>CM068824.1:33462737-33842737 GCA_028554795.2 Sinohyriopsis cumingii
TATAACTGTTACTCAACAGCCATGCTTATAGTATTAGTATACGTCGTGCAATATTTTCTTCCTTTTGCAAATATAATTTTGTCTGCAAAAGAAATCCATAAATTTGAAAAACCCCAAAAGACATTAAATACTGGACCTGTTAAACTCTAAAGACGAGCAACATATAAAGTAATGTATTCTTTAGAAGCAGAATATATTCAGTCAAGGAGGGGTTCGTTTTTAATACCGGGAGAAATACAAATATTGTATATCTCATCAAGAGAGGAAAATAAAGAAAAAGACAGAACAGAAAGTGGGAAATACATTTAGAAGGGTTTCTGTATTTCTGTGTACAGCACAATAAAATCGTAATTAAAAAAAACAAAAAAACAAACACCCCGTGTTGTCAATTGGGAGCGGAAATAATGCAGTGGAAATAAAGGCAGTTGTCATGGAATAATTAGTGTTAAGAAGCACTTTATGTGGATAATGCTAGCTTATGATTCATTTTATTCCTGTTTGCTGATCCTCAGATTTTGAAGGTGGAGAGAAAAGCCACGATGGAACCAACAATCCAAACAAAGGACTTCCTCTCAATGGGAGAAATCATGTTGATCTTCATGGTCTGAGAATCCAGTAAGGAGCTGATATCCTTGTTCTTACGGTAGGCGATTCCGTGAAACATGGCACAACTGCCATAAAATATGGTGTTGTCATAAAGATCTCTTCTCATTTCTACATGACACAGTATAATGCTGTTTTACGTAGTTCCGTGAACACCTGCTAAATTCAGTATCCAGAGAAGAAGACTGAATAACAGGCGGTACTAATTCAGCTACCACAGTAAACCTATGCAAACATTGGGATATTTAAAATTAAATAACTTAAAATTTCTGAATGATCATGATGAAAACGCATTTATTAGAAATGACAGAACCTTGATTACACATTCTATGGAAGAAAAAAAACATATGAGCAGCAACATTTTCTGGATCTACACGTTTTTTCACTTCCGTACCAAAGATTCAGGTGCTAATTTTAGTAATGATTTTTCCAAACTCAAGTCTGTAAAAGGACTGAAATTCTATCAGTAAAACAATGTTTCTATTTTGTAAAGTTGCATGTTTGATAAAATCTCAAAAAGATTCTCTTTCCTAAAATCTTTCTCTTATTATCAACCAGTCCAGGCCAGACAAATACCATATATGGTGGCGCTCTACAGTTTCGTATTTGGCATCGGGTTAGCTTTTTAAAGAGAAAAAAAATTCCCCCACTGGTTATAACGGCTAAAAAACAGACATTGTATATCTTAGGTATTGTTAAAAAGTACGTTTAATTCTCTTTATTTTGGTGTCATAATTGGTGTGTGTAATATGGTGTCATAATTGGTGTGTGTAATATGGTGTCATAATTGGTGTGTGTAATATGGTGTCATAATTGGTGTGTGTAATATGGGTAACAGAGTTTACAGCTTGACCTTAATTCAGATCTGCACTTTTCAAATAACTGCTAGCTCCGCTTGTTAATTTTCAATTCCTTGACATCAGAGCTAAATTGTAAAAAGAGTCGATAATTTTAACTTTTTCACATTTTATGTATTTGAAATTCATTTATTGCTCATTCAGAAGCTGGTATTTTCTAGTGTGACAAAATTCCTTTTCCATATTTAATAACTGCTAAAGGCAGTATACTTTAGAGAAATTGATGCTGATATTTTTAGCACAAAAAGGAGGAGTTAGTTAGCTGTGTGCTTAGATCATTTACAATTTCCACAAGTATAATATCCAAAGAAATTTCAGCCATATTACATGAAAATAATATAGAGGTATACCAATATTCTCTAAACAACTTCATTTTACACCGGCCACTCTCTCAGAAGGTCATTATATCTGTAGAGCGTCCCCTATACTCTATTTTATGTTAAACCTTTTCCAGTCTAGTTCCCCATTCTTCAGTATCATAAGTAACGCGAGTGCTGAAAGAGAACTGATTAACGCAGCCTCTTCGTTGGCAATGGTTATAAGCTGTCCTTCAAGATCATATCTCTTCTCCAGAGAATTAGAAGAAGCAAGAGCGGTCGTTTCCAGCTAAAGGGCGAAAGTCGTTAGCAACATAGTACAGTTTCACAGTAATGCCTCTGACAAAGTTCTCTTTCAGTCGTAGTGGTGAATAAATAACCACCTTCCGTGATGAATTCATGAGTTGTTATGGCAGACCTCATCCTGACAATACCAGGGAGCAGTGCGTCCTTCATAGATAAGAAAAGAGTATGTCACATTATCAGCGTACACCATCAGAAAATAAGAAGCGGAGAAATGGAAAGACACAGAGGAAAATAAACGAGGACGCCGCAGGGAAGACGCAGAGGAAAACCAACAGAAAATAAGAACAAAAAGTCTTTCGTAGGACTATAACAAATAAAAAGAAAATTGCATCCGCCACCACCCACAAGCATGACAAGATCACAATAACACCTCCAACAGACAAATATGGGTATAGCATAATGCCCAGCACAAAACCAATCAACGCACATATAGCATGCATACCATGTATCATACACCTATAGCATACATACCGTGTAACAAACACGTATAGCATGCATACTGTGTATCACACACCTATAGCATACACACCGTGTACCACACACATATAGCATACATACCGTGGATCACACATATATAGCATACACACCGTGCATCACACACATATAGCATACATACCGTGGATCACACATCTATAGCATACATACCGTGTAGCACACACCTACAGCATACATACCCTGTATCACACACCTTTAGCATACATACCATGTATCACACACCTATATCATACATACCATGTATCACACACCTATAGCATACATACCATGTACCACACACTTGTAGCATACATACCATGTATCACACACCTATAGCATACACACCGTGTACCACACACATATGACATACATACCGTGGACCACACACCTATAGCATATTTACCGTGTAGCACACACCTATAGCATACATACCGTGTATCACACCTAAAGATTTACATATTGTGTATGACACACCTATTGCGTACATACCGTGTATCACACACCCATAGCATTCATACCGTGTAGCACACACCTATAGGATATGTACGGTGTAGCACACACATATAGCATGGGCACACACAATCAATATATAATTTATAGTTTAAAGCTTTGCACATATAGCATACACATATAGTGTTACGTGTTTAGGCTCGAATAAGCAGTAACACAAGAAAGAGTGAAAACAACAAGCTTTGAAAAAATTAACTAATTATTTATTTCCCTGGAAAAATACTGTAAAAATGAAAAAAAAAACAACAAAGAAACAAATAAGAACATACGGTTTTAAGAATCAAATCCAAAAATAAAATTTTAGAAGTCCTAATATTGAAATGTTCTAATGAATTCAGGTTCGAGTCCTGACGAAGAATCCAAGAGGGAAGGCGACGATGTATGCTGTATCCTGTGCTGTGTTGAAGTCTACAGTTCCTTGTAAAAATAGAAGAAATAATCCGGTGTTTGAATTAATGAACTTTCTTTGTTGTCCAAGAATTCTGAATGAGCACACATATATTTCCAGGGAAAAGAATTAATCCTTCATAATCCAAATAATTCGAATAAACATTAAAATGTAATTTACAAAATGACACAACGAAAGAAACACATTTACGTCTCAGTTTTTAGAAGCCAAACTATGATATCTCTCTCTAAGCAATGGTTTAAGAATTTGGGAAGTGAAAGGTCCGCGAAAAAACGAGGTAATCTAAGTATTGCTTTGAGTTATGGCTGAAAGAACTTACCTGCTCCTATCGCGCGATATCTGGGAACAATATCCACGTTTTACAAACTTCTGCGTGCTAAAAAAAATTGTAAAATCTGATACCGATTTCATAGGATTGCATGTAGTTTTATATGCAAAAATAAACAAAAATCTCAGATGAAGAGGTTCGTGAAAAGCTTGCATCAGGTTGTATTTGAAGGCAGTTCTTAGGGTAACTTTATATGCTAAAGAGAAAATAAAAACAACTGAAAAGGAGCGTGAAACGGAGGCATCATTCATCTGATTGGTCTGGTACTTACGGCACTGCTGTACAAGACGATTCAACGCTGTTTTCGGTCATTTTATTTTGACCACGATCTTAAATTTTCGATTTATCGACATTTTGAAACTGACAGAAGGAAAAATAATAAAGATTTATAAAATTTATAAAACACTACCTTTTCAAGTGTCGCCCCTAATTGTAGGTTCTAACATTAGCTGTATTCAGCCGATCATAAAAAGTGCCTGATATATTAGCACATACATTATAATATCCATGTTTGATTGAAAAAGCATGCCTACGGAGCAAATAAAATCAATATATTTTAAGCAAAAGTATTATCAGTTTTGATTCTGCTTTAAAACTTCTGCTTTTTGACGCTTCTGCTAATCACTCCTGCCAACCCCAATATGCCGATTAATACTAAAGAAGAAAATGCCATTATTAAAAATATTTATATGAAATCAGTGTTAAAGATTATAAAAAAAACATTGTTTTTTAAAAAGAAAGGCGTGGGTGTTTATGGTGGATGAAGAAAAAAAAAAACACAATAAGCAAAACCTAGTCCACTATTGGATCTGGACTCATCCACTTGCAGAACAGAAAGAAATAAGGTAAAAAGCAATATAAAAAGCAATGTTAAGGAAATGTGTATTTTAACAGATAACTCCTGCGTCAAAAGAATACATGAAAACATCTTAAATGAAATTAACGCAGGACTCGTTCTTCGGATTCTTCTTCCTTTTTGTTTTTTTTTTCTTTCTGTTGATAGTACCCTGTTACATAATGTTTACTATTTAAAAGTTTTATAGCTCTCTCATCAAAAGCACGTGCGATGTATACATGGTATAAAGGTACGTAACTTGTGCAGTAATCGATCTTATACTGTATGCAAATAAAACTGTACCACAGTATCGACATGTCGAAATATAGTACTTTATATAGAGTTGTAAATAACGTGATTAGTGTAAGGTCCGTAATGAGCGAGGTAATGTAAGTACCCCGTGTGGAGAACCGAATTTACCTGTGAACCAGGGACGTTCCTACGATGAAATAAAAGGAATTAAAAGAGTCACAATGGCAAGTAGGACTCCACATCTCACATGGTATCTGGGAATAATACCTACGTCTGATTAGGTACTCTCCGCTCTGAACTTTGACCTTACTTATTCCAAAAAATAAAACGACACATTGTCTTTTGACAGTATTTCGGAACACGATTGGAACTTATTTCGCTTATATTGCACTGGAATAATACGTGGTATTTTGAAGGATAAAACGCTATTAGAACATAACTTTCATTTAAAGACAAATCCCAGGTAACACACAGGTGGCATATGAGAATACCACAATTGTTATAAAATTAATATGGCGACTTTACTAGCATAAGGAGATACAAGACATCACTGGTCGAAATGTTCAATCACAGCAAGAACAATCATTCGAAGATAATATGGAATCATTTGGTACATAAATATTATTATGTTATGGCAGAATACAACGACTTTCCTGGATTGTACAAACCTTGCAAATAGAAACAAAATAGAATATCATTATGAAGTATTTCCACTTTCATAAATAGTACAAAGTTTATGATATTATTGAATTCGTTGTCAAAGTAGCGAATTTGGGAAGATTTTGGAAATGTGATAGCAAAAAAAAAAAAAGGTTTGTAATTTTGCGATATAGATAATATAACAGATTTAGAACCATGTTTTGGTGAAATTTGGAACAAACGAATAAAAAGTGGCATTCCTCCCCAATGTCTTCTTTATCACAATGTTTAACATTTCTATTAGGACATAATTTTTCAGTACAAGTAACAAGATTGGAAATTCCTCTAAATTGTGTTAAGAGTAAGTTTTGATTAAATTGTATTAGAAGTAAATTGATAAATCATACTGAAAGTAATCTTCTACTAAAATATATTGAGATTTAATCCAATTATTCGTATCCTACTATTCAACAATGATTGCGCTATTATGATCAAGTACGAATCGTCTTATACAAAATATTACTTGTATCGCAGACTCAGCACAAAACAGTATGTTCAGCAGGTTATAAAAATAGCGAACTAGACAGATTCCAAAAATTCTTATGGAGGGCAAATGTGCTGATCTTGCAGAAGTACTTACGTAATAATGTACATAGACCTAGACAATAATCTGTAAGAGACTACGAAGCCTCGCTTTGAGATTCTGGCCAAACGCAAGAGCTAAAGAACACGCCATATTTGGCGTTGTCTTAAGAAAGCGGGTATATTAAGCCCAGCCGCGGGTCGACACCAGTTTTGCTAGCCAGAAACTCAAGCAGGCTCTGTCTTTTGCAGGTAAGATAACCGTCTATGTACAGTTTTCATAGTATAAGACTTTTTAGTGTTATAAGAATTTTTAGTGTCATAAGAATTTTTAGTGTTAAGATGTTAACCTAACATCAGTATGTTTAAACATTAGATTATTTAAATATTTTCTTGCTATTCCTTAATATGATGTATCGGAAAGTTTAATTGTTTGAAGAACTTATATTTACTTATAACTATATTATTGATTTTAGTAAAAGCAACGTTCGCTACCAACTTCATACTCAGTAATAGTTAATTTAGAAATAAAATACTCTTTATATAATAGAGTTTAATATGTTGACTTTTTAGAATAAATTCAGTAAAATATATTTCAATTACGGTATTAGTCTGAAATATTGAATTTTAGATTCTTTTGCTGTCGTGAATTTATTCGATATTTAATTATCTGTATTACATTCTAAATGGCAGATATTATACAAGTATGATGTTGGTAAGTGAAAGAATACACTGGACAACAAATTTTTACAAAAGTCATGTTACTGAAATAAAATTAGTCAATTCTTATCAATTTTTATGTGCTGAACACGAATATGACAGTCAAATTGCAAAATTGGCTCTAGTTTTTTTGTAATCTGCAAGAAATTAATGTTTACATAACGAAATGCATTCCAATAGTAAAAGGTCAACTGTAATAGCCTACCTATAAAAAATCAAGTCATTGACTACATCTTAGATTTCTTCGCCTGTCTCTTGTACAGCTGTTCGGGAGCATCTCTGAGGAGTGTCCAGCAGTAGTCAGCCAGCATTGTAGTGGACCATTTTCCCTGGTATCTTTGTTCCATTGTTGCCATATCTTGATGAAAACGTTCGCCGTGTTCATCACTAACAATACCACAGTTGCTAGGAAAGAAATCCAAATGGGAATGAAGGAAGTGAATCTTTAGAGACATATTGCAGCCAAGTTTCTTATACTTCATCAACATGTCTTCTACTAGTTCCTTATAGTTTTCTGCCCTAACATTTCCGAGGAAGTTTGTAGAAACTAGGCGAAAAGCATTCCATGCTTGTTTCGCGTCACCTTCCAGCAAGTTGTTGAACCGGTCATCTTTGAAAAGCTCTCGAATCTGAGGACCCACAAAAACTCCCTCTTTAATCTTTGCTTCGCTGAGTCGAGGGAATTTTTCATGCAGGTATCGGAATGCTGGCAAAGTCCGGTCAATGGCTTTCACGAAGTTCTTCATCAAACCTAGTTTGATGTGAAGGGGTGTAGCAAGATTTTCTGAGCCTCAACCAGAGCTGGGTGTTGGATATTCTTCTCTCCAATGGCTACATTCTGCCTGTGAGTCCATTCCTTCCTCATGTAGTGCATTTCCCTTGCTCGGCTATCCCACTCGCATAAGAAACACATGTATTTTGTATATCCTTGCTGCAGTCCCATTAAAAGGGCAACTACCTTCAAATCACCACAGAGGTGCCAGCTGTACTTGTTATACTCAATGGAATTCAGTAGCTGCCTTAAGTTATCGTATGTCTCTTTCATGTGGACAGCATACGCTACTGGAATAGATGGAAGAATGTTTCCATTGTGCAAAAGCACAGCCTTGAGACTCAGTTTCGCAGAGTCCACAAATAGTCTCCATTCTTGTGGGTCATGAGTGATTTTTAAAGCATTCATGAGGCCCTCAATATCGGAACAGAATATCAGATTACTTTCCTTTCTGAAGAAAGGCTCCAATTGCTGGTGGCGCTTTCGATATGCAGTAATTGTGACATCTTCTTCTAGAAGATTCCATTGTTGGAGTCTTGATCCTAGCAATTCTGCCTTGTTCTTTGATAAGTCCAAATCACGAATCAGGTCATTTAGTTCTTCCTGTGTTATTCTGTGTGGGGTTGATGATGCACCACAGTGAAAATCTGGATCACTGCATGCTGATGGACCAGGAGAAGAACAGGTCGACTCACCTTTGTCTTCGTCAGATGAATCAAGAGAATATTCTGCTGGAGGTTCTGGAATAGGAAGTCCCTCACCATGTGGAACTGGTCTCAATGCAGACGGAATGTTTGGGTAGACTATTCTCGACTTCTTTCGCTTCGTTATTCCGCCGGAAAGAGGAGGAACCAAGCAGAAGTAACAGTCATTTAGGTGGTTGCTTGGCTCTCTCCACACCATTGGGACTGCAAACGGCATTGATGACCTTTTGCAATTCAACCACTGTGAAAGCTGTGTTGTACATGTAGCACAGCATATATGCGGAGCCCAAGGCTTGTCTTGGTCACCAACCTTGCATCCGAAGTAAAGATGATATGCCTTCTTCACTTGAGAATTGATACTTTTCTTCTGGTTGGCAAATGTCACTTCCCCACAAATATAGCAAAAATTGTCCGCGGTATTAACACACTTTCGAGGCATTACTGTTCTTTATTGTACGTAAATGGATAAAATAATAAGTTTTATGTAACAGTAGCTTGAACTGTCTCGCACAACGTCTAAAATATTTTAAATGCTGAACCTATCTGATTGGGCTTTATATAGTACACTGCTTACGTCAGCTTCAGCAGCCGCCTGGCATTAGTATAATAGGCCTACACATGTATAGTACACTGCTGACGTCAACTTACTTCAGCAGCCGCATGGCATTAGTATTGCATTGCATCAGAAAATGATGCAATCAACTGTGGATGATGTGAGCATGATGGTATTATGCAATGTTACATCATTATTCCAGATGTTGCTGCAGTCCTACTGGAGAAATTTACACAGTGAAACATAGAAAATGAGGTATATGAATATCTTCAAAACGAGAGCCAATACAAATTTTTCACGGTTATATTCGTGTTCGGCACACCAAAATACTACAGATTAGGGCCTTTTCAAGTCAGTAATGATTTCACTGTTGACCAGTGATATCGTAGTTTTATATGTATTTCTTATATTCGAAAATTGAGCTTGTTGTAGTTTGATATTGAAATGTAAGTTTACATGTTGAGTATTTCAATAGAGTTTTGCTAGCCAGAAACTCAAGCAGGCTCTGTCTTTTGCAGCTCGATCCCTAGTACCTTCAATTCCCCAAGAATGTAGTCACGTCTTCATCATCTAGTGACACCTCTTTCAAGAGGATTGAACTTCCCTTCTTCCTTTTTTTCTCTTCTCTCTCTCCGTCTTCGTAAAAGCTGGTGGAGAACAAATTGCAGAGAGAATATCATGAACAAAGGTGCCACCCCACACAACTACAACTTAAGAAACAGAATCGCCACACAGCTACTGAGGCCGTCAGATTTCACACCACCCAACTACGCCACATTAACCCCAGAAGCGACAGCGCCACTACTTCCACATGATAACCGCCTTATTCCATCGACGTCACTTCTGCTAGACGGTGCAGCAACCATCTATACATCGCCCGTGACAATCTACCCACCTCTGACCACCTCACAAACGATTTCCACAAGCTCTACAAGTACCCTGACTACACCTACCATAGCACCAACGATCCAACCTACGTCCGATTCAGATTCAACCAACCTAACATACTCCTAGGACAGGCCCCAGGTCTGAATATCTCTAGATTCTGTTGCTTGCCTGCCAGTGTTTGCTTTATCTGTCATCACCTTGTTATCAGCAAGTGTGACTTTCACTCATGTCAAATATAATTGCTTTTAGACTCCCAGCTAACTGTCCAGTTATAATGCCCCTATTTCAGTTCCCTGTGTTTGAAAGCTAGCTTTAAATATGGGATTTCTATATTTATTGTATTGGGCATAATAAATGGTAGGTCTATATTTTGTACCAAAATAAGATTAGCTGACTGTTGTTGTGATGTATTTGATTGACAGATGCTTCAAATACAATGTCTAAATAGTTTTTGACTTTTTACAAGAATACTTACAGTTTTATCTTGAAGACACGGAGTATGTAATATCATCAAGAATTTGAAGAGGAAGAAATGGTAAGAATTCTATATTACCTGCATTCAATAATTTGTATTATCACTTAGTGTATCACATACATAAACTTTCTATTGTGAGTTTCTATTTGAGATACTTATATATATATATATATATATATATATATATATATATATATATATATATATATATATATATATATATATGGAATTGTAGAAATATAATAGCCTTATACCACGGTCATTTGCAAAAGTTTATAGAATTAATGTATCAATCCAGTTTAAGTTTATTGACAGTTCAATAATAATAAGTTAAGTTCAATCTCCAAAATCCACAAAATCAAGAAACCCAGAGTTCATGTCGCTTTAATTCTCATGTTGGTCATTTATTTGTCTAATTGCAGCAAGAAGTAATTAAGGCATAACATTGTCTATGTCGGTAAATTAGAAGTGTATCATCATTAGATAGTAGTACTTTTTTGCCTAATGTATATTATAAGTAGCATAGATAGAGACTATGGTAATTAGCATATATGTTTGTAAATGATCATGGAAGTGTATAAAGCCTTTAATCATACATTTGATCATAACTGACACCAGCCTTGTGTAAATAGCATTCAGGCAACAAATTGAAGCAATTGATATATGGTCATATGTGTTTGTAGTTTATATTTCTATCCATCTCTCATATCACTGATCAATCATACTTGTAATCTTTTATCTTCCAATACATAAAATCTAGTACCAAAATTCTAACTTTATATTTTATTATCTAGTTTGACAGAATTGTTGACATCAGATAGTTAAATAATTTCATTCTTCAACAGGTTTCCATCTGTATACCATCACTCGAGTCTCTACCTTTCAATAAAATCGAAGATGGAACTTTCATAGCCATAGATGATCTTGTAAAGTTCCTTAAATCTAACCATTCGATTCATGACAAGAAAAAAATTGTGAAGAAAGAAAATATTGTACAAGAATTACAGCGACATGATACTGGGATAATCCAGAGAGAAGAAAAGAATTTGGTTTCTTTGTCGTCTTTCTTTCGATATATGTTCCATCACTATGATGACTTCCAGGTTTGCAAAGTAGTATGTGATGAACTCTTAGAAAAACAAACACAGTCTATATCTTCAAACAAATGGAATAAATCAACATGGAACCTTTATCAACAACTAGCGTCTGTTGAAATTTTAAGTTTGGGTCTGTATGAAGAAACAATTAATAAGCTACAACTTGAAGGGCTGAAGATTCCATCTTTAATTATTGATTATAAAACACAGTTCACCGACAGCGAATGGAATAAAATTCAATTGTTCGAATGGCATTATAGTTCCTTTTGTAAGAAAGAAGCATCAGACTATGAAGATGAGCAGGAAAGTAAATGGGAATTCTTTAGATTATGTAAAGAGTTGGCAGAAAAAGGACAAGAACTCAATCAGTTGTGCTTGAAGGTATGTCAGCGGAATGTTGCTCGAAAGTTTGCTGCTGATGCAATAAATGGAATTACTATCCATCTTGAAAGTATCCATCGACCTGAGAAAATAGAAACCGACACAGAAAATGCTCTTAGAGACATACCTGCTCCTGAGTTTCAAAATATTATTTGTTTTCAGTGCACAAATGTGTGTGCACATAAAGCAGGATTACACATTGGTATCGAATTGCAGGAATTGCAACATAATGTTGAAATGTATGATGATATGTCTCTGATAGTTCGTGCCTCTCTGAAGAAAAGTCACAATGTTTATGTGCCTGTCATACTCTTCTTTCCCAAAGGCTGCCTTCCGCCTGGTGAGCGTTTTCTTGCAAGAAGTCATCTAAAATCTGGAAAACTCCAACCCCATTATGTGTCACTTTCATCTTGTCTGGATGACCAAGATCTCCCAGAGGAATATAGAATTCTTGACTCCTTTTGCTTTCAATGTTTTAAAGAGGAGAAACATTGGATTGCTGATCCCTTAGATATGAACCACTTTCAAATAATGAGAGAATGGCGCTTGCACGTTCCTTTACCATTCCAGTGTTTATTAGAACAAACACTACTGAACAAAGACAGCCTCAGGCGTCGATCATCAGATGATTTCTACACATCAAAACTATCCTCTTTATATTACCATTTCGATTCATCACTGAACATACTTAACAGAAATTACAGTGGTCTCATACAAGATATTGTCACAGATGAGTTGTTCATCAACTACTATAACATCACATCTGTTTTTTCCATCACATCAGCTACCAATATGAGTCAAAGTCTACGAAATGGAGACAGACGTCTTAAGAAAGCTGCAGATCCAGAACTTTGTCACTTTAAAACGTATCTGAAACCATATCCACTTTGCTATATAAAAGCAAGTGATGTCTCATCTTCTGAACATTTGGTTTGTCTCAGAGACTGCCATCTTATATTTTTCATGGACAATCTGGTCCAGCTCACCATGAAAACTGACCCACAACCTGGTGAAAGGAGAATAAATCAACTATGCACCCTGCCCATTACAATCAAAGGCATTCCAAAAGATTCAAACGATGTATTAACATGGCATCTTCCACTGTGTGAAGAAAAAGAAGATTGTGCATGCAAGGAAGCACCACCGCTGGAAAAAGAAGATCTAGAATGGGTTCTACTAAAGATGACCTCTGATGAAGAGTGTGCTTTTGAACGTTTTCAGCAGCAAGCCAAATGGGGCCTGAAATACATATGGACAAGACTTACATCATTACAGCCCTTCACAAACATTCTAGGCAAAGCGGCTTCGATGGAAAATTCAGAATTTCAGGAAGAAAACATGGATCTAGATGAAAGCTTTTCATCCTTGGCCATTCATGATTTGGAGAAAATGGATAAAATTAGTAATAATGATAGAACTGAAAACTTCCCACTAAACATCTCCAGTGAAGATATAGAGAGCATTAATGGAGCCATTACCTCCATTACATCCATTGACAGTAATGGGGATACAGTCGAGGATATGAAAAACATCCAGGATGATCCAAACGTATCTTGTGATTTGTTACCATATATTGATGTCAGTGATATAGATGAGGAGGATGTACATCCAATGTATAAAGATAAAATGAATAAAAAAAGAGGAAAAGAAGACGAAGAGGAGGAGGAAGAATATTCAAATATTAGGATAAAAGTTGGTGCTAATAAAGATATTCTCCAAGATGTTCAAGCCCTCCTTGAAGAAATACAGATACCATTTATGACAAACAAAGATGAAACTGTTGTCTGCAGTACTGATAGTAGCATACTAGAGTATCAGGATCTAAACAACACACCATCACCGCCACTATTATGCCGCCATCCTCCACCCTCCAGTGGTAGAGATGACGACATAACCACATTGAAAGTGGTTCTCGATGATTTTTTGGAGAAGGCTGAGCTGAGTGAAACAAATGATAAGGTTCTGTTTGCACCTGACTACAAGATTGCCAGAAATCTTTTTAAGCTTATAGATGGGAACAAAAAGTATGCAACATTTCTTCCAGAATTTCCAGTACTGCACTTGAGAAAATCTAAAATCATGAATTTAATATCAGCTTATGAAACATCAGGCCTCATTCATATACTGAAATATATGAGAGATGATGATATTGAAAAAGACTGCAGTAAATTGGTAAGTATCGAGAACATCGAGACAGCCACGCGAAATGTTTGGCGATTGTCAGCAGCTTTGCATATCTCGGTTATCATCACGTTTATCAACTCACTACCACATTCACATGCAGAGGAGCTGGAAAAAAATTTGTGTGATCAGGAGTTATCCGTGAGCCAGCTTGAATTGAGATGGGGACAAATGTTGAAAGAATTCATTAAGAAAACATCCACTGAGAATAAAACATTTTCCCTGCATATTGATATAATGAGGCATTATGACGAAATTGTAGCCATCGCCGTTGCTGAAAGACTAGGAGGAAAAGATGGATACAACTTACTACTGGCCGGTGTGAAGTCTTCACTTCCGTTCTCATTCTTAAATGGAGCTTCCAGCTATGCTGGATTTTGCACACGGCTTTTGATAGAACATTACAAATCAAGTCACTTTCACAGACAAATGAAACATGCTTTATTCAGTACCTCTCACAATGGTAGTATTGTCAGGTTTGGATTAGACACTGCTCGAGAGATTGACCACAGAGATGCAAAGAAATGTATTCGACCAGGGGCCACACTAAGCAATGTAATGATAAGGATGTCCACAGTAGACGAGCAGAGACAAGTCCATAAAGTAATCCAGTCTGTCATCTCAGGAGAGGATGCTTCAAAGATTAAGCAAGATGAGAAAAAAGATGAAGAGATAGCATCCAAAATTTCAGAAAGGTACATGGGAAGAAAAGCCAGTGATAATGACTTGGGCCATATTGTAAGAACAGTTGGTCTGATACATCGAAGAAAGGGAATGTCATCAAGTTTTGATCCCATTCTAAGAAATGTATATCACAAGGAGAATCCAGAGGTTCAGCAAGAGATGTTAGATTCAACCACAGAAGAGATAGGAACATTCATGATTCACAGATATGCAGCAAAAGAGTGTCTATTGGGTATGACACTTAGTGATTGTCCTAACATTGAATTGATAAACGGACCCAAACATCTCATTAACAGAATAAAAAGATCAAAAGGGTCAACAATCAAGAGGACTAAAGGCGTACCAAAAAATACATCATGTAAGAGCATGAAAGAAAAAAGCGAGGAGAAAAGAAAAAGGACAGTAAAGAAGATGACAACGATTGTGGACTGTCTAAGCTCTTCCATGAATACTTGTCAGTCAATCTTTAAGCCAGATGGGACAAAATCATCCACAAATAAATCAGCTGGTGTGAAAAGAGCTCTTCTCGAGTTGATAAAGAAAATATCTGATACCAGAGCTACAAGTGAGCAAAAGGACGATTTGCCAGACTTAGATGAGTTCATCCTGACAGATTTCAAAGCTGTTCCACCGACCATAAAGGAACAAACGAAAGCTTCATTTGTAGAATTTGCCGGTGTGAAGTTCAAGACATCAGCTTCGACTGGAGACCAGTACTTAGAGTACGTATCAAAGGCAATTCTTCACAAGCTGATAGGACACCTTCCAAATTTACGTCACATTGTTATATGTGAGGAAAAATATTCCTTCACACCAGACACACTAAAAGCACATACAAGAAAAATGCGGGATTCTAAAGGAAAAATATCTATCTTACATTTGAAGGAAGAAAAAGAGGTGATCAGTGAAGATACATTTCACAAGCCCTCTGTTGTGGGAACAGCGACCGGCAAGAAACTTGTAAGTTCCTATTTAGGCAATCACATTGATCAGCTTCTTCTTAAGCAAAATATTATACTGGATATAGACAGTGAAGCTCTGCTGACAGCATGTCATTGCCAAGAGGTCCCCTGCACATGTTGTCCTTTCACAACACCACTGAGAGTTCGATTTACTTCCGAATCAGGAATTGTTGGTATGGAGAAGCTGTCTAACATCAGGCAGAGAAAGGGGGAAGCAGAAATGGCTCAACTTGATTGGATGAAGGAGCTTGATGCTGAGTTGTCTGATGGAGATTCTGTTGTCAACTTTGTATCATCAGCTGATATCGACACAGTCCTAATTCACCTATTTGGTATCAGTCTCCACTGGAAAAGAAACCAAACTGGAACCTTTACACGCCCTGTTTATGTTTGGCTACAGAAACAAAAGCCTGAGCTGTACAACATTTCCAAAATCATAGAAAGTATTGAAAGATACTTCAATAAGAAGTATTCGGCGGCTCTGATTGCCATCATTTTGTGCATGGGAGGAAATGACTTTTTGCCACGACATTATGGAATTTCACACGAAAAAATTTTAATGAAAGCCATTGACAATCAAGGTCTTGAGCTTTTCAAACTCTTTCACATGGAAATCCATGAGACAGATGAGTCAATTTCATCCATAATGCTAAATATTGATGCATACATTTCCTTTTTAAAGGATTTGTACTGTCCAAAGATCTACAATGCAGCTGCATTGTCCTTTGAAGAAGTAAGGCAAATGACAATCAAAATGCCTGGGAAAGAATTCCGACATCCACAAACATGGATGCCCCCGGAAAGTGCCCTGAGGAATTTAGGAAGCCTTATTCAAGTTCAGATAGATTATTTATTGACTATATGGTGTCACGAGGCCGCTTTGCCAGATCTTCTTCGATATTGTTGTATTTCCATGTGTCCAGACGGTGAAGTTTATTACAGTTTTGGAGATGATGTTCATGTATCTGACAAAGAACAATTATTACACTGGACAACAAATTTTTACAAAAGTCATGTTACTGAAATAAAATTAGTCAATTCTTATCAATTTTTATGTGCTGAACACGAATATGACAGTCAAATTGCAAAATTGGCTCTAGTTTTTTTGTAATCTGCAAGAAATTAATGTTTACATAACGAAATGCATTCCAATAGTAAAAGGTCAACTGTAATAGCCTACCTATAAAAAATCAAGTCATTGACTACATCTTAGATTTCTTCGCCTGTCTCTTGTACAGCTGTTCGGGAGCATCTCTGAGGAGTGTCCAGCAGTAGTCAGCCAGCATTGTAGTGGACCATTTTCCCTGGTATCTTTGTTCCATTGTTGCGATATCTTGATGAAAACGTTCGCCGTGTTCATCACTAACAATACCACAGTTGCTAGGAAAGAAATCCAAATGGGAATGAAGGAAGTGAATCTTTAGAGACATATTGCAGCCAAGTTTCTTATACTTCATCAACATGTCTTCTACTAGTTCCTTATAGTTTTCTGCCCTAACATTTCCGAGGAAGTTTGTAGAAACTAGGCGAAAAGCATTCCATGCTTGTTTCGCGTCACCTTCCAGCAAGTTGTTGAACCGGTCATCTTTGAAAAGCTCTCGAATCTGAGGACCCACAAAAACTCCCTCTTTAATCTTTGCTTCGCTGAGTCGAGGGAATTTTTCATGCAGGTATCGGAATGCTGGCAAAGTCCGGTCAATGGCTTTCACGAAGTTCTTCATCAAACCTAGTTTGATGTGAAGGGGTGGTAGCAAGATTTTCTGAGCCTCAACCAGAGCTGGGTGTTGGATATTCTTCTCTCCAATGGCTACATTCTGCCTGTGAGTCCATTCCTTCCTCATGTAGTGCATTTCCCTTGCTCGGCTATCCCACTCGCATAAGAAACACATGTATTTTGTATATCCTTGCTGCAGTCCCATTAAAAGGACAACTACCTTCAAATCACCACAGAGGTGCCAGCTGTACTTGTTATACTCAATGGAATTCAGTAGCTGCCTTAAGTTATCGTATGTCTCTTTCATGTGGACAGCATACGCTACTGGAATAGATGGAAGAATGTTTCCATTGTGCAAAAGCACAGCCTTGAGACTCAGTTTCGAAGAGTCCACAAATAGTCTCCATTCTTGTGGGTCATGAGTGATTTTTAAAGCATTCATGAGGCCCTCAATATCGGAACAGAATATCAGATTACTTTCCTTTCTGAAGAAAGGCTTCAATTGCTGGTGGCGCTTTCGATATGCAGTAATTGTGACATCTTCTTCTAGAAGATTCCATTGTTGGAGTCTTGATCCTAGCAATTCTGCCTTGTTCTTTGATAAGTCCAAATCACGAATCAGGTCATTTAGTTCTTCCTGTGTTATTCTGTGTGGGGTTGATGATGCACCACAGTGAAAATCTGGATCACTGCATGCTGATGGACCAGGAGAAGAACAGGTCGACTCACCTTTGTCTTCGTCAGATGAATCAAGAGAATATTCTGCTGGAGGTTCTGGAATAGGAAGTCCCTCACCATGTGGAACTGGTCTCAATGCAGACGGAATGTTTGGGTAGACTATTCTCGACTTCTTTCGCTTCGTTATTCCGCCGGAAAGAGGAGGAACCAAGCAGAAGTAACAGTCATTTAGGTGGTTGCTTGGCTCTCTCCACACCATTGGGACTGCAAACGGCATTGATGACCTTTTGCAATTCAACCACTGTGAAAGCTGTGTTGTACATGTAGCACAGCATATATGCGGAGCCCAAGGCTTGTCTTGGTCACCAACCTTGCATCCGAAGTAAAGATGATATGCCTTCTTCACTTGAGAATTGATACTTTTCTTCTGGTTGGCAAATGTCACTTCCCCACAAATATAGCAAAAATTGTCCGCGGTATTAACACACTTTCGAGGCATTACTGTTCTTTATTGTACGTAAATGGATAAAATAATAAGTTTTATGTAACAGTAGCTTGAACTGTCTCGCACAACGTCTAAAATATTTTAAATGCTGAACCTATCTGATTGGGCTTTATATAGTACACTGCTTACGTCAGCTTCAGCAGCCGCCTGGCATTAGTATAATAGGCCTACACATGTATAGTACACTGCTGACGTCAACTTACTTCAGCAGCCGCATGGCATTAGTATTGCATTGCATCAGAAAATGATGCAATCAACTGTGGATGATGTGAGCATGATGGTATTATGCAATGTTACATCATTATTCCGGATGTTGCTGCAGTCCTACTGGAGAAATTTACACAGTGAAACATAGAAAATGAGGTATATGAATATCTTCAAAACGAGAGCCAATACAAATTTTTCACGGTTATATTCGTGTTCGGCACACCAAAATACTACAGATTAGGGCCTTTTCAAGTCAGTAATGATTTCACTGTTGACCAGTGTAAGATAACCGTCTATGTACAGTTTTCATAGTATAAGACTTTTTAGTGTTATAAGAATTTTTAGTGTCATAAGAATTTTTAGTGTTAAGATGTTAACCTAACATCAGTATGTTTAAACATTAGATTATTTAAATATTTTCTTGCTATTCCTTAATATAATGTATCGGAAAGTTTAATTGTTTGAAGAACTTATATTTACTTATAACTATATTATTGATTTTAGTAAAAGCAACGTTCGCTACCAACTTCATACTCAGTAATAGTTAATTTAGAAATAAAATACTCTTTATATAATAGAGTTTAATATGTTGACTTTTTAGAATAAATTCAGTAAAATATATTTCAATTACGGTATTAGTCTGAAATATTGAATTTTAGATTCTTTTGCTGTCGTGAATTTATTCGATATTTAATTATCTGTATTACATTCTAAATGGCAGATATTATACAAGTATGATGTTGGTAAGTGAAAGAATATCGTAGTTTTATATGTATTTCTTATATTCGAAAATTGAGCTTGTTGTAGTTTGATATTGAAATGTAAGTTTACATGTTGAGTATTTCAATAGAGTTTTGCTAGCCAGAAACTCAAGCAGGCTCTGTCTTTTGCAGCTCGATCCCTAGTACCTTCAATTCCCCAAGAATGTAGTCACGTCTTCATCATCGAGTGACACTACATCAAATGGCTTGAACTTCCTTCCTTTCTTCTCTCTCTCTCTCTCTCTCGGAATTGAGGAACGGATTAACTTAGAGTTTACGGAGTAAAACCCTTCGTAAAATTTCTATTAATAAAACAAAATAAAAATAGTACGATATGGGAATTACACGGCATATGCAGCAGAAAGGCGACGTCATATTGTCAGTAAAAGAAAAAAAGATTGTTATCATGTGCGCAACTTTTTTATTTTACTTCGTGAGAGACGAGGACACTATTTTTTTTTGTTGTTGTTATAACGTAACTTTGTTTTGCGTCAGTGTGCGAACGACAGTCCAGTATTGTCAGGCACATATTCTAATTCATCGTACGTGATTGGTATTCTGCTATTTACATAAAACATGTGGACAGACCTGACACACATACTTTAAAAGGAGTGTGTATACACATTACCTGGGTATAATCTTTGCAACGAACATGGTCCAAATTGCTTCCTTTGCGCAACACTCGAACAGTACCTCTAGCAACACCAGCATCAGAAAATTCGAACTAGACCTGTCGCTGTCCTATAGGTTTTTACATAAGATTTTTATTGTATTTGATTTGATAAATATACTAACTTCTAGTAACTGTCTTTTAAACGATGCACTTTAAATGTTTGCATATTTCAAATAAGCATCTCTCACGGTAAGAATGTGACGAGTCACGTGCAGCTTCAAGCCGAATGTTTTTTGTGAATATAGTATTCAATGTTAGGCGAGACTGGCCCAACCATGTGGACAAATTAGGCGGTCGCCTAGGGCGTCAGGCTTTAAGGGACGATAGATTAGGAGGGAGCAGGGCGTCAAATTCATAATTCGCCTAGGGCGCCTAAAACTCTTGGGTCGATTATCGTGTTTTAGCCCGTCAAATACATCTCTGCGACGGACGTTTGCAACTATTACGGCATACTCAGGAAGTTACTTGGATGTTACTCTACATTATGCCCATTTCCAGCGTTCTTAGACCATGGAATCGTGCTGTAATATTACACACAGGTTCTCGATGCGAGTTTGATGTTGAAAAATAAAAGCGATAAATCTGAAGAATAAAGATTATACCGAGTGACAACATTACCTCAGATTACCCTATGACCCGGTCTGACATAGAACCCTGTCTATCCTACTATAAAAGAGACAAAATTCATACGTTTCAGAGCCCGTGATTTCAGTTTGGTGCAACTCAGAAAAATCAATGATGGCTTGATAAAAAGAAACAATATCTCTGGAGTGTAACAAGCCATAGATTATGGTATTGTACCTTTAAAAACTTCGAGGTCTCTAAGCGGCCATAGATGGGGCCATGGAGTGTCAACAAAACCTTTAAAGACTTCGAGGTCTCTAAGCGGCCATAGATGGGGCCATGGAGTGTCAACAAAACCTTTAAAGACGAAAATAGCAAACGGTAATCGAGGATTAGGCGTGGAACGAAGTTTTTTGAAAGTTACTTAACTTGTCTCTTTTATAGTATGATAGACAGGGCCCTATGTCGGAACGGGTGATGGGGATAATTCGAGGAAATTCTGTCACTCGGCATCATCTTTCTCCTTTAGATTATTGCTTTTTTTTCAACATCAAGCTCTCATTCAGTACCTGTGTAATACTGCAGTTGCGTATATTAGAGTAACAAATGAATGACTCACATAAGAAATAATGGATCAGACTATTTATTTGCAATGAAGAACCCTAACAGCCACTGGACAGAAACTGTTGACGCATGACTATTTTTATTATTTAATATAGTAAAAGCGGTAAAAAAAATTACATAGGAGTTTTTTTTTTTTAAAAGCAACGAGTGTGCAGTTCATTGTAATTATCAAGAGCTGGCATTATTTGATACTTTTATCACTTAATGCATACTAACCGTGACTTTTGAAGGTTAAGAACAGATTTGTAGATCAGGATGTGTATGTATGTGTGTGTGTGTACTTGTGTGTTTGATTTTTAACGTAGCTGTAACAACTTGTCAGTCATATCGCTGCGATGTCTGCAGCGTGGCAGTTTATAGTAATGTATAGCACTGGGGCATCATGCGACAGACATGTAGCATGATGTCCCACCCAGTCACATTATCCTGACACCAGGCCAACCAGCCGAAACACTAACCTCTTTTATGATGAGCGACAAGCGAGGCAGCTGTTAGTACCATTATTTGGTATGATTCGGCCGTGATGCGAATCCACGACCTCTCGCATCCGCGGCGGACGCTCTAACCACTAGACCACTCTAGCGGTCTTGTAGATCAGGTAAAGTCATGAATACCGATAGGTCAATGCATCAAGCGATGCAAATGATAATTTTGACGTGACCGGTTGTTATGCCGCCAATGTGGTAGCTGTGTTATGGTTGTGGTGGGGTGCTCCCAATATTCTATTTCAATTATAATAGAAGTCCCACCCACGCTCCATTTTGGTTGGAAGTTAAATTAGTGAAAGATAAATGTAAAGCTCCGAGCCCCAGCCAACAATGCCGACGGTTAAATGATTGAATATACAAAAAGTGAAATTCAAAGAATAACAATTTAATAATAATTCAATAGTCAAGTGCTTCAAATTTCCCAAGTACTCTCCTTCCGCTCGACCCTGTGATAGCCTATTGCATCATTTGATTAGTAGTGTGAGATAGCTTTCAACCTGTCCTTGTATTCTACTCGTCTGTGTATTCTTCTCTCCTATTCCTCCAATTCCTTCTCCTCTTCCTCCCGATTTTCTCTAAATTCCTTCTCCTCCTCGACCTCTCTATAATCCTCCTTCTTCCCCACTTTCTTCTCATCGACTCCTTTTCCTCCTTCTCCTCGACTATCTCCCCCGACTAGACTTGTCGACTCCGACTGTTCTGCTAGTCTCACTTCCGTTTCCTCTCTTATGGATTCGAAACTCAACTGAACCGGAAATTATGTTCCTCCCCCCCAAAAAAAAAGCTTCCTGTGAAAACAAAAGGAGGGTACAATATTTTCCTCAGCCCTCTCATCTCACACTACACTTAGCCTATCATCAGATAACTGCTATTGAATTTCCTCGGTCACGCATTCATTCAGATCGAAACACTCATACGTTCTTGTATGGTAAAACAACGTCGCAATCAAAGCACGGTATAAATTACTTCTCATACATGCATCAATGAATTGCGTCACATCAGTACATATTCCTAATCCCATTATACCAAACAATATCACAGCAATCAGACGCATTTCTTTACATTACAACTCATACAAATTACACAAATATTCAAATATCCATGCTCTAATATATCCATACATCCATTTTAACTAATCTTACACACTGCAACCATTTTCCATTTTGCAAATTCACAATTCAAGCATGTGTAAAATCTAACATATCACATGAATAAATGCACTAGTTTATTAGGAATTAACCTATTAGCAAATTAGAAAACTAATTCTGACAACAAGCTAACAATTTACATAATTCTCTACATAATATTCAAACTCATTTCTCAAATACGCATGTAAATTAAACACTATAAAGGTAATTATGCGTACTAAACGATCTTAGTAATTAAGCATACATACTACACATAATTAAAATTACAATACCGTAATATTCTGCAAAAATCGAGCAAGTAACTTAATGACCTTTACGAAGCATTATCTTTCCTTAGAATCTCCTAAGTTTTACCGCCAAATTACGATTGGCTTCCTCAGATTAACCCTAGGCGAGACTAAATTTTCGCTTGTTAGTTAGAAGTTATAATTCGGATCGAAATTGTTATCACATCCTCTATCTCAATTCCGATTGGGTGTCGCTTGCACCTGATCCAATCAAACTTAGCGGACAATGTCCTTCTCGCTGTCTGTCCAAGTGGGAATGGATTTAGCACACGCCCCGTTTCCCCCTCGCGGTTCCTCTGATCTTAGAAATAAGCTGTAACACGTAGGTGGGAAGTCGCGCGATCCAAGGCCTGTGCCGATTCAAGATGCCAGATCTTCTCTCTGGTCACGGTAACCTTGCGTGAGACATTATCTCTAGCCTGTGGCAATGTTTATACATCAAACCATGGCTTGTAATAATACCTTAGTTTATGCACGACGTACGACCTGGGGCTGAGCAAACGTGAAAATAATCATGCAATCTGTCCGATGAGCTTATACTTTTGTGTTGTTGCGGGCTTAACGTCATTTTTAGCAGATGATATGATATACATGGCGGCCAGCATAAATGATGGAGGAAGAACCCTGAACAATCCCGGGGAAAAAAAAAAACATACACCTACGGGAAGCTGCTGACAAGCTTTCTTACATACCCACATTGGCCTAGCCCGAGATTCGAATCCACGTGGACAGCGGTCAGATGGCAGTGATCGCTTAAGGCGAACATGTTAGACCCCTCGGCCACCCGGGGCCCCAGCTTATGTCGAAATTATGTCAATGTCTCAATGGGAGTGGGGGTGTCATCATGCAGGGCAGTCGATTTATGCACAAAACATGGGATCTTAACTGAACTGTTTTATTGAGAGAAAAAAATTGCACAATGATATACAGCGCTGCTTTCAACTGTAAATTTAATGACACATTAATAAACTATATATTATGGGCTTGCAGTACAGTATTTGTGTAAGCACTGTTCATCTTGGGCTCGCTCGTAAATTGGCAGTTGTAGATACATAACTTATCAATCTGATTAAAATCAGATCTCCGCTGTCCTAAGTGAAGATCTGACGACGACCTCTTAAGGGTCATGTTCTGTTTACCTTTTGAATTAGCCAATGGAAATGCAGCTGTTTAAAAATCTGAAAGTGAATCTAATCATTCGGTACAATTTTATGCTCTTAAGGTGGCAGGGTACAGTTTCGTTGAATGGCCCGTGGCAAATTTCTTAACTTAAGGCTATGGTGTGACTTTTTACGTTAGTTTTGTTTACTTTTTAAATATATGGATATATTTGTGAACTGGGTGTTTCGGGCTTGTGATGTTCTTGAAATTGATTGCGGCATTAAATTTGTACATAAAAACTGTTCCCTGCTCCCCTAAGGAAAGCTGATAATTTTTATTGGTGCAGTGGGCCACATTTATTATACCTTTCTGTTTCTTTGTGTATATGTAAATAATTTTTATGCATTAGCTTCATTAAATTTCCTTCCTTTTTCCATATATTACTTAGTGTTTTATGTAATGCTTTTTGGAGAATTAGGTAACTGTGCTTTGTACCTCAGTGTGAGAACTGTTTACATCATGATATTTTAGACATAACTTAATAAATATGGGAACAAAATGGTGATCACAGCGTACTGTCTTGCTCTTTTTGTATGATTCACATTTCAATACAGACACACAGAAACAATAACATGGCATGTCAACATGTATTCTTAAAAGTAATTTAACTCCACAGGAACAGATATAATTCAGAGGAATCATACATAAACATGCTGTTGTGAATGTTGAATGTCACCAGTGGAACGGTCTTAGGAATGGTGATGCATATGGCATATTGCTTGCTATATTTTGGTGAGAAGAATGAAAGTTTTAGCACACCGACATAATTTCTACCTTCATGACCCCACTGTGAAATTGACATAAGAGATTCATATCTCACACTTGCGTGATAATAGGAAATGTTTCATTATTATGTATATATCTTGAAATTTCTAGGTTCAGTTAACAAAGGGGAAAAAGCTTAAAATTATGTGGCAGTTTCATGCATTGCACAGTACACATAAAATTTCTCCTCTGAAATTCTTACGTTTTCACTGAATGTTAAAAGTACATCAACATCACTTGTTTCTTTTCTTTTTGCAGGTCTCGATTTGCATGGTAAAATTTTAGGATTAATCGGTTAGTCATGCTGAAAGAAACAATAGCTCCAATCTCATCCAGATACTCATTCTGATCTAAGTTCACACGAGTTGTTTTATGATACGTGCTTTTTAAAGCCAAGCAGGTGAAATACTTTTTACCTTGAACTGGATTTTCCACTATAAATATTTGTTCTATACCTTATCTTATTATTTACTATGATAATTTAAACTCCAGAAATCATTAAAATCAGTTGTAAATGAATTGGTGTCTGAGAAGAAATTTCTCTGTTAAACTGTATTGAGTAATTTGTATATGTATGGTCAATTTCATTGGCTATGTATCAATACATTTATTTGATACGTCACTTTGTAAGTTTAACAGGGTCCCACACATCATTATATCAATATCCCAGCATGGTTTAATGTTAACTGATTTAACTTGGATCTCTCCAGATTAGATGACTGTCGTTCTGATTACCCTCCCCCCCCCCCCACCACCACCTCCAACACACACCCACACAACATGATTGCTGCTATTAGCATCTCCAGAATGATAACGACAGGTTAGGAACTGCTTGTTTTATATCAGTCTAAAAGTACTTCTAAAGCATATTATTTATTTAAATTTGTGATTTCTTTAAGTTTGCTAGAAGAATTTATAGAAACTTTTCACTTTTGTCACTGACAACTTACATAGCATTTCTGTCATTCACTAAAATAAATTATAACTTCCAAATCTCTTGACATGCATGAAACATTGCGAAGGAATTTTGATTTTGTCATGATGCTATGGTGGTAAACAAAAACCAAAAACATTGTAGGTTGAAAACAATTTGAAGAAATGCAGTCAGTCATAACACACAATGTAAATAATGCAGTGCTTTTTGCCGCAAAGTAGTGACTTTTCTAAAAGCGTAATATCATTTTTAGTTTTGCACACAAAAAGTTTTCCTTTGTACCATTTTACTAGATAATATCTAAATATGTGATATGTACACAACTTTTGACATAAACCATTTTCAGCCACATTCTTAAGGTGGCAGGGTACAATTTCGTAAATTGGCCCCTTGGCAAATTTCTTAACTTAAGGCTATGGTGTGACTTTTTCAGCTATTTTTATTTACTATTAAAATATATGGATATATTTGTGAACTGGTGTTTTGGGCTTGTGTTGTTCTTGAAATTGATGTCAGGCATGTACACCTTCCGTAGTTACTCTGCAGTATGTTGATAGTGAAATACAATATTCGGACAGGAAGAAGAGCTAGCCTCCCATAGCAGTAAAAACATGGGTTTAGGGCAAGTAGAATATCTAAAAAGTGGCTTGAATGACAACTATTTTCAATTGCATCAGCCTGTTTAGTACACATTGTTTTGCAGAAATGTCATCTAGGAAAAGGGCTTGTGTTTGCACGGTGAGCATCACGTGGTGTAAAAAAATGACCTTCGGACATGACAACTGTAGGTAGAAATTTGGGATTGGGGTGCATAAACGTCTTCTGCTATGAACTGCCATTAACTACTTTGGTCAAGTGGATAATATTCTTATGCTTTGTTTTAATATAGGTATCCAAAAATATGGACTTTTTTGACCTGATCTGTGTATTCGATTTTTTTTAATGATTTTTATACTAGATCGCTGATTGCAGCATTAAATTTGTACATAAATCTTGCCCCTGCTCACTTCATCCATAGTGCTCTGTCTCCAAACGCGAAGATATTAGACTTCATCTGATTGGTTGATAAACTTAGAGATTATGATAATAAATGTCAGGTTACCAGAACATGACCTCTAAGTGGTCACTCTCAGATCTTCATGTATAACAGCCTGAATTATTACTGGGGGAGAATTACTTAGAGCCTGAATTATTAATGTGATGCATTACTTACATTCTGAATTATTAATGTGGCGCATTACTTACAGCCTGAATTATTAGTGTGGAGCATTACTTACGGTCTGAATTATTATGTGGTGCATTACTTAACAGCCTGAATTATTAATGTGGCACATTACTTACAGTCTGAATTATTAATGTGGTGCATTACTTACAGTCTGAATTATTAATGTGGTGCATTACTTACAGCCTGAATTATTAATGTGGTGCATTACTTACAGCCTGAATTATTAATGTGGTGCATTACTTAGTCTGAATTATTAATGTGGTGCATTACTTACAGCCTGAATTATTAATGTTGCACATTACTTACAGCCTGAATTATTAATGTGGCACATTACTTACAGCCTGAAATATTAATGTGGTGCATTACTTACAGCCTGAATTATTAATGTGCTGCATTACTTACAGCTTGAATTATTAATGTGGCACATTACTTACAGCCTGAATTATTAATGTGGTGCATTAATTACAGTCTGAATTATTAATCTGGTGCATTCATTACAGCCTGAATTATTATTGGGGTGCATTACATACAGCCACAATTCTTCATCGCAGCGAAGACATCGGAAAAGATTACTACAACAAAGGGATTTTAGGTTTATAATATAAAACTGAAAAATAGTCTGCTATTATATTTTGGCAGCATAATGCCGGTAAATAAAGTATTCGTACATAAAACTAATAGCAAAATTATTGCACCATTCATAACTCTCAAATTACTTTGCCATGCAACCCTGGGATCTATATGGAAATGAAATGTTTTGTTTCCGTCCATATCAAGATTTTTGTACCATTTCCTGACATAAACTCAAACACGGGATAAAGTTGAGTATACTGTCCTTAAGAAGATCGTTCCATATCAGTGGAAAGAAATATTACACCAGCCGCAATGTAGGACACACTCTTTAGGTATCCAGTAAACAATAACTTTCATCCACCTACACAGCTTCCGTTGCCGGGTACAGTTTTATTTTCAACTGAATGAAACTCCAGCTCGCTAGAAGCACTGCTGCCCATGCACAGCAGTGTGCAAATGATTTTTTTTTTAAATAAAGGATTATGTTTGGGAAATTATTTTTCTTTCTCCACGTTGTTTGTAGTCATAAAACTTTCATTTCATCGACAGATGCGGTTAAACAAAACAGGGAGAGGCAGAATGACTAACAAACCAACAGGTAAGTGATAAATACATTCCGTCAATAATTGTAACGCATGATTCACATTCGAGTATACTCTGACTAACTACACTGGTTAGATGTTCACATTTTACAGCACCTCGAGTGCACAGCTCAGAGAACCATAACGATCTAACAAAAATAGCGGGTGGATATTTAGCCAATCAGAATACAGAAATTTCTAAGTCATATAATAATAAATAATAAAATATTTTTTGTCGGGTCCGTTTTGATACAAGCTCATACGAATTTTAATTTTTATGTATCTAAAATATATTATGTCCATCAAATTAACTTTTGAGTCTTTCACAATATCGTTCTTTGAGTTGTGGCACTGCTTGAATAATATGGTTGTTTTATTTTAGTTGATACAGAGTTTAACCATTACATTTTTGTACATAGTCCAGAATGCTTGAGCACCTCATAAAAAGAAGTAACCCTCTCTCCGTGTTCTGAATAAATTCAAATCTTGATCGTGTTGATGTTCCAAAGGTCTTAAATGTGATGATGTGTCAACAGTCTCCATGTATCACAATGCTATAATCCGAAACGTCCCTGAATTCCCAATAATCCAATAAATAGTGATCTACTCAAACAGTATCAATGGCCACTTTTTAATTCCATTGAACACTTTAATTAAAGAAATTGTGTCAAATTATAATTGAACACAACTAAAAGACTGATTTAAATACAGATGTTAATACTCGAATGAGTAATTTTGACGTAAACAACTTTATATACTTTCCAATTTGAGCTATGTTACAATAACCTTTTTCTGAAATATTTTGTCATCTTAATGGACAAACACCAAAGTGTAAACAAAGTCAGTTTTGACACGAGAAACAATTGATGAAATGTTTTTGCGTCCTGTGAACTGCATGATTTTATTTCGTAGCACTCCGGCTTTTGAGGGCATGGTAACTTATTTTCCTGACGGAGTGACTCGTAATTCTACCATGAAGTTCCGCATTTTCATCAGGAACCATCATTAACGGTCCCAGGGTATTGTGTTTTATTGGTTTTGTGTAATACCTTAATATAGGGATTGATATTAATTTTTAAGTCCTGTATTTCACATTTGCGTATAAAAACCAAATATTCATCAAGACTGTCATTCAATAGATCTCAATGGATGTTTCCTGTTATCCTAGGTTCTCTCTTCATATTCCATAACCATAGTTCAACATTTTTTTTACATCTTGTTGCGTCGCCGCTTTTGTGTTGTGCTTTTTCTGATTTTAGATGACATTTTCCACGTCACTTTGATTTATTTGTAGATTTCTTGCCTCCACCTTTATCTCTCAGACAGTCGAATATAATAGATCTATCTCTTCTGGCCTCATCTCGGGCAATCCGTTGAAAATTCAAAATTTGTGAACGTCGTCAGCCTTCGTTGCCTATTTCGACGTTGACAAAATTAGTTCTTCGAATGCGGGCACGTAGTTTCCATATATATATATATATATATATATATATATATATATATATATATATATATATATATATATGTGTGTGTGTGTGTGTGTGTGTGTGTGTGTGTGTGTACAATGTATCAATGATAAATGACGAGATCTATACATTTTTTATTAAAATTAAACGAGACTTGCCGAGTTTCCTTTTAATGAAAAATTTATGCAACGAATGGTATAACATTGATACAGTGTACATACTACACATATATTTTATTAATATCACATACAAATATACATAATTGCCCATAGAACAGTGTTAAGATGAACCTCTCATATCCCTGCCGAGTGTGTCCGCAACAAAATGTAATTCTGTGCCTTTTGTGGTTATTCACAATCACCTTTGCATATTGATGAGTTGATTGTTTTCTTTTTTTCCTTTCTATTTGTATTCACATTAATTAAATCAATATAAGACAGATTTATGATTGAAGTATGAAAGATGGTTGTGTTAGATGTAAAATGGCGCTCTATAGTTTCTTATTTTGCATAGGGTTAGAATTGTAAAGAAAAAGACTTACCCTTTGCGTTCTCACTGGTTATACTGGCTGTTTGAAAAAAGACCTTGTATGTCTTAGTTATTGTTCAAAGAACCTTTAATTCCCTTTATTTTGGTTTATGATTGATGGTTGTAATATGGGTTATAGAGTATGGCCTTACTTGAGATGTGCAATGTTCATAACACTGCAAGCTCCACTTGGTCATTTTCAGTTCTTGAACTTCAGAAGGAAATTGTATTAAAAAAAAAGAACCGATAACAGTTTTTAAATAAATTTTATGTATTTGGTAATTCATCCATTGCACTTTCAGAAGCAGGTGTTGTCTAGTTGGTCAAATTCATTGTCCCTATTTTAATAGGTGCTAAAGATAGTGTACTTTAGACTAATTCAGGCTGATGTTTAAGCACAAGAGAGCAGTCATTTTAGTTAGCAGTGTGCTTAGATCATGTACAATTTCCATAAGTAAAATATCCAAAGAAATGTCAGCCACATTAAATCAAAGTAGCATAGAGGTATGCCAACATTCTATCCAATGTGCATGTTTCAAGTGCAAACAACTTCACCTTACATACGTCACTCCCTCAAGGTACATAGTAACTGATGAGCACCCACTTACTCTACCTGGATAGGGTTTAGGCAAGCATCCGGTTCCTTCAATAACTTGCCAGGCGGTTGAGTTTTGCCGTCTGCATGCGTTTCTGAGTGGCGCTCCCACTGTGACTGTTGTGTCAGATGTAAAATGTGTGTCGTCTTGTTCGGTTTTTAAGTCACTCAACATTGGTGTATGTGCGCAATAAGAAGTAAAAAATTTAATAGGCCTACGATCATATTTATGGAAAAGCGTAGTCCAACCTGGACATTTTTCAGTGTGTGTCAGGAGGATGACTGTAAACCAATATGTACATTGTGCAAAACTGTTATATCACGCGTTGGTGTTACATCTAAGACGTTTACATTTCTGCTCAACAATCACCTGTCATACAAACATGCAGAGGAATACAAACAAGCTGTAGCTCAATGACCACCGACAAATGAAAAATCTGCCTGCTGAAAAAATTATTTTATTTTGCAGCATTCAGTCACTATTCGTATTCATATTCGGCCGAATAGTTATGGTTTCTATTCGTATTTGGTACAGGCCTAGATGGATTTTGTTTATATGTTGAAATATATGTGCATAAATTGAAGTATATGTATTACAATTCTTATTATCAGCAAAAGAAAACATGGTTAATGCCTGTCATTTGCATCTCGATGTCGAAGGGGCTCCATCTATGACCCGTATCATACAGTGTGTCTTCTATCGCTAGCCTAACATTGTATCAAAATAGTTACACGGGGGGGGGGGGGGGGGGGGTTGTTGAAAAGCCTATGTTGTGTGACACTCCATTTACCAAGTGGAAATAATTCTTTTTCGTCGTCTTGGCTTACTGGCTCTGAGGCTTATAGTTTCCTACCAAAACCTTCAGTTGAATTTTTTTTCTCGAATCTAGTATCTTGACAAACTTGTAAAACGGTACGTCTCTGATAGATATCAGATAGCCCTTGACCTCAATATGCTTTTCTATGCTATTTTTAGACCCTTGAGAGCACTTGTCATAGTTTCGTTTCTGACTAAGTGAAATCGTCCACATAGTTAATTTTATCATCCATACTTTCAAATTGACGAAACAGCTGCTTTAGATCAATCACAAACAAATTTAATCAATCAAAACGTAAAGCATCTACTACACGAGTGTACATGGTTTGTTTACAAAGTAGTTCCTAATACACTATACTGTCTTTGGGCACATGTATCGTGGTTTGTTTACAAAGTAGTTCCTAATACACTATACTATCTTTAGGCACACGTATCGTGCACGTGAGTGCAATATGAAGGTGTAAAATACTACACGAGCGTGAGACTGTATTCACTTACCCATAACTGCCCCTGCCTATCCCCACCCTGCCCATTAGTAATTACGTTTGAGATGTTATCCCATTTTAGTACTCCAGTCAAAAAGAAAAAAATTAATTCAAAATTTAAGTAGATATATCAGAACGTGACAACCAATAACTCAACTAGCAGGCAGCCACGTTTGATAAATCAGCGTAGCGTATTGGTCAATGATTTTTGAAGATTGCCAGATCCAACTCTTAGCAAAATGCAGAAGAGTTGTTGGTGAAAGATTTTTTTCTTGAGATTGCCAGCTCTATGGCTTGACATCTGCAATATTTATAAAATTCTACTCGTTTTTGTATGACATTCATGAAGGCTTTGCTTCCATGACCTTTCATCCCTTGATCACACAAAACCTGTGATCAGTTTTTCAAGCTATGTACGAGTCCTTTGTTCAATGTGCTATCAATAAGTTTTCCGCTCGATGACGTCGGCAGAGCCATATAGTAATAACGTTGTTCGTCAATTTTCAGTTAGTATGTCCACTGGCACTTTGGTTTCCGCAAGACAAGTTTACCGAGAATTGCTAGATTTACCTATGTTTGACAAGATTTATCCATATTTACCTAGATGTATCTATATTTACGGCGTTCCTGAAAAGTCAAAGATTTCTCTGGTGATACGTACATCTTCAAACATTTTCATGATTGAGTTTGCGTAAAACCTTCTGTCTTCCAGAACTGATCAGGAAACACTCAATAAAAAATGTGTTCCACTGACATAGGATACTGGCTAGACCCATGCTCTGATCTAGATTACCCTTCAGGCTGTATGCCCTATATGAGATCGACACAATCCCACCAAGTTTCTACATATGTTTCTTTATGAGAGATGTAAGTCTTCAATGATGGGTTTCATGTTCCTAAGCTTTTTTGAAGAGTTTTCATTCCATATATTTCGCCAAGTATAACGAACACCCCGATTTATATGAAAGTTGAAGTTGCAAATGGGATCAACCATTCGTAACCAAGTGACTACAGGGCCGCTTTATCTACCCTTTCATTACCTTTAAAACCATTATGACAAGGCATTAAACAGTAAGAAATACTTTCTCCAGGTTGTTGTTCATTTTGATGTTGAAAAGGGTGACTGACAATATTGTAACAAACTGAGTTTTTCTATAATTGATAACAGTTCGTCAAACAAAATAATATATGACGTATAAGATCACCACAATTACTCCACTTTACGCACAAGAATGTTTTAAGATACATTTTTCAGACAGGAAAACAACAAGTTACAGCTAGGACTAATAAGGGTTGCCCGAAATGTCCGCTGATTACACACAATGTTTGTACATGTACATGCATCTTCGCCTGCCGAGGTTCTGATATGTTAACCCTATCTTCAAATCGGTGGGTCGAGCAGATATTTATGTGCTTCGGGGCTGTGAATGTCATTGGATGCTGCGGCAATCCACCACATCCGTTCAAAATAAAGTTGTTAAAATTTGAACACTGTTCCTAGTGATCCACATATGGGAAGAACACAACTTGAATGGACTCATAAATAAACAATTTTCCACTGTTGGTCCGTGTTTGTACAAATACCTGTTACTCAAATAAAACCTGTAATGGCTTCTCTCTGGTACGTAGTCACATTTTCGATGTTAAACTTACAAAGTATCCTTTTAAAGTCAGCTGCATTCACCCTTTCTACAAAGCACCGCTGTTACACGTTATTGATTAGATGGCATTACATACCAAGGGAGGCAACGCATGAAATTTAATAGATGTCGTTTGGACAATCCACTCAAATATATGCTCTATCCACAAAGGTGCAGATAGGTTTTAACACATCGGAATCTTGCCTAGCGAAAATGAAGTACACGTGACCTACTGACGATTTTGAAGGACGCACTTGCAAGTTTGACATGATATCGAGAAGTTTTATAGAATGAAGGCGATAGCAGAGATACTATTTGGCTACCGGAGATGGTCTTTGATAGATGTCATCTCGTCTTGTTGAACAAACAGGGCTTCATTCGATCCAAGATTACGTGTAGCCTTCGAAGTCACTGTCATTGCTGTTTCTAGGTCACTGAGCATGCGCAGTTTATTACATAAGGTGTCTTTAACAAATAGTGACAGTAGTGTATTGGGTTGTTGTATTAAAAAGAAAAATAAAGTACCTAATGGTCAAAAACCGTTTCCAGGTTGTTGTTCATTTTGATGATGAAAAAGGTGACTGACAGCATATTAGTTTGAGGCGTACCCCTATTCCGAGAAATGAGTTCAGAAACTTAACTTTGAAATACCTTGGAAAAATTAAATTTAAAGAAAGGTAGGCTACCTCTTTCATTATGAATCTTGTTCTGTACGTAGAAGACTCATTTTATCAGTATTTGCTATATCATTGCATTATGGCGTCAGACAAATTTACATGTAGAGTATTACTCTCCTTAAGAGGGCCTCAAGGGAGAATAGTCCTTGACTAATGAGTCACCCTCTATAAATAAAGCATTATTATTATTATTATTATTATTATTATTGGTGGAAATGCCGGATTTGTCAGAGGTTTCTCTGTAGCATTATCAGAGGTATCAAGTTTCTATACTTTACAGACTTCGAAATTGCGCCGTAGCTGACGAACGCAAGTCGAGTTAGAACGTTGCAGTTGAAATTTCAATGTCATATGTCGAGAACAATTGAACATGGCCTTTTGAATGAATCATTTTAGTTGGGGCATTTCATATGGATGTAAGCAGGCTGCAACAAGACATTATGTTCAAGCACTGTCTCGGCACTGATCATTGACCATTATCATGATCTAAATATGCAAAGAAAAGATTGATTGTTACACGTCTATTTTTAGAACTTTATTTTCAGAGAAAAGCAAAGCTGATTGTTAGAATGAGTTTATGATAAAGTCAACAACTGTGTAACTACACTTTGTATATGCGCAAAATGGTTTATGCTGAGATTACCATCATAAGGCAAATTGATCATAATGGGCATGCAGGTGGTTTAATGCATATGGGGATTAGAAATACACTTACAGATGGCACCTGGGAAATATTGCAGTTTCAATTTCTCCAATTGATCAATTATGGTCCACACCAAAAATCTACATTAGTGCAGGAGGACACCTGGCATTCAGAGGGCAAGGGAAGATTAATGTTCCATTGAATTCAGTCCAGGGTAGTTCCATTGATTATGGAACACGTCTAAAGAGTGTTGAATTCGGGAAAGGAAAACAAAATGGAATATGTAGAGATCTACTTTGTCCATGCTGGAAAAAAGTCCATAATCTTCCATAAAGATCACAAATATAGACATTATTCAATTTGTCTCTGCCGAAAGTCGCCCGATGGGCTGATCGTGGATACTCAGTCCATTTATGCAGCGTCTTCTGCTTAAGTCAATATGTTCAACTTCCTTGTCTGCTTGAACATGTGATGACATGCAAAGTGCCTTAAAACCCTCTTACAAATAACTGGGACAGCTTGAGCCAAATCATCAGCTGAATACTTTAGGTAAATGATACTTTTGCTCACTCCATCGAATCAAAAAATGCCAAGACTGATAATAGGTTTTAGTTTTTGATCTTCAATTGTGCGACTTTTGGGATGAAATTTTCCATGTAAAGTAAGATAAGTGAACAAGTTTCTTTTATAAAGATTAGTCATGATTAGTACAACCCAGGCACCAGCAGCGTATCAGACGGAAATATTCCACGTTCAGAATATAAGCAAGAAAACCGTTCTAAAAGATGCGAAAATGACTCTGTGAATTAAAATATATTAAAATACATGCAGCTGATTAAAACTGATCACTCACTGGTTATGATGAACCAATCATTGATATCTAAATTTCAACCGATTGTCAATACATTTTCATATTAATGTAATTATGGTCCACATCTTATTCCTTTCACACTTTAGTATAAACATGCTCACTTAGCACGTCCATTGTCCTGGGTTTGATACTGGTTAAGTGGCAAGCATGATACTGGCATATCAATAAATTCTCCAAGTTATGTTGCTTAATCCAAATTATAGAGCATATCAGGTCATCACCTAAACCAGCGTGTCTTAGCAACATTTCAGTAACTAGCTGTACACTCTAAATAAGGTAGGGTTTTTTACTCCTTGAAAATAAGAAGTTAAAGTAATTCGGGGTATTCTTCATTAAAGCTAATAGGCACACATATTTTGACATGAAAGATAATTCTTACTAAAAGTATTTAACTTCTTAGTGTTTGTACTCTACCATTTCAGGAAAGGTAGAAGACATTGAATTTATGTTAACTGCACTTACGTTCCAGGTTTATAGCTTTAAAGTCCTTGACAATTTTAGAATCAGCAGAAGAAGGCGTGATACAACCACATTCAGGGTTCTGCCTTCATAGGTCTATGTCACAACCCTGTTTCGTGCTTCCCTTTGTTTTGTCTGAATGTTTCATTAACTGTGAAGCCATTTTATATTAAGGGATTTGACGCGGTTCACCTGTACATCATCACTAGAGCGCTTAGCTTACCTCACTTTGGGTAACATTGTCAAGGTCCAATATCCTTTTTTTCACACTGATACCTTCTGTGTCCTTAGCATGTTAGGCAGGGAACACATAAAAATGTTTCCGCTTGCCACTTTTACATTTCCGTTAATAACAAAAATTTCAAAGAATAAAATTTGAGCAAGGATTTTTACATGTTTTGCATCTGTTATGAATATTTAATTTACATTATTTCTTAGTTTTTTTTAAATTCATTATATGGTATGGATAATTGCTTTTGGACTTGACCTTGTCCAAGATCAAGTGCATCTTCTAACTGATCTGAATCAATGATTTTGGTTTTGTAAACAGCATGTTTATCTCAATTTGAGTCCAGGACATTGGAAATTCCACATGAAATGCCTGGTCTTTACTACATTTTATATTGTAATTTTAGTAACTTGCAAACATTTGGAACTTTCAAGAATGAAAGTTTCTAATAGTTAACAGTTTCTTTTTAGAAAATGATAATTGTGTCCTGAGGTCACGTAGAGGACTAAATAATCTTGTTCTTCTAGAAATTATTAATTCGTGCTATAAGATATGAACAGAAACAGTTTTATTATTGTTGTGTCCAGCAGTTCATTAGGGCTGGAATTTATTTTTTCAAAATATTTCATTTACGTTATTCTTCTTTGGAAATATAATGTGATTAAAAATGACATTCTTGGAAATGGAGACTTGGATTTATATTTAAATTCAAATAAGGAAATATTCAGGCCAGACATGCTCATCAACACTTCCAGTTTATTTCAAACTTGAATCAGTAGGACTTGTGTTAGAAAATATACGATTATTTAGAATTTAATTCGCAGTAACGTAAGTTCTTATTACATTTTTTACTTTTGTATTCTAGCGAAATAAATTAATTGTTGAATTATAAAAAGCTTGTTGATTTTCACTATTTTCTATTACTTTGGTTAAGACCATATAAGTTTTAATACGTCATATTACAGAAGAACGTACACATAAACATACCGTAGACGGCAAGGTAATGTGATATTGTAATTTCTCCAAAGTATTGGTGTCCTCAGTCTCACTAATCATTCAGCAGGGTAAATAATGTACAATCTCGATAACACGCCATCTCCGAACATGAATACAGTGCCCTGTAGGTAAAATATTAAAATATAATTATCACAATACTGGCAGAGTTGTTCCCACACCAGAGTTGTTCCCACAGAGTTGTCAACATACAGGTGGAATACAGAATTTGAGCGGCAGCTACTAGCAGCATTTGAACCTGTCTTTATGGATTTCGTACGTATAATCCTGATGAAGAGTGCACCAAATCATGTGAACTTGATCCAGTTCCAACATCACTGCTGCTTGAGTGCTTAGATCCAGTATTGCCTTCACTAACTGATGTTATTAATACCTCTCTCTCATCCGGGGAATTCCCATCATTTTTCAAAACTGCCATTGTAAAGCCTCTGCTGAAGAAACCAACACTAGACCATAACGATTTAAAGAACTACCGCCCAGTTTCTAATCTCCCATTCATATAAAAAATCTTAGAAAAGGTTGTTCTATCCCAGCTTGTATCTCATCTGAATTCAAACAGTCTTTTTAGCAATGTACAATCTGCATATCGCCCTTGCCACAGTACTGAAACTACTCTTCTAAAAGTAGTTAATGACATTCTCTCTGCTTTGGATAGCGGAAAGATTACAGTCCTCACCCTCCTTGATTTTTCTGCAGGATTTGACACAATAGACCATGATATATTACTTCACCGTCTCCAGCATGTATTTGGCATTCATGATACAGCCTTACTGTGGTTCAAGTCCTACTTGGTCAACAGGACACAAATTGTGTCTGCAAATGGAATACACTCCAGCCCAGTTGATCTATGTTGTTGTGTTCCACAGGGGTCTATTTTTGGACCTGTTCTCTTAGTTATATACACTCAGTCACTCTCAAGTGTCATAGATCATCATCCATTGTCTCACCAATTGTACGCTGATGACACCCAAATATACAAATCTAGCCACCCAACTGAAGTTCGTGCTACCATCCAAGGTGTAGAGAGGTGCATATCTGATGTGAAATCATGGATGACATATAACAAGCTGCAGATGAATGATGATAAAACTGAGGCCATTCTGATTACAACACAAAGACTTTCTCATTCACATCCTTTACCTCAAACAATAAATATCAGCAACACCAACATTAAATTCACACAATCAGTACGAAACCTAGGTGTTACTCTGGACAGTACTCTCACATTGCACCAACATGTCATGAACATATGCAAGGCTGCATATCTTGAGCTGAGACGCATCAGCTCTATTCTCAAATATCTTTCAGTTGATGCCACTAAAACACTTGTGTGTTCATTAGTACTTTCAAGACTGGACTATTGTAACTCAATTATGTCTGGTTCACCTCAATATCTACTCCAAAAACTTCAAAAAGTTAAAAATACAGCTGCTCGGATCATACTTAGAGTACTACGATCAGAGCACACCTCCCCGCTGCTCTGTACCATACACTGGCTATCCATTCGATCAAGAATCAAACACAAAATTTGTTCTCTGTGCTACGTTTCACTGGTGGACTCTAGTCCAACATACCTATCCGACCTCACCCATGTATACACACCAGCAAGATACTTACGCTCCTCTTCTGACAATCGTATACTCATTATTCCCACTATGAAAACAAAGTCATATGGACAGCGTTCTTTTGCATACCAGGGCCCAGCAATGTGAAATGAACTGCCCACTGAACTTAGACACAAAGACACAGTGATCACATTCAAGAGGGCTCTCAAAACTCACTTATTTCGACTGCAAGAACAAACTTAAAGACCTAATAATGTTTCCTACCTTAAATATTCTCAACTTGTTTTTTTTAATATGTTTTCTAATTTCATGGTGTTTGTGTTTGTAATCATATTATTATATATGTTTTTATCTTTTAGGTGTTGTCTAATGTTGTAAGCGCTTAGAGCTTTAAAGATTAGGCGCTATACAAAGTCCTCATTATTTATTATTATTATTATTATTATTATTATTATTATATATCACTATCATTATTAATCATGTGCTTTGTTGCATATAAGAGAGATGAATTGTTATACAGCCAATATGTGCAGGTGTGTAATTGCATGAATGAATTCAAGAGTGTGTTATGTCGTACAGATCTTATTCCACTGAGACGGAGACTTGAAATAATGGGATGTGAATGGTGGCGTCTACATATATCAAAGTGGTTTGAGATTTTTTCATGCAACCTCTAGGGAATATTCTTATGCAATGGGTGATATTTACATAAAACTTAAAAAATTTCAGATGATTACATTATACAGGTCTGCGAATTGACGTGTGATCACTGAATTTCACTGAAGGTGAAAATATTTCAGATCGGTTTCAGAGTGACAATGTATATATCACGCCTGGTAAGCAATTACAGTGAGGTGGCTTCATAGAACAAACATAATACAGGGATTTGTGTTTTACAAATATAATATAGTTCAAACAGTTACCCCCTACCAGGTATTATATTTAGACTTGCTATCTACCTTTAAAATACCCCACTCAAAACTGGTGGTAGATATAGACATAGGTTCCAAGCCGTTGTCAGTCATTCCCACTACTTTTCTTTCTGGAGCATTAACTAGAAAGCTATTAAAGACACTTCTCTGAAACTGGTAATCTTATTTGATGCAGGTGTGCCTGTTGTAACCCACATTTATACAGTTACCATGTATTGGTTTCTATCACATTTCTACAGTTACGATATGTGTTGGTTGCTACTCACATTTCTGCAGTGGCGATATGTTTAATTTTATTTGCTTTTTAAAAATATGTTCGTCTGTCTATCCCTCAATTATCCACATTTTGCATCTGGAGCAAAACTATAAACCATTCAAGATATCTCTACAAATGTGATAGACATATTAGATTAGTGATATAAATTGGTAGACACTAAATTTGTGACATAGGTGAGCTTGCTGCTATAAAACAAATCATTCAGTTTCAATATTTCCAATTTTTGCGTCGAATTTTGTGTCATTAAGATAATGGTCCTAATATTTAACCTACACTCACAAAGAACTATAAACTATGTATTAGTTGTTTATAGAATAATAAAAAAATCAGTGATTATGGTCAGATAGACAATGAACTTGATTTTTGACAAGGTCAGCAACAAAACATAATTTTACATAACCCATAGCATATAATGAATAAAAACTAACAAACAAAGAAAATTAAATATACATAACATCTCATTAACAAAATGAAAAATGTATGCAACACAGTTTTATTTTAACAATTAGTCAAACGTACATGTGATAAAAATGACATAAGATGAAATCTTATGAATGACACAAAGTATACATGTAACAATATAATACTTATTTACACGTGAAAGTACATCTGCAATTTGATTGTCTTTCTCTTGATGTGCCTGGTGTCAATATTGTATTCCTGCAACATCAAAAAACCCATCTTAATAGTCTCTGATTTATGTTGTTCATCTTGCCAATGAAAGTAAGGGGTGTGTGATAACTAAACACAATAATAGGTGAAGGAGCTGAACTAATACAGACTTCAAAGTTTTGCTAAACCAGCATCAAAAGCCAAACATTCTTCTTCATTACGGAATAAGTTCTCTGTTGCTTATTTAATTGTTTCGAAATATAGTACACTAGATGATCTACGACATTTTTATTTTCTTGAATCAATACTGCACAATCCCTACATCACTTGCATCAACATACATTTTAAATGATTGTCTGAAATTTGACGCTGAAAGTATGTACTGTTAAGTATGGCTTTTAACTTATCATAAGCTTTCTGACATTTTTCAGACCAATACAACTTGGTTTTAGTACTTATAAAATTTGTCAGTGGTTCAGCAATTATGGAAGGACTGGAGCAAAATTTCAAACGTCCAGCGATACACAAAAATCGCATTGGTTGCCTTTTACAGATACGCTTAGGGAATTAAGAGATAGCCTTGACCAAAGCACATATAAGTAGAACTTTTCCGTGTCCCACGATGTGTCCTAGAAGTATAACACGGCAAACTGTTGGATAAATTAAGTTTCAAATTTGCAACACTGAATCTGTAAAAATAAATTAACGAATCGTCTCCAAGTGATCTTTCCAAGTGATATTGTTGATGATGACATCATCGATATACACATCACACTTATCTAGACCAGATATAATTATGTTCATTAAACACTTGAAAGTACAAGTCAAACCTTTCATCCTAAATGACATTACTTTGTATTGATGAAGCCCATCCAGTGTTACGAATGCCGATATTTCCTTTGCCCTTTCCGTCAGTGGAATTTGCAAGAATCGTTTGAAAAGGTCAAACTTGGTGACCTATTTTACATTTCCAATTTTATCATAGTCATCTATTCGTGGCAATGGAAATCAATGCTTTATTCACACTGTTCACTTTTCTGTAATCAGTGCACATGCGGAAAGTATTATCCGGTTTAGGTTCTATGAAATTTAGATGATGTGTCACATATCACACTAGGGAACTTGTTTCCAAGTTCAAAGTTACGAGTTAATATTTTGTGTTTGCCAGCGCACTTTCCTTTTTACTGTATAGCAGTGCTGTCCAACCCGCGGCCCGCGGGCTGATTTTAAATATCCCGCCAGAGCTCGAGCATCTATATAGTCGTTGCTTTTCAGTTTTCTGCTGCGGCCCTCGGCTTCAAGAAAAACATTTTTCAGTGGCCCATGGTGTCAAAAAGGTTGGACAGCACTGCTGTATAGCTTTCGAGCAGTCAGAGATTAGAGGATAACACTTACTATATTTTACACATCATAATCAGCAGGAGAGTTGAGGCCCTTGTCTTCAAAGTGATGAGTCAGTATTCTGGGTGTCGGTCTCATTTTTCGTTTGCTCTGTAACTTGACATAACTGAATGAAACTTGGTACATTTTTATATTGTCACTAGAATATATGTTACATATTACATTTTGAGTTCCATATGTACGTGAAGATCTCAGTTCAGTGTTTCGGGGAGGATGTATGGGTGTTTTGCTTTATATGCCACTAATGATTTTCCTGCAATTTAATGCCAATTTGGTGTCATTTCCTGGTTTTTATAAGCTGTTTTGGTTCCCCGTGACCTATGGAGCCCGGGGCATCCGCCCCGACAGCCCCCATCCCGGTTAGTACGATACTGCTGCTGTCATCTACTTTATCGTGTGCATATTTATATGTAAGCATATACGTGTAACGTATTTGTGTGCACGCGTGTATACATGCATGTGTTTGGCTCTAGAGCTACTTTACTCTTGTTATTTTTGGAATGCAATGTGATGTCCAGTCTTACGGAGTTTACATTATGATTTCATCTCGAAGCAGAACTCCACATTTAGCTGATGATAACTATTATGTATATAGTTATAACATTGTATCAAGTATTTGTTTCAAATGTAAAATCACTGCACCGTTTCTCCAGATGTATGCCAGAATTAACCAGCAAATTTATCTCATTCACAAGAAACTTGAAAGCATGTTTTCATCCATTTTTGTCTTTATCTTGTTTGCACTTATCTCCCGCTAAGCACAAAGTAACAGTGTTGTGCAATCAGAATCTTACATATGACTTGTCCGTATTTTTTCATCGCAGGGAATACTTCCAATGGAGAACAGCTTCAACATAATAAAATCCCTAATAATAATGGATAACTCATTAACAAAGTATAGAATCTCCATCCGGGTATTCAACACTCGTTCAATGTTCTGCTTTAAAGAGATGAAAATCAACATCGCAAATACATCTCGAAGTATGTTTTATGAGCAATCAAATGCAATTGTTGTCTTACCACTTATCAAGAATACTCATCTCGTTTTACTTACTCTTTGAAACAAATCCAGGACTTAACGATGTTTATTAAATTTCTTTGCTTCATTAAAATATCACTAGCATCCGATAGAAACTTAATTACTTGGAGAGTAAGGCTGAAATTTTTTTCAATTTAATGCTTTAGTGATACATTCAAATTTTAGCATCTCCGATGAGCGTTTTGAAATTGAAATTGACGTCTCGAGGGCGTGTTAATCCCTCCGAGCGTCTTATTACGTTACGGACTGTATCCAACGAGTACGTGATTCGATTCCCACTCATTTTAAAACTAATATTGTCGCCTGGGGCTTTATTGCACGAAAGTACGGCATAACTAAAATGCACACTCTATGTGCATCAACGCGTGAGAGACAAGGCTATCTCTCCTTTCCTCACGATCAGTTAATTATCTTACCAATGGTGAGAACTAGTCGCGAGTGCCCATTAGGCGTATACGACTGTAAGTAAAGTAAAGCAAAGAAAGAAAGAAAGAATAGTCATAGCATTAATTGTCAATCAGAGACGAATAACAGCAAGTGAACTTAGCAAATTGAAAGGTTACAGGAAGTAGCAGATGCTGTGGTGAACTTAAAACAACTGCTGGAGCAAGTCGAGGCCCAGTGGTATACTTTAAGCCGAGTGAGAGGAGAAGTGGCTTCTCTACATAGAACCAAGGCTCTCATTAAAGTAATGATAAAAGAGGAATTAGTTTGTGTTCTGACAAAATTAATACCAAAATCTTTATGGCAGTGCAAACCTACATAAAGTTATCAAAACGATTTTCAAACGAACAAACATGTCACAGCCACCTAAGTGCATACATACCAACCTTATTATACTACTAAATGATCTTTGAAATAATTATATATACTAGAACTGATAAAGTATAATTTTATTTTTGTATTTGATTTATCTACTTTAAGCCGGTAGACAATTATTGATTGTTAGAATTTCTCTGCAATAGGGGAGACAATTTTGAACAAGCTTTGAGCTATCTACAGAATCTCCTTATATATTATTTTGGTATAAATCATACATAAAAATGTTTTTTTTTTTTGTTAAATAGTGTTTAAAAAAAACACACAAAAAACAAACAACAACAACACACTCAATAACAACAAAATAAACCCAAAACAAAAACAAATTTAAAAAAAAAAAAACAAAACAAAACACCCCAACCCATCACCCCAAAAAACAACAACAATAAAAAAAAATTAAAAAAGAAAATATATAAAAATGATAAACAACTAAAACAAAACTACATAAAAAATTATCACCATAAACTTTTAACCCGAAAACAAAAAAACAACGTAATATTTAAGCTATGGACAATTTTAACTTAGTGTTTCCCTTTTGTCCACCAAGTGTCCTCCGGCATGTTAACCCACGGGCTACGTTAATTATCGTTTGTCCCCTGAGTGCCGAATACAACTATTTGGTACTGCAAACAAGTGATAATACAAATAAAAAAACAACTGACTGTAGAAAATAATTTTAATTTTATAAAACTTGTCTCTGTAGCTGGTGCTGCTGATACTCGGATGACAGACCGCAGATGTTGCAACCGCATGACTATACGGAATAGAGTGTAGAGCTTCTTATTAGAGCGACCGCATTCTACAAAATGACCCGGAAGTTGCTTTTGAACCTTGCATTGCAAGACTAAAGATGGGGGTGCTAAGCAAAGTAACGATGCGACATTCGGCAGCAGCCACAGGAATCGCTGTTGTGGCCTACTTTGTATACAGAAACGCAACGAAAAACAAACTGAGGTGAAATATTTTGATTTTAAATAACTGAATAGATTTTCGAATTTGGTTATGTTGCTTGCTTTATAGTTCGAGCTTCCTCTAACCCTTGACAATCACATTTTTAAATATTTGGATATTTATGTTGGGGTGTAGGGTCAGAGCCCATTCCCTATGGAAAAGTCGCGTGACTACACCTCTGATGTCATTGACATGCTGGTTGCGAGATTTGTGTAATCATGTGACTCGGGATGCAAATGGCCAGATCCAGGTCAAATTTCAGCAACCACATACTTTCGTCAGGTCTGTCAGCGGATTAAAGACATGGCGAATGCTATGCTCACAATTTCTGAGAAAATAAATCATATTCCTATCGATTTTATATAGGTATATCTCGATGAAGGGTCATTCAAGTTTTGCTTGTCCAGCTAGTAAACGGCATCCCCATGCCGACACTTTTCGATAGGGAATGGACTCTGACCCTACACTTCAACATAATTATCCAAATATAAAAAATGGGGTGACATGGGTCAGAGAAAACTCGGACTACTTGCTTTTCTGAACTATGTACAAAGTCATTTTAGGGTGGGGGTGTTTGATGATAGGCAATGACCGCAAATATTGTGCATAATTTTATGGGTTTAAAGAATTAAAAATTCTAAGCATGAATTGACCGATTCTGGCTATCTCTTATTAATGAATGATGATTATTTAATTCCGTCTGCACTTTAGTTGGAATGCAGTTGTGTGTGTGTGTGATTTGGATTTTTAACATGGCTTTAACAATTTTTCAGTCATATCGCTACGATGTCTGCAGTGAGGCAGTTTTTATTTTTAGTGATGTCAAGCACTGGGGCATCATGCTGCAGAACATGTAGCATGATGTCCCACCCAGTCACATTATCCTGACACCAGGCCGACCAGTCCTAACACTAACCTCTTAATGCTGAGTGCCATGCGAAGCAGCTGTTAGTACCATTTTTGCAAGTCTTTGGTATGACTTGGCTGGGGATCGAACCTACGACCTCCCACACCTGAGTGGAACACAGTTATTCATTACAAAGAAAATTAGGAGTATTCGTCCATGAATCAAGGGATGTGGGAGGATCTAACCAGTGCATAGAAACGCCAGAACACAATGAAAACACCGAAACGCAATATCATATATATACCATAGCTGGAAATAGTGAAATTTATGACATTCTTGAAAGAAAATAACATTTACTATTAATAGTGTCTAATACATCAGTTTAATGTTTAATCTATTATAATAAATACATATTAGTAATTGTTTATTAATAATTCCAGGATGTATGAACTTTGTGAAAATCAGCAATTTAAATAGCTGTACATTGTAAGTATAACTATCAAGAATTATGCACTGACAATTATTTTAATGATCTGAATACAAAGATACATGCAAAAATGGCATGTCAAACCATTTTCATATTTATTTTGGAATTTACATCACAACAAATACACAGTTTTCCTTTTATGACAGCTTTATATTATTGTTTAATGCAAAAATTAATAATTGAAATAATTATTCCAACCACAGAGATATAAAATAAAAAGAGAACAAAGAAACACACACTATTTAGAGCTGTTAGGCAGCATAGAGGGTGAACAGACCATTCTAAGGAGCAGTCCATTTTTAAAAATTAAGCTTCCCCGAAAATGAAAATACAAGCATCAATAACGCTAAACTGAGACCTTTACAGAGAGGGTGAGGGGCGCCGAGTGGTCTAAAGCACTGTCCGTTACGGATCACTGCCATCTCACCTATGTCTGTGTGGGTTCATGTCTCATATTCTGCTAATGTGTTTAGGTGAGAAAACTTGCCAGTAGCTTCTCGTGGGTCGGTGGTTCTTTACGGGGTTTTCCTGGGTTCTTCCTCCACCATTAATACTGGCTGCCATGTATAGCCTATCATGTGCTGAAAAATGGCATTAAACCCTACAACAACAACAACAGAGAGGGTGAACATACCAAAATTTTAGACTGAAATAAAGCTTCCTACAGAAGGTGAAAAAATACAAGTGTCACTGAGACTTCTAACCGGGTTATTTTGTGTGTGCGTGACAAATATATTTACCTTGTTTGTCACACCATGTGTGTGAAAAAAAACATAGTGGTCAGATGGCTTAATTAAATCATTTTTATATCAATAATAATGCTAAAGATGGAATCCTGCACAACTAGACTAGCTCGACAGTGACTAGATGCATTTAAAAAATATCTGCCTGTTTGTGATTCTGTCAAGCAAAAATGGGTGATTGTGGAATTCTAAATTTGATTACAGGGATGTTATCTGCATTGATATGGTTGCATGTTATCCTCGAAGTTTTGTTGGAATCGGAGAGTGTTCTGAATAATTTTATTTAAGAGATTTGGACAGCCAACACAAAATGATCAGAGTTGCAATAAATGGACATTTACCAGATTTTGATTTAACTAGATTTGCATGTATTGGATTGTTTTCGTTTGTGGAAAATCTCCATCCGATTGTTTATGCTTGTTTTTGGTTGTCATTTTTCAGAAAAATGTTGGGTTCCAATAGTGCTATTACGATATATAATTGATGCTGAAATTTTAAAATCATTGAAGCTCAATGATGCAATAATATTGTATCATACATCATACACAGAAACAAGTCTGGTTACCAAAAACCCCTGACGACGCTGAGAAAACTATTCTTGACATAATCTCTGAGCATAATCCCGATTAAATTGATTATGAAAGTAAAATTGCAAAGGTTTTCGGCAGAAAAATAATCTGTAATTTATGTGATCATAAAAGACATTGCACAGATTAATCATTGACGATGCTGAACTCGATTTTTGTAATTGCTGATACAACAGAAAAAGGCACATTTATAAGCCGGAATAATGCTTAGTTATCAGATGGAACTATATTAGGTACAGCTGTTAGCTATATTGAACTTATTGTCGCATGGTATTTCTGCGATCCAGTGTATAATCCTATATCTACTATTAATATGTTTGAATCAGCTCACTATTGTCAAAATGGTTTTCAAAACCATATATGCCGCACATCAACTGTTTGATTGCTAATAAGTTGATATCTTTAAATGCTCTCATTTCTTGTACATGTTTTTTGATCATGTTCAAATTTCGTATTAAGAAGATTTATATTATAATTTTATTATTCATTATGTGATGCAGTGTATATAAACATGTATATATTAGAACATTACTTGTCCAGACGTCAAAATTGCTGAACAATTATTGCATTTTCTCCAATGTGTCACATACTGAAGAAAGTGTGTCAAACTGTTTTGAAAATTGAATTATTCTTGATTATGACTGGCTTAAGTTGGAAATTAGCAGATGCATTTAGGATAAACTAGCAGGGTTGGAACTACCGAGGGGTGTGGACTGTTGTCTTGTCTTATATTGGCCACAGGGATATCAAGTTAAAGGGGAAATTGCTGAAGACTGTAATGAGATTCAGATGAGTACTAAAGTTGCTAGAACTGATAGTTCACATGGAGCAGTGTGTGATGCCTGGCTTAGTGTTTTGAATAAAGCCTTTCCTTGAATTGACAAAAGTCAGTCTAACTTTAATTGGCAAACAAGATATATATCTCATTGGTGTAATGAATTTAGAAAATTAAACACGTTGACAACCTCTGGTTCATCTCTGGACATTTAGCCACTTCATGTATGCCCAGTATGCTTATAGAAGGTAGGTGGGACTGCCATTTTTACAAAACTAGGAGTCCTGGACCTCTAGTTGTAAAATGCTGTTGAGACCTCTGATACTGGTATAGAAATTGTAGTTCAGAATGATCCGATTCACAATATCCTCTAATATGTAAATTCCACATGTCCTGGAAATAATGTTAAATCCACATTTTTGTGATTCACAATATCCTCTAATATGTAAATTCCACATGTTCTGGAACTAATGTTAAATCCACATTTTTGTGATTCACAATATCCTCTAATATGTAAATTCCACATGTCCTGGAAATAATGTTAAATCCACATTTTTGTGATTCACAATATCCTATAAATGTCATTGTCAAATATCATCTGGTACAAAGTCCAAGAATTCATCACAATTCGTAAGGTTCTGAAATCCTCCATCTTTATCTACTGGTAGTCATTATAAATTGTGGTCCAGTCATTGTCTGATTCCATTTTGATTCTGCCTCATTGTCATTTATGGGTGCTGATGTACATACTAAGCTTGGGCTCTGAGTAACACATTCATCATTCAGTCTATGAAATCTCTTAAAGGCTTCAAATGAACGAGTGTCATTTATGCAGGAAGATCACATGAAGTTCGAATAACACCCTCTGTTACTCGGCACTGATCAAGTATCAAACTGACAGCTAGATTGGATGGTTGTAACATGGCATAAGAGAGGATAATTCCTTTACGAATCAAGGAATTAAAGGCAAACAATTATATGAAGTTGTAGAACTCTTCTTGGCACTGAACAGGTTTTAAAATGAAAACACAGTGAGTGATGCCTTTACAAGTCAATGGCTTATGGGGCTATGTGCATAAGTATAAGAATATATTTAACTGTAACATCTGTTTTTTCCTCAGTGGAAATGAAAATTAATCTGATGAGACATGAAGTCAGACGTATGATTGTGTTTGAGGTTATTGTATGAAATATTTAACATATTTGTCATTCACAATAAAATAATATTTAGGCAACAAAAAATCATTTTCATCATAATTTGGTAAATGCAAAGCATTTAAAATTGTCCAGAAGCTTGTTGCATTGTTTATAAATGATACGTTATATACCACATAATTTATACCTTATATACCCATTTGAATGTAGAATCGAACTGCGAACCACATAGACCCTAATCTGCCATCACATAATGAACCTACAGTTCAAGGTCTGCTTTTTCTACTGATTGGTCTTAACAAACTGCATTGACTCAGATTGGCTGGTGTGTTATGGTAAGGTAGATTTGGTTCTGTAAACTCTGCAGTTGCGCTCATCTTACTGGTGTCACAAATTTTTTTTTAAAGGAAAGTTCCAATAAATAAAACTTATATTAGCTGAGAATTATCCAATCATCAGTTTAAGTTTTAAAATCTGTCTGCTTCTCCCTTGAATAAAAAGTAATTGGCGGCAAATTAAATGACTGCCAAATCCTGTCTAATATTATTAAAATTAAAGTCCGTCAAGAGCAAGGAACAGACATGTTGTTAAAAAAAACAATTATTGTCAATGAAATCTTTATTTATCTATGGAACCTAGTTCACCCTGATGAAAGAAAGGGTGCCACATGATGATGTGGTGTCAGTACATGAGCTCTGTTTATTTATGTAATAGTTAGTACATGAACTCTATTTATGTAACCAATGTTTGGATACAAATCAGTACACACCCCATTAACTCTTTGAAAGTTAGTCTCCTTTATTGTGAAGAAGCCCCTAATTAACTCTTTGAAAGGTAGTCCCCTTTATTGTGAAGAAGCCCTTAAATTAACTCTTTGAAAGGTAGTCCCCTTTATTGTGAAGAAGCCCTTAATTAACTCTTTGAAAGGTCGTCTCCTTTATTGTGAAGAAGCCCCCCCCCCATCTCCCAGCAAATGGCTAGTATGTTTACCTGTCAACAAACAGGGACTCATTTACAGGTAGACATCAAAAGACAAGTTGATGGTTTGATTTAAAGGTAGATTTTGACTGGAGGTTGTCTTCAAAAAGGGCCAAATGGAAATTGATGATATGCATGAAAAATCCAGTTATACAACATTGAATGGAGACGGAATATTTACAGCATTTCCCAATCACATTTGTGCATCAAAGATGCACATCCTGAAAAATATGATGCACACTTTTTGTTGGACATAATTTGACCTCCAGTTCTGATACAAAGGGTTTTGTTAGACTCTCAGTCATACTCCTATGGGAAACACTAATTTAAATATCATAGTACAGTATTATGCTTTAGGGTACTGGGCACTGGCAAATGATTAACACTGATAGTAGTGCCCCTACCTCCTTCAGAAGCAGGGTACTAAAGTGATCTTATATCTCTGAATGGTGCAGTCAAGTATGTCAAGCACTCATGCGAGGTGGTGATGGCAGGATGGGGGGGGTGTTTTAAACATTTTCGCTTGTGTTTGTGACACAGCACACACACTATTACAGATCGAAGTGTCCTTAATTATTCTAAACAAAAGAAGTGCAGAATTGTATGCTAAATGTCCTTTAAACTTTTGAAGTGTAATAATCTAAAGAATAAGCCACCAGCTTTTTGTATAGTGTCTTATTAGATGAACATTATACGACAGAAAACAATTCTGTCTCAAGTTTTGTTAGAGGAGAGATGAACCACTGGTAGCCTTGTTGATCCATTGGCAACTATAGGGTAGATTTGTAGTTTTGATATATCCATATTTCATTTAAGGCTACAATGACATTGCTTCCATTTTGTCTTGTTCCTTGATAAGAACCAGGGTTTTCATAGAAAGTGTATCGCTCTACAGAGACTGTCCATACCAGATAATCAGAGCAGTCATTTTCCATGTCTTTTATTTTCCCTGTCTGTTTAAATATGCTTACATCTTGTTACAACCTTGATTTTTAGACTAGTTGATCAGTATTGTTTTATCTTTACAGGAGCTCAGAACCAGAAATCAAAGTTGTTATACATGAGGTGGGTACAGATTTCTTAGAAAATAATGCTTTGAAATAAAAGTTAATAAACTTTACTCACAATGATTGAGTTCATAGCATTCATTGCTAATGGTGTGTGCATGTGATTGGATTTTTAATGTAGCTTGTACAAACTGTCAGTCATACGATGTCTGCAGTGTGGCAGTTTATAGTGATATCTAGTACTGGGGCATCATGCCACAGACATGTAGCATGATGTCCCACCCATTCACATTATCCTGACACCAGGCTGACCAGTCCTAACACTAACCTCTTAATGCTGAGCACCTAGCCATTGCTAATAGTAGGGGTTTACTTAAAACGTGTCATATAAAAGTAATGGTACACTAATAAAATTAGGTTGATTGTGGTTTAAATTACTGCCTAATTTAAGTCCTAGTGCAAAGTGATTGAACTGCAGTGGAGCTAGATAATTTTGACCTACCTCACCATCATACCTTCATAGTATGTATTGGTGGGTTCAAATTTTCATATTTGTTTCTTTGAAATTACCTGCCTGTCATAATTAGTAGTAAAAATTTATGATGACATTCTTTGCTAATTTTCTGAAATTAAATTACACATTAATTCTATCACCATGAAATTTTACATTTATTTAGTCATTTACATTTTATCTTGATTTGACAGAAAGTGGAAAAGAAAGATAGAGCAGCCGTTGATGCTGTTTTCTGTAGGTAAGTATCTGAAAGAATGCAGTCAGTTGATATATTTTTATTTGTAGGACACACGAATGCTTCTCATTTGAACAAGTTTAGAAAATCCAGGACAAAAATTTAAAGGAATAACAAGTCCATGAAATGAGAGATTTGGATTAAAGTGACAGATAATATATTTTGATTGTGGCCAACATTTTAGCAGGTTTTTTTATGTTTGATATGTTAATTTTAAATAACTCTCCTAATTGCAGATAAGCCTATCGCGTTATGTTGTTAGTACTGGATTTTGTACATATAGCCAGGTTTTTTCACTTTGCTCCAGCTTGATAGAAATAGCATGGTTTGCACATATCTTGAAAACCCCTTGGATGTATTAGTCTTGAAAACCCCTTGGATGGACTAGTCTTGAAAACCTCTTGGATGTATTAGTCTTGAAAACCCCTTGGATGGACTAGTCTTAAAAAAAAACCTTAGATGTACTAGTCTTGAAAACCCCTTGGATGTATTAGTCTTGAAAACCCCTTGGATGGACTAGTCTTAAAAAAAAACCTTGGATGTACTAGTCTTGAAAACCCCTTGGATGGACTAGTCTTGAAAACCCTTGGATGTATTAGTCTTGAAAACCCCTTGGATGGACTAGTCTTGAAAACCCCTTGGATGGACTAGTCTTGAAAAACCTTTGAGAATTAGGAAAAGTGGAAAAAGCCTCACGAAGCATTATAAATGTGCTTTGACAGCACTTTAGTAACCCGTTAAATTTTGCTAATATTTAACTTATTAATATTAAGTGTTATGTTTTCCTATTTAATTATTTTGGGTGAAAACTGAGATTTAAATATTGTTTTAATAATCATTTATTCTTTAGAATACTTTCCACTGATCACATTAAGCCCTACAACCTCACAAATCCTGCCCTTCCTTATATGAATATTAATCTTTTCAGTCTAAATTATACAGACAAAGGGCAATAACTCTTGGTTATTACCTCCATGATACCTACAGATGGCACCAATTTTAAGCTTTCACTCATTAACTGACAACATCATACACTTCACCTCCTGAAATCCATAAAAAAGTTTGTGCTATTTTTTATTCCCTCCATTAATGATTTTGTTATATTCAGATGTATTGATGATTATTCTACAGGTTGTATACATTATTTTTTTTCCAATTTTGACTATAATTATGTGAATTTTTTTCACCTATGTGGTATTAGTTTGGGTTCTTCTCCAACTGCATGGCTCTATTTGGCTACATTGTAATAGAAAATATCGAAGTTTGTGTTTATACACACTGTCTGTTCATCACACTTGGTATTAACAAGTGTCTCTGGCATTCGTAATGCAGACTATGCATTTCTGTTGGATTTTTCTTTCTTTGTAATTTCAGAATCAACCATGAGAACTAAGTATTCTAAATGAGATAATTCAGAGCTAGTGAGAAATCTCATGTGTTGTGTCTTGAATGAACAATGGGCACATCGTCAGCTATGACCCCATAACATCTGGTGGAAAGGAGGAAGCTTCGCCATGTACACCATCTCTGGAGTTACAATTGCAACAAACAATAGAACTGATTTATTCTGGCCACTTTTTCCCTGTCCTTCATTTATATATTATAGTAAAAAATTTTGACACTTTGGGTGAGTTTCCACCAGATCGTAGGCAGCTCAAGTAATGTAAGTCCTTGTACATATCTAAGCACAGTCTTTTGGCCGATAAGTCTGAGTGCTTTGGGGTTAAGATGTGACTTGAATCTACCTGCACCCAAATTTTGATGCTGTGTCAGCTGCCTACTATAGCATCCAGCCATCCAGCTCTTGATCCATACCATCTAGCTGCATCACAGTTTTGATGCCATCTCAGCTGCCAACCTTTCAGTCCAGCCATCTGGCTCTTGATCCATACCATCTAGCCGCATCTCAGTTTTGATGCCATCTCAACTGCCAACCTTTTAGTCCAGCCATCCGGCTCTTGATCCATACCATCTAGCCGCATCTCAGTTTTGATGCCATCTCAGCTGCCAACCTTTTAGTCCAGCCATCCGGCTCTTGATCTATACCATCTAGCTGCATCTCAGTTTTGATGCCATTTCAGCTGCCAACCTTTCAGTCATTTGGATCCTTATCTATACTCTCTAATAACACCTCAGTTTTAATGTTGTCTCAGTTGCCAGCAGTGCTATCCAGACATCCGGCTCTCAATCCGTACGGTCTAGCAACACCTCAGTTTTGATGTCTTCTCATGTACCATCCAGCTCTCAGTCCATACCATTCATTGACTATATAGCTTCCATTACATATCATCCTCTGCATCATCAAGTAGAGCCCTGGAATGTTTACATTGCTGGGGATCCATCAATCTAACATTGCCATTACTCTGGCAGTATAGTTATCTAGACTGCCATCCTTATGTCTGATACCTGTCCTGGCTGTTTTTTATTTTTACAAGCCATCAATATTAATTTGTTTACTACATACTGTGGACACAGTTAACCATTTATTCATGGCGTACCCTCGTGGACAGTACTGTATCATGCTTAGAGACGATGACCATTCCTCATTTATGCCTCCCTTGGAATGTATTATTTATAATATTGCTCATGACCCATTCATGGTGACCCACTCATTGACTGGGGGGACAGTTAATTCTGGTGATGATTAATACTTGGATCCCACCATGGAGCTAAGTGAGACTAGCATTCAGGCAACAGTTTTTTATGGGGTATTGCCAAACTCATAATGTTTGTCTCCCAAGCTCTTCTACACTGGCATTCAGGGTCTAGGCCTGTCAATTTCAGTTTTCCCCCACAGTTTGGAAAAATCCAGGAAATTGCAGATAAACCTTCTGTTAGATCATTCATCCAGGCAATTCCAAATACTTGTTTTTTCCTGCTGAAAGTCAGCTACCAGTGTCTATGTACATGTGGTAACATAAGGCATTGGTTAAATAGTATTTGCTTCACTGGTTTTTTCCCCTGTATTTTCACAAAAATGAGTGAAAAACAGCTTTGACCTTACATTGCTTCTCAAATTCCACACCAAAGCATTGTCCCATACATTTGGGACCTACATAATTGCGTTTTTATGCCAAGTCTTCAATAAATTAATATTTAGACTTTGCTTTCTATGAATTGAATATTTTCCTTAATATATTTGCCCAGATGTTTACAAAAACAGACAGTCTAATTGAATGGTACTTCCAGACATGGCAATGTCCACCATTAATTCTCCCCAGCATGTTCACTTATGATTTCAAAATGATTTTATGAAGAAAATAATGCACACGCAGCAGTTAAATTCTTCAGATCACCTATTCTATTCTTATGACACAAATTGCTATTTACATACTATTGTCTAAGTTTCAAAACAAATTTGTATGTTATTTTATCAAATGATGACTTGTGGAAATCAGCCAGTGACAGTTGCTATAACCAATGACATATACAACACATATCTGCTATAACTTGCTTGGGAAAGGGTGTGTGTGTGTGTGTGATTTGGATTTTTAACGTAGCTTTAAAAGACTTTCAGTCATATCGCAATGATGTCTACAGTGTCACAGTTTATAGTGATTCTAGCACTGGGGCATCATGCCGCAGAACATGTAGCATGATGTCCCACCCAGTCACATTATCCTGAGACCAGGCCGACCAGTTCTAACACTAACCTATTAATGCTGAGTGCTAGTGAGGCAGCTGTTAGTACCATTTTTTTAGTCTTTGGTGTGACTTGGCCAAGGTTGAACCCACGACCTCCCGCATCCAAAGCTGATACTCTGACCACTTGGCCACTGGAGTGGTCAGGAAAGGGTTAATGGTCAAACAACTATCAAAACATAATGCATGTAAATGAGCCAGAGTTTGTTCTTTGGCACAATTGAAATTAACACCAGCTATTTGATGGCTTGATGCATACATTTTGCCTTGAGCTAGGCCGAAATCATAGCACCGGAAATAATCGGCTACGGCGAGGGAGCATCTGAAAGGTTATGGTCACGCAAATATGTACATATAAAAAATCATTGTTTAAGTCGCTGTCCCTTTCCTAACAGAAGAAGACGAAGTTTTCATTTTTAGGCGACTTAGTTGCCCACTCCGCCTGGTAGCGTGATCCCTGCTTGTTAACTTCTCCTAATGTTAATGTGATAGGGAAACATATTTGAAGGAGAAAGCAAATTTTTCAATGAAATTTTTTCTCCAAGAATACTTACCCTATCACTTTACTTTATGGTCACTTTATCCTCACATCCTCACCACTCTGTGAACATCCTGTTACATGATGTTCCACTCAGTTTAAAACTAGTGCCACCTATAGGTGGCAAAGTGAGGTAATGGTAAAGAGATATTGCCCATTATCTATATAATATAGGCAGGAAAGACTAATTTTTGTCTTAGGGAAAGCTGGATTGGGTAGGTTGTTGTTGTTGTTGTGGGGTTTAACGCCATTTTTCAGCACGATAGGCTATACATAGCGGCCAGTATTAATGGTGGAGGAAGAACCCGGAAAACCCCGGAAAGAACCACCGACCCACGAGAAGCTACTGGCAAGCTTTCTCACATGCCCACATTGGCTGAATCTTAGACTCGAACCGCCGCAGATAGAGGTGAGATGGCAGTGATCCGTAACGAAGAGCGCTTTAGACCACTTGGCCACTCGGGGCCCCGATTGGGTAGGTAATAGTGCTTATATTCCTAACATTAATGCTGTCAGGTCAGTATTCTAGGAGAAACATAATTTTCTGAAAAATTTGCTTTATCACACATTATGTTTTTTGGATTCCTTTTTGGTATAATCCCCTTTTCTAAAGCCAGACTGTTAAATTGTTTACTCGAACATAAATTCAGTAAAATTTGGTAAGTTAATTTAAGCAACCCTTGAAGAATTTACAACAACTGCTTGAAACATTCTAAAATTTGGACCTAAGAAATTTGTGCAGGCCATGCGTGAGAAATTTCGCTGCTGGAGCTTTGTTAGTATAACTCCCTTGTTTATGATTTTGTTTTAGATGTGAATTTGATTGCATACATTTATTTTCCATCCAGACGTATGATCAGAATTCTCAAGATCCTAATTCCAGGATGGCTGACTCAAGAGGTGAGAAACAAACTTAATTCTCTGTTTATTTGAACCTCAATTTTCTTTTTGTTCTCTTCTGTTTAGGTGAAACTACACTGATAGCAAATGTCAAACCATCCATCTATGTACAAGCTAGTGAATGCATTTGTACACCCATTTTCTATTTAATTTCAACCTGGTTTCCTAAAATGCTGCATCCCACTTAAGTTTAGATGATGACTGGATTCCCTGTAACATTTACTACCCTTTCTATCGTCAGCACACTCTTCATCAACAGCAAATGGTCTTTTCAGACCATTCATTAATGTTTCTAAGAATTCAATGAATCAAATGCAAAAAAGGAAATATGAAACAGTTTCTGCTGCTCTAATTTATCATTCATACATACTTGTTTGAAAAATTATGTACTTAATAGTAGCATAGAATTTCTTGAATTGTGTTCCACTTTTCTTCAAACCAAAGATAAACTCACGCTGGATGGAACACCTATTCCAGTTGTTGAGGAAACAAAATTTTTGGGTATTATCTTTGACAGAAAACTGACTTTTATTCCACACCTAAAAAACTTGAAAGACAAATGCTTAAAAGCACTTGACCTACTTAAAGTAGTAGCGCACACTGACTGGGGTGCTGATAGAAAAGTCATCCTGAATTTATATAGAATGTTTATTCGCTCCAAACTAGACTATGGTTGCGTTGTGTATGGTTCAGCCAGAAAATCGTATCTTAAAATGCTTGATCCAATTCATTATCAGGGAATAAGACTGGCTCTGGGAGCATTTAAAACATCCCCGTGTGAAAGCCTTCTAGCTGAGGCGAATGAACCACCGTTATCGCATCGTAGAGAAATGCTTTCCGCACAGTATGCTCTCAAATTAAAATCAAACCCTCTGAATCCTGCTTTTTCGGCTGTTTTTCAACCCAAATACAAAACTTTATACGAAAATAAACCAAACGCCATACCTTCCTTTGGCATTAGAATATCATCCAGCCTTGACACTACAAATATAGATCTTTCAAAAATTCAGAAAACATCCATCTCCGAAACACCACCTTGGCTAATTAAACAACCAAAAGTACGTTTTACGCTACACGATGGAAAAAAATCCTAAACAAACCCTTCTATCTTCCACAACTCTTACCATGAACTCCTCACCGAATTTAAAAACTACACCAGAATTTACACTGATGGATTAAAGGATGAGGAAAAGGCTACTGCAGCCTTTGTTTGTGGAAATCACACAACGCAAGTTCGCTTACCAAATGGAGCATCAATTTTTACAGCCGAAATCAGAGCAATAGACCTTGCTCTGCAACATATAGAAAAGAACCGTATTTTAAACAGTATCATCTTCTCCGACTCGCTATCAGTACTCCAGTCACTACACAATAGAAAACTGGAGAACCCATTATTGAAAAACATACTCGTAAAAAATACCGAGCTGAGTGTCTCCCACAATATAATATACTGTTGGTTACCTAGCCACATTGGTATTAAAGGTAACGAAAAAGCAGATCGCGCTGCTAAAATGGCCCTTTCTCAAGAACCATCTGATTTTAAAATACCATATACTGATTTTAAACTTTGTATCAGAAAGTTCTTACATCAGAAGTGGCAGGCATCATGGAATGATGCTGTAAATAACAAACTTCATGCAATCAAACCAACTCTAGGAGAATGGACTCCTTCCTACAGAACCATTCTTAGGGAGGAGGTAGTCATTGCAAGAATCCGAATTGGTCATACTTATATCACCCACACCCACATACTAAAAGGTGAAGACCCACCAGAGTGCATTTCTTGCAATGAACCATTCACTGTCAAGCACTTTATGATAGAGTGTTTTGACTTACAACCTACGCGCAATCGTTATTACGTTGTGCATGACATGAAAGAACTTTTTGATAATATAAACATCACTCGTATTATCGAGTTCTTGAAAGCCGTAAATATTTACTCTAAACTCTGACTTTTATGCTATCACCTTATGCAGTTTTATGCAATATATGTACCGTCCCATTTTAATACCTATTCATCTTTTTTACATCTCCCGTTGATCGGGAAGCTTTATTTTGCACCGTTACCATCTTACTGTTTTTAATTTCAACCATTTGTTCTTTTATATCGCTGGTCGATATAGGACCTTTTATAAGTTTTAAAAGATTATACAAGTAACACTTTGTTTGGCGCTAAATAGCCTAAAAGTGCTGATGTGCCGTTAAAAAATAATCAATCAATCAATCAATCAATCAAACCAAAGATGATAAACAAATGTAAATGATTGTGATACAAGCTGATTGGATCATTTATTTTAGGTTAATCAAGGGTTCTAACTCAAATGCTGACATGAATGTTGTTTTTGTAGGATATGATCTCTTTTATGGCAATAAAATGAAAATATTGATAGCAATCTGTTTTTAATGTAGTATTTCTTTTGCAAGAAGAGTTTCAGTGGATATAAATCTTGTATATGATGAATTCCTTCTACAGTAAATAAGCAATACGTCATTTGGGTTGTAATAGTAGTGTTCCATCGATGAGAACAAATACAGATTATTTAATGTAGTCATCCTAAGCTTAATGGTATAAATCTGTAGAAAATGTTGATATGGAAACAAATACAAGAAAATTATATATATTGAGGGTTGGTTTAGGAAACTTCAAATAGTTAATTTTAATGGGTGGTATGAGGTTTGAAGAAGATGAGTACTGCTGAAAGTTCTTTGTTTTGTGGCACTTTTATAAACTTTTGGACTTGAGGTAGGCAGTGAAATCTGTTAGGCATATTTGTATATGTATGTAGATGATGTTATTTTATTTTCAGGACATTACAGCAACTTTTCAGTTTTTTACAAGGGGAGCCATGGTAGCTGAGTTGGTAGAGTGTCAGATTCATAAATGAAAGGTTGCAGGTTCAGTACCTGCTTAGGTCAGCCTGTGTTTGCTGCCTTAGTGTGTCATTGGGAAAGGCACTTAGCTCCCATTTCCATGGCATGAAACAGCAATTATCACCGTGATGTCATTTGGCATGGTCATGTTTGGGGTCTCCTAGTCTGGTTGGCAGAAAGACCATAGGCTTATGCCATATTTGACAAAAATTGTCATATTCATATGCAGTGTATTTTGACCATATGGCTTAAGAGCATTGTAGAAGCTATACATTGTAATGAGAAGCTATACATTGTAATGAATTTTAACTGATAGGAGCAACTAGATACAGTATTGTAATTGCCAGGTTTTAAAAATGCTTAGTTAACCACCATTAAACAAGAATTTTGTTTTCTCTTTATGAAATTTCACTTTAAAAAGGCAGTTGAAAAATTGTCTAAATTTGTTTGAAATGGCCCCTGTAAAATGTAATTGAGAGCAAATGCACATGTGTCTTCATACTATATTGTTTGTCTCAATTTTTTGTTGCCAATAAAACATTGTTGTGACCATTCATATATAACACACTGAAGCATTGAAGTCGGCGTATCAATGAACTAAAAGAACTAAAACCTTCTTTTCCAAATGAATCGAAACAGCCAGCATGTGAGTACATCAATATTTAGAAATAGGGGCAATCTTAATGTAATCATTCTAGGTTCATTACAAGTGTACATTGATAGGATTGAAAATTTAGGGTTTTATTAATTGTCTGTGTACATGTAGTAACATCAGGCATTGGTTTAATAGTATTTGTCTCACTCCTTTTTTCAACGTATTTCACAAAAATGAGTGAAAAAACTTTGACCTCACAGCACTTCTTGAATTCTACAACAAAGTATTGTCCCATATGTTTGCGACCTACATAATTGTATTTTGTTGCTGAAACTTCAGCAACATAATATTTAGACTCTTTGAATTGAATATTTTCCTTAATATATTTTACCAAATGTTTATGAAAACAGAGTGGTACTTCCAAGACTGATACATGTCTGCCATTGTTTCTCCCTGACAGATTCACTTTCAGTATAAGACTGATTTTAACAAGAAAATAATGCACACGCAGCAGTTAAAATCTTCCATATATCAGAATGATACTAGTGGTCTATATTCATCAATCTCATTGTTATTTAATGACATTGCTTCAGAATGTTATGTAATAAATAATAGCAATTAACTTTGTACATGTAATAAAAAACAAAAACCAAATGATGGTTAGGAACTAAATGCCAAAAGGCTTGCAGAAAATAACACAATGCAAGAAGTATGCTTAACAATAATTAAACACAAGTAAATAGGACAAATGATTTGAGTTTACATGGATCGCATAGTCCCTCAAAATCCTCAATGTCTTTTAACTTTTGCATATCACAAACATGCATTTCTTAAGTTAATACATTTGCATAATGTGAGAGTTTATCTTTTTTCCTTTGCTGCCTTCATGGCTGTGCCAAGCTAAGCACACGCTTAACTGTGACATATTACTGGCATTCTTAGATGGTCCGTATAGCCATTCATTTTATAGCTATGCCGTTGACACCAGCAAAAGGAAACACCAGTTTGGTGCACATTTTATAACTTTGTGGATGTTTGTTTAGGAAAACGTTGAGCAAAATTAAGGTTATTACTTTTGTATTCATTGTTTATATGTATATGTAGATGCTTTGGTTGTATTTTAATGCCATTATGGCAGTTTTTATGACTTTTTCATGATTTTGTAAGTTTTTGGGGAAATGCACCTTTGGTTTGTAGTTGAGGCATTTGTGTTACAAAGCACAAATCTTATTGTCATCTTCTACCATTAATTCCCAGCTCAACTGATTTCTGTTCTCAATTTCTGTGAAGAACAAAGTTTTTGGGCTTGGCAACCTAATATTTGAAATGGCTAATGAAACAGTCAAGTAGGTCACCCTATAACTACAAAAATTTGGTTGGTACTTAGAAAACTGGTAGTTAACTGCACATGTAGTAGATACAAGTTATTTAAGTGACATCACCAAGTAAACTTCTTTAATTTGCGAGATGTGAGACTATTTTTACTACTGGTGGAGGGTGCTAATTTCTAAACAGAATGAAAAGTACATGTTGGCATTTAGTCACTGTGTTGAAATTCATAATTACTTTGGAATATGCATTCCTGCCCTGATTGAATGTGCCTGGCCAGATTGTTGTTGTAGGGTTTAACGCCATTTTTCAGCACGCAATAGGCTATACATGGTGGCCAGTATTAATGGTGGAGGAAGAAGCCGGGAAAACCCCTGAAAGAACCACCGACCCTCGAGAAGCTACTGGCAAGCTTTCTCACATACCCACATTGGCTGTATCTGAGACTCGAACCCATGCAGACAGAGGTGAGATGGCAGTGATCCATAACGGAGAGCACTTTAGGCCACTCTGGGCCCCGGCCAGATTGTGGTGGGAGTGGGATCTGATAAACCTGTAGAACATGGCATTGACAGTATTTTAACTTTTCTGTTGCTGTTTTCTGTCACTAACAGATTTCTTGTATGTTGAAATTTCAGACATGGTATTTGGTGGTTGTTGCTTTATCCCTTATTGCAAGAACGTATGCAGATGTCTGGATGATTTCAAATGGCACCTCCATTGAAAGGTAAAAACTTTACTTCTCTAGTTTTCATTGGTCACATTGGGGGGTGGGGGTATTTTGTGCAAATTAAGTTATTTGACCCCAGAATGAAATATTGCATTGATAAAGAAATTATGAGACTGATAACTGTAGAGAGGTTAATGAATTTATCCAGAATTTCACCTGAAAATGGGATGGAAGGAGATGATTTACCTTCACGGAACATTAGTCACCTAATTTCAGGAACATTTACCTGTTTTTGATGTTACAGTCAATGCAATTTATGAAGTTGTTAAGCAGTTTTTTTCCTGGTCTGAGATAGGAATTGTTTATATTTTAATTTTTAGTCTCAGAATTTCTTTAATGGTATAGCAAACAGGTTTTGGTTGAATCATTTTGGCTTCACATGCTTCATAGTTTTTATCATTGTAACACCCACAAAATTATCACAAACATTTGATTTTAAGCAGGTTTGTTTTGTATCTATAAGCATATGTTTTGTCACTTCAGACTTTTACAATTTCACCACTTTGGGCAGAATATCAATGGGTTCAGTTAGGGGATTAGTCACCTATTCCTGCAAGGCAGAGTCAGCCTTGCTTTCCTGGCATGTTGAAGCAAAATTTTATGGAAGTAGGTGACTTTTTCCCCAATCATCACCCCCTTCTGTCCATCTTCACCAAACATAACCCCAGTAAATTATGTTTTTATTAACATTCACTTTCTATATTAAGTTCATACTAGTTGAATTTGCCTTGCAAGGTAGGTTGAACTGTGTTAGGGACACAACTCATAATTTGCTTCTGAGAGGAAATAAGTTGACTCGGAGTGATTATTTCACATTTAATTGGTTTGACAGCTTCTATGTAATTGCTAAAACAGTGCAGAAATCAATAGAAAATTACAGCAGAAATTTTGAAATGAACATCCTAAACTTTCAAAAGAAAATAATGCATTTTGTTAAATTATCTTTTTTTAAACAAGTTTTCTCACTATGCTGTCAGTAACATTTTATACAGTGGAAGTGATGGTAATTCCTGCTTATGGCAACACTGCAAGAAATAAATGCCAATTAAATACATTTTGTAAATTGAAACTTGTATTTATGTTTTATCTTTTAATTTGGTTTCAGTGTAATCATCATAATTGTGATGTGACCTGTTCTGTTTATGCATAAAAGGTGCCAGCCAGTCATCAGAATGATGTCTGTAAACATTTCTGTGAGAAGCTAGTTAAATACAGGCTGCATTGATCTAAGACTTACAGAAGTGTTTGTTGCATTGTTACAATCAATTAAAAGTAGACATGTTTTGTATTATCACATTACTTATGTCTTTTGTGTCAAGTTAAGTAAAGGGGTTAGATTATATAAAGAAAGTGAAATGGCATGCAAATCCTAGCTGATTAAGAATTAGGGTCACTGTTGTGTGTCCAGTCCACTCATTTCAGTTGACCAGTCAAACACTGAATTCAATATTTTGTAATTTGATTAAAGTAAGTGTCATTGCTCTCTGGTTTATCCTAATCATAAACAAAAGTGATCAGGGATATAGTGGAACCAGATGTGCTGTACTTAGTGTTTAGTATAACCGATAGGGTTCATTATGGAAAAATGAGAGCTAATTAAAGTTCATAGTGAACTTAAAGGTTCCAGAAGTTTGCTCAGTGATGCACAGAAACTTTACAGTTACTTGCAATGTAATCAATGATAGAAGAGTGAAAATTCTAAAACACCACATATTACAACTTTGTTATTTTTCAAAGTAAGTATTCATCTTTTAAAAAAAAATAAACAACAACAATATTAGAATGCATCCAAATTTGCATTGGTACACACCTGATGAGTATTGGAAACTCATGTAGTATTATGTTTTTAACAGTATTTCAAATAAAAGTACATGTAATTTACAAAGAAAAGGAAATAACTTCATTAGAAAAACAATTTTTTATTGATAGTTATTCTCATTGTAATTATGAAATAATGATTTAACCATTTAAACAACCCCCTGTCTTTTCTCACTGTCAATCTACATCCCTTAAATTTCAGAGTAACTTGTGCCCTCACTTAAGCTGTGATCTATGTATTGAGCATATTTACTTATGATCATTTAAAATTAGTATGACACCTGAATTTAATGAGTTAATACTAGCCTTTGACCCTTGACCTTGATGCTTGGCATTGACACAAAGGTCTATACCGAGTCATACCAAAAACGTAAAAATGGTACTGATAGCTGCCTCACTTGGTGCTAAGCATTAATTGGTTAGTGTTAGGACTGGTCGGACTGGTGTCAGGATATTGTGACTGGGTGGGACATCATGCTACATGTCTGCAGCATGATGCCCCAATGATAGACATCAATAAAAACTGCCACACTGCAGACATTGTAGTGATATGACTGAAAAATTGTTAAAGCTACTTTGAAATTCAAATCACACACACAAACACTTTGATGTAGTATCATCTATTTTTGTGTGGCTCAATTTTCATGGTTTTGTATTTTAAAAAGCAACATTTTCATGTGTACTTAAATTTGTGGTTTTGCTCTCAAAGTTTGCATGTGAGTAGGTATATAATTAGTAGTTTAACCTCTACGGATACCCATAAAATAAAAAGAATAAAATTGCTAACACAAATGGCAGTCACTTGAATGTTTAAAACAATACTACCACATGTATGGGTACAAAGCAAAGACATTAAGACATAAGTTCAATGCTTACACTGTTTTTTTCATCTCAGTGAATAACATTAATGGATTAAGCTGATCCAGCCAGCAACAGTAAAAGAATACCACCACCTCAACTGGCACAAATAAAACACCTATCAACATCAATCACTTACACTGTTTTCATCTCAGTGAATAACATTAATGGAAGCCACTGCAGCCAACAACAGTAAAACAATACCACCACCTTAGTTAGCACAAATAAAACACCTGCCGACATCAATCACTTACACTGTGTTTTCATCTCAGAGAATAACATTAACAGAAGCCAATGCAGCCAGCAACAGTAAAACAATACCACCACTGTGTTTTTGTCTGAATGCTGAAGATCAAAGTAAGACTATGCCACTAAAGTGCAAAGATGTTAACTTAATTGAAAGACAGTGAAATCACTTCTTTGTTTCTGCCTACCTTATGTTCAGACCAACTTCAACACTTGATACGACAATAAATAAAGAGGACAAAGAAGAATTAAAACCACACTTCCACAACTGGTATGCTAAATAGGTCATGCAGGACATCACTGAAAAGGAAGTTGTTGCTGGTGATGATCATTGCGTTGTATTAGTGAACCTAGCAACCTCATTAGTCTACCCAATTCATGCAGAATGGATAATTGCAGCTCAAATGACAATGAGTAAAAGATGGAACCTAATTTGTAGTGGTTTTTAGAGAGCTGAACTTGTTTGAATCTGCAATTTGGAAATTTGAGTGAGACTTTATTGATACAACATCTTAAAAAAATCCTGTGAGCTTTAATACTCTGCTGTAATTAGTGTACATACAAAGTGTTTCAATTAATAATAGTGCTTGAAGCAAAAGTTGCAGTATTTTACACCCTATTTCTTCTTTTGGATTAAAAATACATGAATAAAATGAAAAGTGCTTTAAATTTAAATTTATCAAGAACAGTTGTGCTTGGGTGAAGGATTAATTTGAATAAGTTTACATATACTGGTAGTTTTTTCTCTCCTTTCATTTTCAGTATTGCTAGTGTTTGAATACCTTATGCTTTTTCTTGTTTCTCTCTATCCTTACTTGTCTCACAAACTGATTTAAGTCAGTGAGCAGAAATTTCTTGTTTCAAAAGGTTAAAATAAAGCAAACACGTGAGGAAGCTTACATTTTATTACCAGATCACAGTATTGACGTTGATTTATCAAATGCTAGTAGTTTTATTATTATCTAGGAATGAAACACAAAATGGAGATGGGTCATCATCCCACATAGCTTATTTTTGTTGGATCTTTAAGTTCATAGTTCAGGGCAACAACAAAAACTATGAAATATGGTACCCCACTAAAATTTCTGATACTACAGTACGTTTGCAGTACATCCAGAACAAGATGTATCTCAGAGGTGGCGTATTGATACTCTGGTGAGATCCTCGGCACTGTATGGGGTATACTGTATGGATACTCACGTGGCTGGTGTTGTGAACAAAGCCTGATTTGCCATTTTATCAAGCTACTATGAAACTACTATGTTGTAACAAAATGAGAAATTATAACTTCACATTGCAAACATGGTGTGAAATCATTATAAAAGATTTATGGAGGATTTTGGTGGTATATGTTATGTTACTAATTTTGCATTAATAGAAACATTCAGATCAGAACAATATGGGAATCCTGTAAGGTTTTGTAATATCATTGACATCACCGCTAAGGAAGAGCATCCAATTCAACTGGTCAAAGGTTGGCACAGGTGCTAAGGCAGGGGTCGGCAACCTATTTTACATAGCATGCCACTTTTTTTACAGATTAATTTCAAAGTGAATGAGCGCGTGCCACCAGTAAGAGAGTAACACTGTTCAAATTGAGATTTTTAGCTGCCCTTCACATGCCACACAGAACCTCTTGATGTGCCCTAGGTTGCCAACCCCTGTGCGAATGCATTCTCATCAACCAAACTAGCAATTACATTAAATTCTTTCTTTCCTTTCAGTGCAATTATTGGTCGAGACAAAGAACTATTCAAGAAATATCTCTTCAAATTCATTTATGCCATGCCAGTTGTAAGTTACTGCATCAAGTTTTGTAAAATCTAAAGCATTTTCTAATATTTTCTGTTTGCACAGATTTGTTTAATTCTATGAAAAGTTCCTTTATTTGAGTATGCCATATCTTGAAAGTCACACACAGTAACCTCATTTTGGTCTAGAGCATGTGTTAATGAAACACTAGAAGTTGTGTGCAGAAACAAACGTTTCATATTATTTCTTTTTGTTCATGCAGTGATGGAAAAACGGACATACAAGAAAATATATATAATCCTTACCATTAATAAATATTTCATAAAAATTTAACAAATATAAAATAAAATAAAATTGAGACCTGATGTACAAGGCATTATAGTAAAGTCAACAGATTGTCATAGCACAAGACTTAAACAGAAATTAGAGTTCTGGGTTCGACACTAACACAGGCCTGAGGCCACCTGATTTTCAGAATGATCACCATTTTTCTAATGCCAGGTGGCCCATTTTGCCTGCTATTTTAAATTGTGGATATTAAAAATATATCTATACCATGTTTTATGATTGTATAAATCTTTTTTTTAATTATGAACATGTCCAGTATAGCGAAAATTGAAAGAAAACAAAGCTCATGCTTATGCTAATTACCAAATTACCATTTTCATTTTGGCATTTGCCGTAATTGACACTTGGGTGATTACTTTGATAATCTTATGAGAAACAGGTGTGTATGGGATTGACTTTTTGTTGTGTTTTTGCATGTTTGAAAGTGTGGAGATTTTTTGATAATGTCTCTCTGCTGCCCAAAAAGATGAGAAACTCGAAATACATGTGTCTGATAAAACCAAGAGAGAATGAACATTCAAAGATACCTGGATGCAGGAATTTCCATGGCTAAACCACACAAAAAAGAGAACTAATCATGCATTCAGTGTGTTCTGCTTATGATAAGATCGGGAACACAGAAGGGGCATTTTTCGTTGGAATGTATTCAGATTTCTTGGAACTATTGGAATTGAAAGGACTTTTAGGACATAGGAATTCATTCACCATGCTGTCAATTAATTTAATTCCTTCACTCCTGTATTTTGAGCAATGAATTATTTTCAGTTATGCAAAACGTTTTGTTTTGCTATTTCTTGTTGTGTAGTTTAAGTCCCTGGAGTTGTAAGACAGGATTGATGGCAAAAGTAAAAGATCAATATTGAGCAAAATTACCCCGCCTGGATTCATGTTTAGTGACAAACTCCTTCTTCAGAATATCACAGCCAGTTATAAATGAATTGACGACTTGTGTTTTGATACATATGTCACAGAATATCTGCTTTAACCTTGTATCATATTGCAGCCACTGATGCACAAGTTTCCAGCTGTCAAGAAATCTTTTGGGACTTTTGACCTGTTCGACACGTTGTGGTATTGCACTTAAAGCATTACAACCATCACTACTTGTAGATGATGTGGGACTGTCAGGAGTAACATCAGGTTCAGGGACTTTGTTGTCTGATAAATTTGCACTAAATCCAAATGCTGTTAATTTTGTTAACTTACTCTTAGGTTGAGACGATGAATGCGCAACGGTAAACTTTCGTTTACCCATGATAAAGTTGCACCGTTGACAGTATATAATTCTGATTGTGATTTTTTCCATTTGATTTGTTTTTATACACAGTAGTCAGTAATTCAGAAATAATCAGTTTTCTCTGAAGTTTCAGCAAAACTATTTTATTGGTACATTTAAAAAGCAACAGAAGGATTAGCCATCATTCAATTAATTGTACTGTTTCTATTCGTGTCTTCGGAGGTCGGTCAGTTGTAGGTGTAGTCCGGTAGAATGACTGAGTGTATTACGGCATGCAGTACTCAGGCCAGATGTCAACATAAGTGGATTATGATGTAACAATGCACTGTAAAGCTGGATTTGTCAATATGAACAAAGGATTTGTTTATGCAGTAGATAGATTTCAGTGCATTTTCTATCCAAGTTTGTTTCTTTCTTTCGTGGTCCCTTTGAATGTCTCCACTCCAAATCCATGACTGTATGTACAAATTAAACAGCCAAAAAGGTTGTTGCCAAAAATTGCAGAAGGTATATTTTGTCGCCAGTAAGGAAAAAAATTCCTATTTGCAAAATTTGCAAAGCCCAGGACGATCACAGATGATTTGGTCACGAAACGTTGTCGCCCATATACTATGTTCAATTATGAGAGTTGGACAATGCAAATGCTTTGTAAGTAGGCAGTACCTACCTGATGGACAAATGCTGTTGGAAATTTATCATTGTCAATACTAGTAAGCCAGAACAGGATCCATACCATTTCCTCCAGTCAGTTTTTATCAAATTATTAGTGAAGGCTCCACCAATACATCTTCCAAAGAGGCAGAAATTTATTCATCTTTTGAGTGCAACGTAAATGCTATTAACTTTAATTTTATACTATTGAATTTAAACTATTAAAACAGAAATTTAAACTATTGATCCAGAAATTTAAACCATTACATTTATTATAAACTCTTAAGCGAGCATGTAAATTTATATTCATGCAGTTTATTTGTTGTAAACTTATAAACCATCAGTTTAATGTTAGGTCCATTCTAGTTTATTTATTTAATTTTGTTAAATTTTATTGGTATAAAGAATGTACTCAAGGCAGTGAAACCAGCAGTTGTGTTATAGTGGGCCTTATGTCAGAGAGAGAGATGGTGATGAATGTATGAAAATATTGTTGCAGTGGGAACGGACATTGCATAAGTGATGTTGATGTTGCTGATTACCAGGGATGGTCCTGGCTTTTAAAAAGCTGTCGCCAAAAAAATCGCCAACCTCAATATTTTGTCGCCAATTTTCAAAAAGTGTCGCCAGAACAAGTAGTGTACATTTTTTTCAAGTGTTAATTTAGTCTATTAATGTAACAGGCAATGAAAATTACAAAAGATGGGTTAGTTAATACTCTAATTACAACAAGCATTAACAAAATGTTACAAAGTGTTACATGAAGATCCGTCGCGATTTTAGGGCTGCCCACTTGTTGAATGCAGTTTCAAAGTGTAATTTTTCACATCTGTACATGCTGATTCTCATTAAATTCTCAAGAGATGAGATGCAGAGTTTATTTCTGATGTCAGTTTTTATGAGGTTCATCTTACTGAATCCACATTTACAGTCTACAGTGCTGACAGGTGACACCAGTAGTCTCTCAGCAGCCCCCACCCCCTTATGGCTAACTTCACAAAGCTTGTAGTGAATTGCTTCCTAAATCCCAAGAATGATCACTGAATGCTGTATAAATTTTCTCGACAACAAAATAGGATCTCCATTCCCACGAATGAAACTTACACGAGTCAACACCTGGCAATATTGGACCGTATATATAAGCATAAATTCACACCCAATTTAGGTATTCTTTCACTCCTGTATTTTGAGAAATAAATAATTATTATTAATTATGCAAAACTGTTGTTTTTTTCTATTTTTTGTTGCGGAGTTTAAGTCTCTGCAGCCGTAACACGGGATTGATGGCAAAAGGAAAAGATCAATGAGTAAAATGCTGCACTGGCGACATATAATTGTGATTGAGATTTTTTCCATTTGCTTTGTATGTATATGCAGTAGTCACTACATCAAAGGTTATCAGTTTTCTATGAAGGTTCAACAAAACTATTGTATTGGCATATGTAAAAAAAAAAAAAAAAATAACAGAAGGATTAGCCATTTAATTAACTGTATCTGTTCTATTCGCGTCTTCAGAAGTCGGTGAGTTGTAGGTATAGTTCGGTATCATGATTGACTGTAACAAAGCATACAGTACTCAGCCCAGATGTCAGCATAGGCAGATTATGATGTTGTTGTTGTTGTTGTGGGGTTTAACACCATTTGTCAGCACACGATAGGCTATACATGGCGGCCAGTATTAATGGTGGAGGAAGAACCCGGGAAAACCCCGGAAAGAACCACCGACCCACGAGAAGCTACTGGCAAGCTTTCTCACATACCCACATTGGCTGAATCTTAGACTCGAACCGCCGCAGACAGAGGTGAGATGGCAGTGATCCGTAACGAAGAGCGCTTTAGACCACTCGGCCACTCGGGGCCCCCAGATTATGATGTAACAATGCACTGTAAAGATGGGGTTGTCAATACGAACAAAGGATCGTTTGTGTAACAGATTGATTCCAATGCATTGCTTAGTCAAGTTTGTGGCTTCCTTTCATTCTCCCTTTTAATTTATCCAGTCCAAATCCATGATTGTATGTACAAATTAAATAACCAAAAAGTCTGTCGCCAAAAAAATCGCCAGATGGGATATTGTTGTCGCCAGTAAGGAAAAAAAATCGCAATTTGTGACATTGGCGAAGCCCAGGACGATCCCTGGATTACGATGATAATGATGGTGATAAATACCAAGCACAAGATTTGGGAGCATTACAAAAGAAAGCATATAAATTGTTGATTAATTTAATGCAAACTATAATAAAATAACAACCTTTTATATGTGTTTTATTTTATTATATGTATTACACTTTTTTTTCTCTCAGTATAGAAGGACCTTCTGTCTGTCAGAAGGATCACCAGTTTTCAAGCAGGCTTCCTGCTTAAAAAAGTTAGTGTCGAACCCTGGAGATTCTAAAGCTATTAACCAATGCTTGAAGACTTTTATCATCAATGAATTATGCAGATACTAAAGTAAAGAACATTATGCTTTTATGATTTCTCAGTAATTTGACCTACTGTGTGTTCATTTATTATTTAATGTCTGTGTAATTTCAATGGTAATAAACTTTTGAGAAGAAAACAAATTTTGTGTTAAATAATTCAAATGTAATCAAGCTTACATATTATAAGATCAGGAAATATTTTAAGCTTTACTACAGAGTACATGTATGTTGAATGTACAAGCATTGTTGCTACACTCCTGTCACAGACTTGGATGCTATGGGAAAATGAGTACAAACTAACTGTAATCATTTCATTAGTATGCACAATTTCCTCTGTCATTCCATTTTTAATGTTGTGTTCATTGTGTTATTGCAGATATCTGTGGTGAACAACATGCTGAAGGTAAGAATCGGGATAACATTCATGAGAGATTATCTACATGTGCTGGGGCAGTTTGTCATTGACAAGAGGCAATGGTTTCTTAGGCTTTTATTTTGGAATTTTATAGAAAAGAAATATACAAAGCAAAACATAATTTATGAGCAAGTTGATTTACTTAGTCTTTAGCAGAGAAAACCGTTTGTAAAAAGTTTACAATTAAAGTGACTGAACAAAACAAAGGAAATTAAATATTTCTCCAATGATTGCCTACATTTATATATTTTGCCACTTATTTATTATGCCATTACATACCATGCCATCTATAAATTATGCCATTGCATACTATGCCATTTATAAATTATGCCATTACATTCTAGGCCATTTATAAATTATGCCATTACATACTAGGCCATTTATAAATTATGCCATTGCATACTAGGTCATTTATAAATTATGCCAGTATGTTCTAGACCATTTATAAATTATATCATTATCTATTATGCCATTACATACTAGGCCATTTATAAATTATGCTATTACATAATAGGCCATTTATAAATTGTTCTGTTTCTGTGTCTTGGTACATTATGAGTTGTAACACTTTTAATTATTTTCAAAAATAAATTTTTTTCTGGACTGTAGAAGTTGAGACATTTTTTGATGTAGGGATGCTTTACACATTTTATCTGACTGATTGATTAGCATATTTTATTTATGATAACATTATTTAAAGAAGAGAAAAAATAACTTCTGGTTTGTTATGGGACTATCATTATGAATCATTAGATGGAACTGTTATAAATTAATATAATTTTTTATAAAGAAAATCAATAAATATTTTTTTAAATAATTTCATCAGATGATGTGAAGCATTGAGCATTAGCACAGTGTTGTACCAGTAGTAACAGGAACTTTTCCCAATTTTGCTCTGGTTTACAAGTGTCAGTTTATTCATTATTGCATTAAAACGATATTTACAATTCCTGCAAATTTTGTACCAGTATGACAACAATGAAAATAGTGTATTGTTCTTTGTATGCGTTTAGTTACTTTCTTTACATCGTGGTGTCACCAAATGTTTATTGAAGATTTTAACTTGTAATGAATGAAGTACTTTGTTTTTAATCATGGGCACCACTGCATTATGCTTTATTAATGTCTCTAAATTATGATCATAAAGTCTCAGAAATACTGCTTTGAAAAATAATTGCATTAATAATGCAGTGGTTTGCATTGATGTAAGCGACCTTAAATAAGTAGCCATGTACTTAGCTATGGTAATTGTACTAATTGGCGTGGATTCATTGTATCTTCAGTTTAAACTGGTATGTAACATACCAGTTCTATACAACCAAGCACCTCAACTACTTTGATTTAAACCTCATTCTGGCCCATGTCACTGTATCATCTAGGGCTGCTAGAATCCATCATGCCTGAGTATTTGTTTAGGTTGTAACAGTCATATTATCCATGAATCCCCTGTTGGATGGAGTCAGATTACTGACAGGGTCTTTGGCTCTATGGATTCTCTTTCTGTAGCTTCATTCCCATCACTAAAAAATCTGTTGAGGACAACAGGTGAATGTTGCTAAATAAAAGTGACTCAACACACGCTTAGAGACATATTCATGCTTGTGGTAATGTTTCAGGGCTACTTGATTATCTGGCATATGGTAATGTTTTAGGGCTACTTGATTACCTGGCATGGATTCAGTTTAGCAGCATCGCAAGCATTAAACATCAGTACGTGAAAATTTAGTGATTTATGAATGTTTAAGACAAGTTATAAAAGGAAATCTACGTAGTATGTTCTAAAAACATAATCTTAAAATTTATTTATTTATCTGGTGTTATTTTTCAAATGCAGATTTGAGTTAACTTTGTTACTGACCTCACTCTTGATAGTGACATACTTAGTATGTTTTGCTATTAGAGACATCAAGGTTTGATGTAAAAGAATTTTTAAAAATTGCTTATCAATATTTTTTTCTATTTTAGTATGGATTAAGTGAACTTAAATTGAGGTTCCGAACAAGACTTTCACATCATCTTTATGATAAATATCTGAGGTAAGTTATTAGAATCGCAGTTCTCTCTCACTTTATTAGCCTGCCTTATGACATTTTCTTATGTAATAAAACATGTATATGTATAAAGTACTTCATTATAAGGTGTTATACCCCATGGCTGCTATGGACAGATTTATGAAGTAGATACTCTCTCTCTCTCTCTCTCTCTCTATATATATATATATATATATATATATATTAATCGTTTTGATAATGCGCATTGTTCATTTGTTCATCTAATACATAATTATCTTCATCTGTTACTATGAATTTGCTATTTTTCTTGGGGTACCAGTTTTAATATATTTAGTGATTGGTAGAAACCACAGATTTAAAGACCATTACAGTTGGTTTGTTTTGTGGAAGCAACAGGAAACCATGAGAACTGAGACCCTGAAAAAGGTCTGAATTTACAATATGTGTTTGTAATAGTTTACAGCATAGATCATTTACAAACTTCCAATCTCAGATATAGCCTGCAGTGCGATTTAGCATATCCTGTTTTACATTACAGTCAGGCCTGTGTATAAAGACAACTGAAAGGACTCGTTCTGAAGTGATGTGCAAGTAGATTGTCTTATTATTATAGTACATTTGTATTTATCTGTGTCTGTGTAAAGTGACATATGTGGAACCTTGTCCTATACACAGGTGGTCCATTTATGCATTTGATTGCCAAACAAGGTCGAACTAATCATTTTATGTCAGTTCTTCATCTGGTTGTAAAAGGTATCAAAACTGAAGTACTTGCACTGGAACTTTAGCTTGTCCATCAGTTGGTCAAATGCCCTTTCTTTGATGGAGATTTCAGTGAGAAATCTATCTATCTGTCCAGTCAGGCCCTTGGAAGTTGGAGTGGCAGGTACCGGTGATTTCCAGACCATCTTCTGTACTGCCAGCATCCAGGCTGACTAATCGCCAGGTAAATGAGTCTGCAGTTTGGCAGTGCTGAACTTTCGAATATGTTCACCACTTGTCCACAAGGGGGAGCTAGTGACATTTTCATATGGATGAAATTGAGTCTTCATATCACCTGGTAAGTCTTCTCCAGATCTGCAGTTAGACCCAGTTGGGCCTCAATGCACAGTGAGTGGGATGGAACTCCTTCAAATCCACCATCCTTTACATCTTACTCAGACCCAGTCATGGAATGGACTGAGGTGTAGCTTTTAGCTGTCATCAAAGACATTTATAAGGTGCTGGCCACTTCAGAATGTCCTCCACCCCCTACAGCTACTCTAAAGAATTGGTAGATCTTGATGAGTAGGAAGCTACAGACGTAGGTGACAGATGCCTTCACATAATCAGCATTGTCCAGCTCATCGAGTCTCTATTCAACATGACTTGGATTTTAGCAATAGAGTTAATGCATTTCCTCGGTTCATTCAGTGTGGCAGCAGACTTGATCCTGCTTGGCTGTCATTTTTATTCAGACATGGCAAGCACATTGGCATGCCTTTTCGAGTCCCCTTGATCAGACTGTCATGATCATGCCCAAGATTTGATCATGTATGCATCAGTGTTGCATCCCAGGTTGGCTGACCATGGGAATTCAACTAGAGAAGCCCCAAGTGGAAATAGTAGTAGGTACTGATGCCAGTGTGGATGGTTTGGGTGCCCACCTGTTTCTGACCTTTATTACTGTCCGCGACATGTGGGCAACAGAGGAATGATCTCTGCACATCAACATCTTAGAATTGAAGGCTGTCATCAAGGCCTTTCACTTCTGAAAAGGGGCCCCGAGTGGCCGAGTGGTCTAAAGCGCTCTTCGTTACGGATCACTGCCATCTCACCTCTGTCTGCGGCGGTTCGAGTCTAAGATTCAGCCAATGTGGGCATGTGAGAAAGCCTGCCAGTAGCTTCTCGAGGATCAGTGGTTCTTTCCGGGGATTTCCTGGGTTCTTCCTCCACCATTAATACTGGCCGCTATGTATAGCCTATCGTGCTGAAAAATGGCGTTAAACCCCACAACAACAACAACAACAACAACAATCACTTCTGAAAAGATTGACTCTGAGGCAAAAATGATTCTCTTTAGGTCTGACAACTCACTTCAAACAGTGAGGCACCAAATCACCTGACCTGTGTTTTTGATTTGGCAGTCCTACATTAGTACGACAATCTCCATATCAACATACAAATCAGACATTCCTGGCAGGCTCAGTGTCACGACTGACACTCTATCCAGGAGAGGTAAAGTCCTTCACATGGAATGTTTTCTCTGTCAATCAGTCATCCCTTGGATATGTACATTATGGGGGTCGTCTGATGATCAAGTTCATTTCAGCCAGGTGGAATCACAAGCTACACACCTTAGTCTCTCCAGGTCCAGTCTCAAAAGCTTGGGTTGTCAATGCACTTGTCAATCATTTGGGAGGGTTAGGGGTCATTTGCCTCCCTTCCCATGGTGCTGAGACCGAAAATCATCCAAAGTTACAGGGTCAGAATGACATGATGATTCTGATGGCCCCTCTCAGATGGGACAAGTCTTGGGTCACCGATCTATTCATTCTAGTGATAGGTATGCCCAGGATGATTCCAGTCCGATAGAATCTTCTCCAGCAACCATGATCATGGGTGGTCCTTCCCTGCCCAGACCATCCTCTTCTACATGCTTGGCTCTTATTAGCATAGCCTTGCGAGACAAACAATTCAAACTTTTGATTGTGGAGAGAATCTCGAGAGCAAGAATACCATCTACTCTGAAGGCTTACGAGGGAAAGTGGCATGTTTTCAAGGTCTGGTGGCATACCAACAAGATCGTCCCTTTGCATACCTGAATCCATCAGCTGGCTGACATTTTTCTCTGGCTCATTGAGGAGCAATGGTTGGCCCCAATTTCTTTCAAAGGCTACTGCCACATGATATTGGATGCATTCCATCATCATGGCAGACATGATTTTGGGCATGATATAGACCTATCAGCTCTTTTTGGTCTCAGTTGATTCAAACCCCTCTCTCTGTTTCCAAATGGAACCAATCCTGGGTATTAACATGGCTCTATTCAAATCCATTTGAACCTTTAGCCCACACTTCACAAAAGCTACTATCATACAGTCATGATTCCTGATAGCTTGAGCTTCCACAGGTAGGATAAGTTAGCAGTATGCCCTCTATGTCGACCCAAACTTTCTTCAGATTGGAAATTTCAGTGGTTCTCTTGACACAACCAGGTTTTGTAGTCCAAAATAGGTTACCATCTGTTGGTAACCAAACAGTTATCACTCACTCTCTGTCTTCCATATATAGGTCGAGAACTGTAAAAATGCGAGATCCTGTTTGCACAGGCAAGCACACAGACAAGTCGTGGCTTACGCAAATGCCTCTTCCTTCAGGTGTGAGCCAGAACACATGATATCACCCCTCAAGCCCTTGCTGAAGTGGTTTGTATGCTTTGTGTACTTGGACGTCTCACCAGATCAGAGTCAACCTGATGAAGATTACTGCTCAGAAGCTTTGGGCCATCACTGTGAGCCTTGCATTCAAACGTAACATTTCAATCCAAGATATAATAGAAACTATTGGATGGCATGCAGAGTCAACCTTCTAGAGTCTTCATCTCAGAAATTTAGCCTCAAAGAGACAGACTTTGAATCTGGTATGTCCAGTGGCAACAGAACTGATGGCTGCCAGACCCACCTAGATCAATCAACACAACCAGTCAGCTTCACTGGATTCGACAGTAAAATGTTGTAGGAAAGAAAATTTCAGTATTCATCTTTCCCATATGGTAGTATCACTGGCCATGTGACCCCAGGCTGTGTTGGTTATGTAATTAGGAGAATGGGTTATCATTCACATGAGGAATCCAGCTATTCTTCCCTAGAAAGAAATCCAAGGTAGAGTTTGGATGCTCAGCATACCCACCTTCTATTACTTAATCTTCTAATGTAATGTGATTGGAGAATGTATTTGAAGGAGGAAGCAAATTTTTGAGTAAATTATGTTTCTCTAATTGATGTTGTTGTTGTAGGGTTTAACGCCATTTTTCAGCACACGATAGGCTATACGTGGCGGCCAGTATTAATGGTGGAGGAAGAACCCAGGAAATCCCCGGAAAGAACCACTGATCCTCGAGAAGCTACTGGCAAGCTTTCTCACATATCCACATAGGCCAAATCCGAGACTCGAACCTACGCATACAGAGGTGAGATGGCAGTGATCCGTAACAGAGAGCGCTTTAGACCACTCGGCCACTCGGGGCCCCATGTTTCTCTGAAAATACTTACCTAATCACATTGCTTAACACATTAACCCCAGGAGGTTTTTGTCATTTTCGTCTGAAAATCAAGTAGGAAACACATTTTGAAAGCTATTTCTGAATAAATTCGAAAACACCAAATCCCAGGTGATCTTTCAATAACATACTGCCTAGTTGGCTATTTGGCTCATGCATGAACAGAAGGGTAAAAGTTGGATTTTTTTTATTATTTTTTTTTTGTTGCTAAACAGAGCCATTATTTTTGTATTGAGACCACTCTTTATACCAAATGTCCATCTTATCCTACTTTTTGCAAAGGTTCCTCTATTTGCAGTTCTTATTGGTTTGCCTTAGATCTGAGACCAAAAAGTCTAAAATCCAGACACAAAATCGCATTCCGACCCTGGGTGAATTTTGGGTAGAAAAAAAAAATCAGGTCCAAAAAAATGATTTTTTTATCTGTATTTTATAGTGCAACTAGGTATTCCAGATTATTTGGTATCATTGTAGAGCTACATCTGTCTACTTTTCTATAATACCACCCACTTTAGTGTATCATGCATGACCATGACACTACAGAGCTTGGTAGTAGGCTACTACCTCCTGCCACGTTAACTCGTCGCTAGGGTTTAATGTGTTAAAAGCCCTCTGAACCACCCTGGTATGCAAGCATCTTCTTTAGTATCTTGCTCAGCTAAAAACTAGTAACACCAAAGGGAGGTAATAGGCAAGAGTTGTTGTCCTAAGTCTGCTGATATAGACAGAGAAATATGATGATTTTCATCTTTTAGTAGGGCTGGATTCGTGGAGTAGGAGGCTGATATTCCTAAATTAATATGATTGGTTAAGCATTCTTGAAGAAACATAATTTACTTAAAACTTTGCTTTCCCATTTGTACAGTTTGTATGCCTCAACTGTATTGTATATAGGGCACACAGTGTTTGACATGAAAGTTTCTTCTCACATTTTGAACTTTGTTTCAGGTCTAGCTTTTGAATGATTTTATTGACTGAAATTAAATTTTATTTGAGGATTTTATGAAGAAAAATATTGGTCAGGTTATATTAACATTCACTGAATCATGGCCCCAGTTACTCATTGAGGTTTGCATTAGTCCTTTCATTTTGAACCTGATTTCTTGCCTTACTGGCCACATTACTAATTTTATCAGCAAATGATTTTGTTTGATGTTATCTTTAAGTATAACAAAATCATATTACATTTTCATGTTTTTTCCATTTTTATTTAGGGGATTTACCTACTACAAAATGAGTAACTTGGACAATAGAATATCCAATGCAGATCAGCTGTTGACACAAGATGTAGATAAGTTCTGTGATTCTGTGGCTGAGCTCTACTCCAATCTCAGCAAGGTACAGTGCATGACATAATATATGGCAAATAATATTTCATAGTAGTCCAGTAAAACTCTCTTTATGCCAAAATGAAAGATTGCCAAAAGCTCTAATAAAATTTAAATTATCAAAATTTGTCATTAGAAATTTTTTTCAATATAAATTAATTGTGCTGAACAGAATAATTTTCAATATTTCCTTCTTAAAAACTGTCAAATATTGGTACTGCAAACATAAAGTGCTATATTGTTCCTTTTAAACTTAATATAGCCATACTTTATTTATGATATATAAACAATATAAAAAAATTGTTTCATTAATTATTTGATTCAGGGGTAATCCATCAGATTGGAAATCCTGGATTATGAATGAATTGGAAATCGTAATTGCTAATGCTTCCATGTTATGTCAGAGAAAATTTTGTTTCATCTTATGTTTTCAATACATTCATGCACATCAAATTTAACCATGCAGTATTATATGGAATATGATATAAGACATAATTTGTAATAAGCAGCAGTTAAGAATGGCATAAAGTCTAATGGTATGTATTTCTAAGTTTAGAAGTTATGCAATAGGGTCCATACTAGAGTGAGATTTAGGCAAAATATTAGCTTTCATGTCTGTCATTTCACCTAAGCATGCCCAAAAGCAAAGTTTACTTTGCCTTGCCTTAACTTCATGCCATTCCCCCACCTCCATTTATTTCAGCTCACTACATCAATTTAAAAAAAAAAAAAACTCAACTTTTGTGTCAATATTCTCTTCAGACAGAAGTTGGAAAGTTTGAAAAGAAATTTACTTCTCAGTAAATTATAATTTGATGCTCATAAATGACAACAATTATTTTATCATTTGAATCCTTGTTGAAAGAATTCATGCATTAACATTGACAGATTATATATTTTTTGAGTAGATACAAGATATATGTCAAAAGGAAACCTTAAATTGTCATGCGTGCAAAGCCATGATTGACAACGCAAAATGCTTCTGTGTTGCAAGTGAAATATTTTCTTATATTTACTAAATGAAATGCAGATTTTATTTTTATTACATATTTTTGATGGCAAAAGCCATTGATTTGCAATTACTTTATGTTCCAGTCGGTGCTAGTATAATTAATAGCTGCCTTACTACATTGGTAAAATGAAGTTCAGAAGTTTTATGATAATTTAGGATATAGCTCTTATGAAAATTTATCTCATGCATGTAATGCTTCAGATTGTGTATTTTTTTAAACTTTATGACTGTTTTCATATGAAAAAATGAAGAGATTTGTATTTTCAATAATGTATTTCTTGCATAGATTGATACTGAGGATATTGTTGTGTTTGGGGTACTGTAGAATTAGCACAAATTGGTTATATCCAACAGACATAAGTGTGTAACATATTTACACAAAAGATATTAATGATTACGGGTTTACCTGTAAGGATTTTGGCTTTGTATTTTGGTTACCATAACAATAACTGTGTGGTCCGAATTGAGGCCTAACTTTGACCACTGGATCAGCTTTCACAATCTGCACAATATGAGGTTGCATCTTGAAGGCAGGGAAACCACTCTGGACTCGCATTGGGGATACCTCTGCAAGTACAGCCTATGGCAATCATGACTGGTATGGATTTGAACACAGAGAACTGAAGACCAAGTCACCCACCATTTCAGGACACCATAGGAGTCTGGCCTCCTGAGATCATTATTTACATATCAACATTCTTCAGACGAAAACTGCTTTGAAAGCTTTTCATTGATGGATGGAGAATCTGCATGGGAATGGGGTTACATTCTGTCTAGCAACTTCACATTTGTGACTTATCTCAATAGCAGGGTGGAACCAAGTCCCCAGACCTTTGTATTCGTGTTTGGGATTTTCAAAAGTGGATTCCAAAATGACAAGTTTACGTTAACACTCAACATATTCTAGGATGGCTAATGTATTGGCGGACCACAAGCAGGAACTAATGCAAATGAAATGTCTCTTCATCCGTCAATTTTCACTCAGTAGATGCTTGATGGGATCAACCTATGATGGACCTATAGATGATACGGTGGATTGCAGAACATTGGTCTCACCAGTCCCAGGTTCAAAGGCCTGGATAATCCATGCTCTTTCTGCAGATTGGAATGGCCAAATGTATACACTTCTCCCACACCTTGGGTTCCAAAGGTGATACAAGAATCAGCAGAATCAGTCAAGAATCTTTAATCATCATCATCAGTCTCACAACAGAGCTACCAGGAACATTCTCTCTGTCGTGTTAAGCAAGCATGATGGTAGTATTTCATCCCAACCCAGAGTTAATGAACCTGCTTATCTGGATATTTTTAAAATATGCCCATAAGAAATAATTTCTCACATGTGGTGGAGAATTGCTCAAGTGAGACTGCCATCCACCTTAGAGGCATACAAAGGCAGTGGAATATATTTTCATTGAAATGCACGGGTGCATTTTATACCAATTCAGATATCCATATTGCAGTAGCTAACTTCCTATGGCTCTTCAATGAGAAACAGCACCAATCACAGTTAAACCTACCATTCCATGATCACTGGCACACTATGTTATTATGGAAGAGAGGATATCAGACAAATCAAAGACCTATTCTGTCTTCTGTTCATTTTGGACTTCACCTGGCCAGTGATACTGGATCCTTGCCAAAGTGGAATTTATTAAGTGGATTAACGTGTCTGAACAAGACACCATTTGAACTGCTCTCAAGAGCTTTATTAGTTCAACTCTAATATATGTCTAGCCTCCTCACTGAATTGGCAGCTGAAGGTTGTTATATCAACATGGACACGTTTGTCCTGAGTAAAGTAAGCTATCTGTTCCACACATCAAACTAAACCTACACCAATGAGTTTACATTGCATATCAGCTCATGAAGTTATTACAGTTGCCACAAACATTGTTTATCAGAGAAACTGTTTACTAACTGTAATTATCCATGCCATGTAATGGCGATCCATGTACACTTCTGCAGTGTTTATCAGATATCTTTCATCCTAAAAGGCTCATTTTGACCTGGAAGAACATTTATTAATGGTGCCAAAGGTTACCTTTTCAAGTTGTTCAACAGCTTCATCAAGATGGTGGCATCACAACTTCTGCTGGAGTTGGGTTATCTCACATACCTTAGGGGACCAGAGATGGTTTCTCCAGTGTAAGGGGACATATATTCCACCTCTTACCTGTTCTCTTAAGGTATTATGAATAGGTAACCTATTTGAAGAAGAATCTAATTTTTTAAATTAAAATATATTTCTTCTATAATAACCCAGTCATAATACATAAATACCTCCTGGCCTCCCTGCAGTTGCAGCCATATAGAGAAATTGCCTTCTGCTCCATTAGTTACTGATGAATTCACAGGATTTTTTGGTGCCAATCCCAATGTCAAAGAAAGATCACTCTAGATACCACCTAGGTGGGTAGATAATTTTTAGCTATTTGGTTACTAGGTTTTATCAGAAGAGCTGGATTTGCAGGGTAGTAGTACTTTTACTAAGGTATTATGATTGGGTATTATTGAAGAATCACATTTTACTGGGAAATAATCAGTTTCTCCATTGTTTTAAGATATGATTATGAGTGCTTGAAGGGTTAAAGTTGCCAGTTAAAAGTGTTAGTATTATAGTTATTTGGAGTTACTATGAGTGACACCAAATATATAATAGAAACAGGTCATTTATGTTCATTCACTGACAGTTTGTATGATTCATCTTGAAAAATATTTTAAAATAAATTAATACTTGAAATCTGTCTTTTGTTGTTTTGAGTTCATTTTTTAGGAATTCTTTGATGGCATCTTCTTTTTCCTTTCATACATGTACAGTTTTTACTTATTTTAAGATCTATTCATCCTGATAGAGGAGTAGAATAAGAAAAAGGAAAAGAGTTTAAATAATAAAAGTTTGAATAACACATACAAATTGAAAAAGGAATGGAGTCTAAATAATGTATTATGTTTGAATAACACACATAAAATGAAAAAGGAATGGAGTCTAAATAATGTATTATGTTTGAATAACACATAAATTAGGGCTGATATATTTCCTAAATGGGTAAGAAATTAGTTACAAAAATGGTATCACCATTTTGGCAGTATCAGTTTTCTCCCACAGATACATTTCAGTACCCCATTAGAAGTTTATAATAAATACCAGTATGTGGTATTTGCATTCAAAGAAGATGGTACCACTGATAAATGGCCTTGGGCCAAAGTAGTGTGTGTGTGTCTGGGGTTGCATTCAGCTGTCAGAGGACAGCATACCTATCTGTTACTCTTGGCTAATAGTTGATAGCAGTTAGTACATTACATCTAGGTCTGATATGATATGGCTATTACTCTCTCCATCCGGTATAAAGTTTGCAAAATGATGCTTACCCCATCAATATATACCTAATTAAATTAGTAAAGCTGGTTAGATTGTTATATTTCTTGCTATAATAGATTACTCAGTAATAGGAAGCTGACAGTTTGTTCTAAATTTCTTTTTCAGCCAATATTAGATGTCATTCTGTACACAGTGAAGCTTACTGAAGGAATTGGTGCACAGGTAAATTTAGTAATATTATCCTGCTTTAGTCTTAACTGTGCTGGCGGTTAGTATACTGTAAGATAATATGCAGAAATACATTGCCTATGGCAACATCAGTGGCTGTAGCATCTTTTCCAACAAGATATTTATTACTTTGGGATCATACACAGCTTCTTTTGGCAGAAGAATAGGAAAAGGTTTCAGCTGAAAGATTCAAAGCATTTCCGGTGTGCTGAGAGAGATGGTGGCCCATAGAAAACTATATTTTGTTAACACTTTTAAAAGTATTTTTACCCTAGCAATCTGTGCAGTTCGATTGTTTGAATTCAAATAACATTGCAGAAGCACAATATCAAACCACCTGCAATCAGTGTGGTGTAAGAATGTGTTTTAAATTGTCTTCTTTAAATACATTACCCAGTAATAATACCTTAGAGCTACTATTACCTCACAAATCCAGACCTCCTAAGCTAAACTATTTTAACTAAAAAGCAAAAAGTTAATTGCCCACTTGAACGGCAGTTAGACTGATCTCCTTTTGATAGGGATTGGTGCCAGCTCCTGAGAATACTCCAGTTACAACTTTCACTTGTGACAAGTAGCACACACTCTACAGACAAAGAAGTCTCACAATCCATATCAAAGTATCTTGGAAGTTTTCAACCTTGATGCAAGTTGGAAAAGTGTTCACTTCAGAGGAAAGTATACTCAAACTGTTTTTTCTTTCTTCGATGACAAAATGTTGTGCTTTTCAGTGTTATCACTATGCCAAACACTTAAGTGCTATATTTAAATTTGTAAAGGTCTGGTGAGTGATGTTGAAAACTTGTATAATATTGCTGTATAATTTCTACTACAGCCATAGTGTCCACATCTTAATTATATATGTGATGCCTAACTGATTTTACATGGGAGAGCTTCACTTGTTTTAAGTCATGTGGTCCCTTGTAGGTACAACATTCAAGTTATCAGTTTGTACTGATGAAATCAATTGGCAGGGGTGCATATCTCCGGCTGTCTTTCCAGTAGGCCATTGGGCAGTGGCTACCTCTGGATTGTCTGTTGCTTGTGAATATCCTTGAGGTGAAACAATATTGAAAGCATTCCATTAGTGATAGGGAAATCTACTATGAGATGTGAATTGTCTCAGAAAGCAAGGGAGAATGAAGTCACCAGACCTTTATCTTCTTCTGCAGGAATTTCTAAGCTGGAGTCTTCAGTGACAAATTCATGGACTAGTTTGTCATTTTCCTTGCCATCTATGGTTCCATCCTTATCCAGAGTTGTTGCACCACCATGACTGGATCAAATTAAACAAGCTCTCACAAACAAACGGCTTTCTTATCAAGTAATGGAGAGAATTGCTGGGCAAGACAGCCCACCAACTGAAGTGTGTGAGGGAAAAGGATAAATTTTGCACAATGGTATAATTGTGAACATATTTCACAAATGACTGCATTGATACTTCCTTTGGAGCTTTGATGAGAAACAGTTAGCACCAATCATGATAAAAGGCTACCATTACACAATCTCTGCCACACTGAGTCATCATGGAAAATAGGACATCAAACATGTTCTGTCCAATTTACTGTGAAATTTTGAATTCACTTTCAAAACTGTTGGCTTTGTGTCCGAATTGGATCCATCACGGGTGCACAACAGGCTGAATAAGACACTGTACTGCTATCTATGATTAACTCGTGGTGGCCCCTGCTTTCATTGCCAAGAACAGGCTCCCATTCATGGGAAATCATACTTTTCTAGTGAAATCCCTGTCTGCTCTTGACACTTCATCTCAGGGTCATCTACAGGAATATATGCAAGCTCTGAAGTGGTACTTAAAAATGACCTAGCTGGTGCATCAAGGGAGATCACACATCTTCTTGGCCCCAATGATGAAAGAGGACAACATATCAGCTTAGTCACTTTTGTCCTGGATCTTCAGAATCAAAAGAATTTTGCTACGCATTTCAGGAATACACAAAGTTAGGGCAGTCATCACTACATTGTTTCTGAGTGAAACTTACCTAACTACCCTTGGGCCCAGAGTGGCCGAATGGTCTAAAGCGTTCTCCATTACAGATCACTTCCATCTCACCTCTGTCTGCGTGGGCTCGAGTCTCAGATTCAGCCAATGTGGTTATGTGAGAAAGCTCGCCAGTAGCTTCTCGTGGGCTGGGGTTTTCCCGGGTTCTTCCTCCACCATTAATACTGGCTGACATATATAGCCTATCGTGTGCTGAAAATGGCATTAAACTCTACAACAACAACAACCTAACTATCCATGCCCTGGCACAGTGGCCATTAGATTACCTTCCTAGGTCATTTGACAGCTTCTGGTGATGAAGTTCCTTGTCAAATTGAAACCCATGATCGACCTTGGCAGGCTCAGCCAGTTCATTTTGGCCTGAAATTCAAGATGGAGACAGTGAAGTCCATCCATCTTTCATGGTGATGTGACAGCGTGATCAGCTTAGACCTGTCAAGTGTATATGCTCACATTCCAGTCCATACTAAATCATGATGATATCTTTGCTTCACCTATTTGGGCACTTTATATCAATTCTGCATTTTTCCTTTTGGTCTATACCTAATCCCTTGGGCCTTCCCAAAAACATTAGACTGTTTAGTCTCAAGTTTCAGGATGACCTCCTCCACAGTGATAGCAGTGTACTTGGATGACTTTCTTCAAAAACATTGAGTCAGTTTGTTTTTGGTACAAGATTTGAAACATGTTCTTCCTTTCTTGCACAGTCTAGGGTACATAATAAACTTGGATAAGTTGGATCTTAGCCCTTCACAACATTTTATCCAGCCCAATGTGAAATTCCTTACACACCTCAATCTTGTACATCTCATTCCCAAATGCACCAAAACCATTGTTCATGCATCAAAGAGGATTTCAGAGAAAACATTTAACTTGGCGAGGGAGTTTCTTCAACTCCTCAGCCTGTTCAGTGCAGCAGCAGCTTTGTTAAACTTTGGCTACCTTTACATGCTCCCATTACAAATGACCCTTCCGTCCCAATGATGACCTTTCAGAGGCCATCTAGATCAGAATATTATGATACCGACCCACATCAAAAACTTCATTCTTCAGTGGCAAGACAGGAACTGGCTCGCGGGAATACCCCTCAGAAACCCACAACCAGAAATCACAGTTTGTAGAGATGCCAGTCTGTCTGTTTGGGGACCACACTTGCTACCAGACTTTATGATAATCAGTGGCAAGCGGACGTGTCAAGAGATAACTTCACATCAACCTCCTGGAAATGAGAACCAACAAAAAACAAATAACTATTTTGCCCCCTTGCCTCGATATTTACATCTAGTTAAGCAAAGCAGCAAGATTCTGTATGCATTCTCAAATATTTGAAGCATAGGGAGAATATCCTGCAATGGCCGGACCATGCATTTTCTTTCTCTCAAGGCAAGAAAGTACGATATAACATTTAAAGTGCAAGCAGCTTGGTTAAAGAGTTATAAAACCAGGATATACTAACCTCTTTCAGGAACATATCATGAAAATCTCAGCTCATCAAATATATGCAATTTCCATAAGCCTGTCATTCGAATATTCCATTCAGGATATAGTGGAGTCAGTAGTATGGCATGCCCAGCCCACTTTCTCCAGTTTTTATCTGTGGGACATGGCCTAGCAGAGGACAAAACTGAACCTAATCAGACCCATGGTAACTGCACCTACAGTAACTACTCCCTGCTTATGTAGGCACAGCATTGTAACCATGTGGTATTGACCACTTTCACTGGATTTGCCTGGGAAAAACTTGAAAGGTGAGAACAGTTAAGTGCAGAATTCCATAGGGACCTCCTCACTTGTGGAAAAATAAGGTTTCTCATTGTACTAAACTAAAATTAGGAGAATTTCATCTGTTAGTAGAGCATGCATGCTCCTCCTGAGTGACACAGGTAGAGGCAGGATGGTCAACATTTCCTCCTCCTTATTTACTTATTCTCCCAATTCATGTGATCAGGTAATGTATTTGTAGGTGAAAGTAAATTTTGTAGTAAATTATGTTTCTCTTATAATGATCACTGAGCACATTACAAATGATCCCTCCCACCATTCCTTGCAATGCAAGCATTGTTTAAGGTCTCACACAAGTAAAAAGATGTGGTTAAACTGGATATACGGAGTCACCTAACAGGTAGAGGGGAGATAATATGTAAGCATTGCTTCCCCTTGTCTATTGTTTATATAATATATAGACAAAAAGATGCTTTTCTGTCTTTCCAGGAGGGCTGGATTTGGAGGTAGCAAAGAAAGTTAGCCTAATGTAGTCTCCCATAGTTTTATTTATATAAGGAGTGTGTCTCCTATTCCAATAGTAACTAAAGCATTCATGGGTATTGGTGCCAGTCCCTGTATCAAGGGAAGATGACTCTAACTGCCACCAAGGTGGGCAGACACTGTGAAATGTTTTAAAATTTAAAAATTTTCATGGATGGGCTAGACTACGAATTTAAAGTTGCAACTAAATATCAACTAAGCCAATATTCACCCTTGCCACACATCATATGCAGTGGAAAGGCACCACCTGCTTCTTTCTTTGTTTTAAAGCCATGGCTATCATTAGTGCTGAGAATGTGGAAAAAAAACTTAGGATAAGTACATGACTGACCAGGAAATGATTACAGTTTAATACAGAAGAAAAAAATTCATCAGCGTGAAAACTTGTGTAAGGTTGTAATGACTTTACTTGATGTAAAGTAATGTATGCAGATTTACTCAGTGTCCATGTCCATTAAATGACTCTTCCTGATGTAAAGTAATGTATGCAGATTTACTCAGTGTCCATGTCCATTAAATGACTCTTCCTGATGTAAAGTAATGTATGCAGATTTACTCAGTGTCCATGTCCATTAAATGACTCTACCTGATGTAAAGTAATGTATGCAGATTTACTCAGTGTCCATGTCCATTATTTCCCGGAGCACATATTATTCCCATTTTTTAATCAACTGACTGTGAAATAAATAATCAGCAGATTTCTTCCACCTTGTCCAAGCCTATTCCAAAGTGCTAATTTGTTGTGTGTGCAGAGAAGCCGCTTGGTATAAATTAGCTTAAGAGTAGATGTTTTCAGGTCTACTGAGAATTGATGTCAGTATTCATCTCCACTGTCTGTATCTTTGCAGATTACATTTTGCATGTTTTAAAACAATTCCTTGAGCACCAGCCATCACAATACACACATTAATAACATCAGCATTCATCTGAATTTTACGGAACCAATTTTGGACCAAAGGTCAAGGTCACCCAGCAACGAGCAGATCCTATAGGCATTTTTGGCAGGATTGTTTCAAACAAAAGAGGTTTACAGTCGTTGACACTGTTCAGGCCTAATTGTTGAGAACTTTGTGCTTTGATAGTGGATTTTTGTTACACATACTAACCTGATTACTTAAGATTACAATATTTTTATTAAATTCAGCCAATAAATCAGCCCCACACCTATGATGATATTGATCTTTGGTTATGGGGCTGATATCACCTATTCATTAAAAGCTGCAGAAGTCTGTAGGCAATTTGGCTATGCACATTAGTGTACATTATATACACTTACCAGTATTTCTTGCAGCTGTGGAGCTACCATTCTATGAAGGGTTCTTTTGGTGACATGTACATTATATTCCAGAGCAGATCCTGTGTTTTTTGACTTGTAAATCCATGTAGAATAGCACAACTATCTGTCCTGTGGCCATTTTAATTTTGCGCTAGATATGGCTGTTACCAATTACCAATATGTGTCTAAAGTGTGCGCAAGTTTGTTCCAGAAAGATTTGCATGCAGCAAAATTGCACATTTTAATGAACAGGTCACATCAAACCCTCATATTGTCTATCAGTATCAACACAGTTTTAGGGAGTTGATTTATCGGACTGGTATTAAATATATTAACTTTTTAAAGAAAGTATTTATGCTAGATGTTAGCAATGAATAACTTAGCTTAATAACTGCAGTACAGTTTGCTCATAAATGCATTGCATGAATGTTAATATAAATGTTTACAAAGACGCACAAGATTTTTGGTATAAATGATAGATGCACGATATTATGTACCCTTGAATATGTACTTTTTTCTAGGGCAAATATCACCTTCCTTTCATAGCCAATTTTTATAAAATATTTTTTTTTACATTCTCCCCATAATAGGTTGATGATTGGATTGGGGGACCATCCCAAGGTCACCTTACAGTCTCACATAATCTAGGAACAAAAAATGTAGGAAAAAACAACACACACATGTGCACATATTCATATGGTACACAATCCTGTTTTAGATGGACAAATTCAGACATACAGCATCTAGGTGACATAGACTTCGTGATATTATAGTCCTTTGTTCCTGTTTACCATCATATCAAACTCAATGAAATATTTGATTAGCTATTAGATTATAATGCAAAAGACACTGTACACTCTAACATGATGATGTTAAACATGCATTTGAATTATAACACAATTCTTTTAGTTACTGGTGGAATAATGGTTCCCACTATTCCCCAATCAACATAAATGCTTCTTTCTTTTCAGATTTGATTGCAGTTTATTTTTCCAGGTTATAGTGGTCTTTAAGAAAAACTTTCAACCCATCTAATCTTAGATGTAGTATTTGGCTAGAAGAAAAAAAAATAAGGTTCTTCTTATATTCCATCTTGTTTCAACCAAGTTCTGTGATTCTGCACTTGGTACAGTATCTATGCTAACTTTATTCCAAATCCAATCAGACACATCATATCACATTACATTCCAAAAACAAGTGCAGTATTGTTTCCAGGGCATTTTTACAAAAAGTACATTTATCAGTACTGGACAATTTGTTTGTACATAAATGAATTCTTTGGTGAAATTATACGAGTAACAAGAAGTTGAAACCATTGTAATTTAGAGTTTTATGTTATTTTAAAAACTTTAGCATTTATGTCATGCCATATATCCATATTCTAATTGAAAATTTCTTTCCTTTTATTTTCACTAGTATGTTTAACACCTCTTTTTTAAAAGTGATTTGTAATATTCTTTGCATCCTTTATTGTTTTAAAATACAATTTGTATCAAAAATGGAAAGGGATAAATGGTCTGACCAGTGTCCTTATATCTAACTGTAACCTTTTACATAAGGACTCTATGCTTAGTTTTATACCTTGAAAGGCAAGGAAATTCGTATTGAGACCATATTTAGCTTTAAAGCTGTCAAAGTCATTGCCAAGCCACCTTTAGAAAAAGTTTGAATCATGACCTCTCTTTTAACTTTGTCCTTTTTTGATTTCCTTATAAAGGTGAAAAATAATTCATTTAATTCTTTGATACAATTTTGTGGAGGACTTGGTAATGAGATGAACAAATAATTAATTAAGATTTTCAAAACCATTATTTACAAGTTGGCATTATGGGTCTTTTTTCTCAATGTTTTAAACAAGTTTTAACCATTTTTGTCTTCTTTTCAAAATTTACTTTATTATTTTATCCAAATTCACCAAAATCTGTATGCTTGATGATGTATATTCAGTCACCCACTAAAACTTTAACCTGTGATGAAATATTTCTGCACTGTGCATGTACTTCTTGCTTCCTTTCCAAACTGCTTTTGTTTTGGAAGTTTAATTCTTTAATAGAGGATTCCATGGATTCTGATGAATCATCAAGAATTAAAGTAGTGGCATCTGCAATCTGTGACATTAAAAGTTTTGTTTTCTTTAGCTTGATACCTTTTACATTTTTATTATTCTTTAATAGTATAGACAATATTTTTTGCACATAGTAAGAAGAGATATGGGGATATTGGATCACCCTGTTGACAACCTCTGGACATCTTGAAAAACTTTTGAAAGAAGCCCTGGTCCAAATTTTAAAAAAGTTTGAACATTATGAATAAATTTCCATAAAATGGACTCAAATGCCTTTTCAAATTCAATTCATACATTTGTAATACAGCCAGAATTTGTAACTCTTCAGTAATGTGCATAATATCATATACTATCATTATATTATCACCAGTGTATCTTTCTTTTACAAAACTAACTTGATCATCATATATTATTTCATTCATTACTGACGTAATTCTTTTCTCAATATATCCTGAAGCTAATTTGTATATATCGTTAAGTAGAGATATCGGATGCCAGTTCCTAAGGGAGTGATTAGGTTTATCTTCCTTGGTTTTGCAAATTATATAATGCGTTGTCTCAAAACAGTTGAGAAAGATCTGGTTTCATATGCCTCATTAATTGTTCGAGGTCGCAGGTTAAAATCCCGGCTGAGTCATACCAAAGTCATATAAAAATGGTACGAACAGCTGTCTCGCTAGGCAGTAAGCATGAAGAAGTTAATGTTAGGACTGGTCAGCTTGGTGTTAGGATAATGGGACTGGTTGGGACATCATGCTACATGTGTGTGGCATGATGCCCCAGTGCTAGATATCACTGTAAACTGCCACACTGCAGATATTATACCAATATAACTGATTTTTTTTTAAAGCTACGTTAAAAATCCAAATCACACACACACACACATTCCCCAATGTCAATCCAAAAGACTTAACAAATCAGCTGTGAAACCATCTGATCCTGGGCTTCTGTTATTTTTCATACTTTTTAAACAATGCAATACTAATGTTTTGGTAACTTTGCCTTCTAATCATAAAGATTGCTCTTGGTTAAGCTCAGGAATTTGATGGTTTTTGAGAATGTCCTCTAAGTCTATATCCTTTTCATCTTTTTCCTCATTATACAGATTACTCTTTTACTTCCCCATGAATTGACTAGTAATAATTTCATATTCATCTGTAATTAATTTTGTAATATTTTATTCACATAGTTTCTACTTTCTAGATGGCAAAAGTATCTGGTTGGTTTCTCATCTCTTCTATCCATTTTACTCTGGATCTAATAATAATTCCTCAAAACATTTCTTTTCTCTGACTTTCAAGCTCTTTCTTTATAGACTCCAATATCATAAATCATAAGACCATATCGAACTATTCTCTATGGACTATATTTGCTGCACAAGTTCTATTTCCTGTTTCAGTTTACATTCCTTTTTATATGAAGCAAATCAAATAGTTTTTCCATGGATTTCCATCAATAATGTTTATATAAAGAATCAGATATAGTCAATCTCAGAATTGAATTCAGGGTATGTAATTTTTGCCCAAACCACAAAATTTGAATCCCACAAAAATAAAGTGTTTCATAGTAACTTGTAGCTTTTTAGATTAAACATTTTGCCAGAGAGGGTTGGATTTTTGAGGTAGTAATAGTTTTCTCCTAAGGTGTTATGATCGGTGTAAATATTATTGAAAAAACAATTTACTAGAATTTTGTTTGTTTGTTATATGTTGTACATTTTAGTTGGTTTAGCAGTGGCCAGCAAGAGTAAGCATCACACCTTAACCTAGTACATAAACTAATGTAATTCTTTTATGTTTATAATGTCATTTGACGAAAGAAATTCCTTTCAGCAAATACTATGTAGTTCTCAAAGTGTCCCATCTTTGCTTGCTGAGTTTCCGATGAGGTAACCCTATCAACACCTTTGCGCATTGAGCAGATATTTCTATGCTTCACTTCTGTGAATTTCATTGGATGCGGTAGCAGGCCACCACATCAAATCAAAATAAGTTGTTTAAATTTGAACACTATTCGTACATGATGGAGACAAGGGGAGCACACAACTTGAATGGACTGATAAATAAGCAAAATTTTCCAGTGCTGGTCCTTTCATTTAAATACACTTGTAATGGCTTCCCTCTGGTACATAGTCATACTTTTGATGTTAAACTTCCAAAGTATCCTTTTCAGGTTAATTGCTCCACTCTTCTGGCTGATGTACAATGCACCATGCTATAGGTTAGTTGGCATTGCATACTAAGGGAGACAACACATGAAATCCAATAGATGTCGCTAGGACAAAGCACCAGTATATCTGTTCAATCTGCCAAGGTGTAGATACAGTTATCATATCAGAACATTGGCTAGTGAAGATGAAATTGTACATGTTATGAATTATATTGCAAAGACTTCTTCTTCTTAGCTGTCAAGTTCCATACACAGTGTTTATCAGTACATTGTAATAGGTTTTTTTATTTTTTTAGGGTCCAGCAATTATGTTGGCCTATCTTGCTGTATCTGGATTGATCTTAACAAGGTTAGTGTCACATCACCTTCTCTCATTTTCTTTCTTGTAAAGAAATAAATGGTTTTTTTTACAGAGATGATACCATATTAACTTGTTATGATTATCCTCTAAAACCATATTAACTTCATATTATTATCATCTGAAGCCATATTAACTTGATGTTTTGCCTCTGACAACAAATTAACTTGATATCATTAGCCACTGAAACCATATCAGCTTGATACTATTAGCATCTGAAACTACATGGACTTGAGATTATTTTCCTTTAAAACTACATTAACTTGATATCATTAGCCTTCAAAACCACATTAACTTGATATCATTAGCCTTTAAAAACACATAAACTTGATATCATTAGCCTTTAAAACCACATTAACTTGATATCATTAGCCTTCAAAACTACATTAACTTGATATCATTAGCCTTCAAAACCACATTAACTTGATATCATTAGCCTTTAAAAACACATAAACTTGATATCATTAGCCTTTAGAAACACACAAGCTTGACATTATTAGCCTTTAAAACCACATTAACTTGATATCATTAGCCTTTAAAACCACATTAACTTGATATCATTAGCCTTTAAAACTACATTAACTTGATATCATTAGCCTTAAAAACCACATTAACTTGATATCATTAGCCTTTAGAAAGACACAAACTTGACATTATTAGCCTTTAAAACCACATTAACTTGATATCATTAGCCTTTAAAACCACATTAACTTGTTATCATTAGCCTTAAAAACCACATTAACTTGATATCTTTAGCCTTTGAAAAACACATAAACTTGATATCTTTAGCCTTTAAACCACATTAACTTGACATTATTAGCCTTTAAAACCATAATTACTTGTTATCATTAGCCTTAAAAACCACATTAACTTGATATCTTTAGCCTTTGAAAAACACATAAACTTGATATCTTTAGCCTTTAAACCACATTAACTTGACATTATTAGCCTTTAAAACCATAATAACTTGATATCATTCGCCTCAATTGCTTCATCAGACTTTGTGCATAGTGTTGCTAGTTACTGAACTTGAACTAGTTGACAAAGGAAAGGCATTATAACGAGTTTGCTAATTCAAATTTTCCATCCATGTTTTTAATTGCCATACCTGACTGTTGTGAAGATGTTTCCTTGTTGAATACTAGACCTCTTTACGGTGCATGGACAAAGCCTATCATTACACAGAAAGGGTGGAATGTTTGTTGGCTTAAACTTTAATGACCTTTGACTCATAGTTTATTATTATTTGTGGAGTACCAATTTTCATGGGCAAGCTAGACCATGAATTAAAAGTCACAGCCAACTGTGAACCAAGCTGATGTTGGAAGCCCCCACCCCCTATATAATTGTAAAGATTCACTTATGTGCTTGGTAGGTTTGTTTTTAGTACTAGTTGCATTTGTAGTGCATATATATATATATATATATATATATATATATATATAACATTTATGAAAAATGAGGTACAATTAAATTGATTATGATTTAATTCACTTTCATGAACTTGACAGATCTGTACTATTACATATGGACATCGGGGCCCCGAGTGGCCGAGTGGTCTAAAGCACTCCATTACGGATCACTGCCATCTTACCTCTGTCTGCGTGGGTTCGAGGCTAATGTGGGTATGTGAGAAAGCTTGCCAGTAGCTTCTCATGGGTCGGTGGCTCTTGGGTTTTCCTGGGTTCTTCCTCCACCATTAATACTGGCTGCCATGTATAGCCTATCGTGTGCTCAAAAATGGCATTAAACCCTACAACAACAACAACAAGATATGGACATAATATGATGCTGAAAAGCAATAAATATATTTTGTCTATAGCAGCTTATCTTACAGATTCATTATATTTTGATAAATATATTTAATAGCAGACCAGTCTATACATTAAAAACAAATGGCACCAGATATTGAGCAAACAGTGCATTATCAATGTGACTCATAGGTTGTTATGACTGAAAAATGTTTGAAGAGAGGGATCTTTTTAAGCTTCATGCTTTATCACGAAACGGGCACATCAATAGTACTTTACAAATTAAACAGGCAGAATATGAGTGTGTCGTATATACTCATTTATAATTCGATGATTTGTTTTCTAATGAAAATTTTATTTATGCAGTATAGTGGTTGTCTTATAAGAGCAACATACAAAAACTGTACTAAATTTAAGGGTAATATATGAAACTTGAGATGTTTGCAGTACACAGAAATACTGTGTATTCAAATATTTTTACATTTTCATGCCACTATTCCAATTGAGAAATGTGTATATGGTATGCACTGTGTTTATCTGTTCATTACACAGTACTTGTAATGACGGTTTTTAGGATTTTAATAATTTGAAAATATTATGGGTGAATTAAATACTAACCACCAAACGAATTAAGTGTCCATCAGTATTGTTTTGGACCACTCTGGTGGCCTAGTGGTTAGAGAATCTGCCTTGGATGGATGCGGGAGGTTATGGGTTCGATCCCCAACTGAGTCATACCAAAGACTTATAAAAATGGTACTAACATCTGCTTTGCTTAGTGCTCATAATTAAGAGGTTAGTGCTAGGACTGGTTTGCCTGGTGTCAGGATAATATAACTAGGTGGGACATGATACTACATGTCTGCATCATGATGCCCTAGTGCTAGACATCACTATAAGCTGCCACACTGTAGACATCATAGCGATATAACTGAAAAATTGTTAAAGCTACATTAAAAATCCAGATCACATACACACTTATTATTATTTAAAATGTGTGTTTACTAGCAGGTATGTCACTTTCATTTTCTTGCAAGTCTGAAATACTTGTATTTGTGTTTTTGCTGTATAAACACTGTGATTGATACAGTAAATGTTTTGATTTAATTGGTGTTTTCCTATCCAAAAGTTAGATTTAAATCCCAAGAGTTATTTCCCATGTTTTCTGCCAATGCATGTGGCTTAAGACATTGGCTTGTAAAGGCAGCAATTACATCATTTTGGACTTGATAATCCTTTTGTTTGAGCCATAAATTTAACACATGTACTTGTTCTGTGCCAAGTAGAGTTCTGCAACTTTCTGTGCATGTTTGACCCTAATCTTTGATCAAGTGAAGAGGTTGATAATTGCTCATTGCCAAGTAACAGAACACCCTGTGATCTTGCTGCACAATTCAGTTGCAGCCTTTAGTAGATTTCACAGCTCAAAGTATTACTTGCAGACCACAAGCTACCGCTCCAGTGGCCTAGTGGTTAGAGCATCTGCCTCGGATGCATAAAGTCGTGGGTTCAATCCCTGGCCAAGTCATACCAAGGACTTGAAAAAAGGGTACTAACAGCTGCCTTGCTTGGCACAAAGCATGAAGATATTAGTGTTAAGACTGGTTGGCCTGGTGTCAGGATAATGTGACTGGGTGGGACATCATGCCACATGTCTGCAGCATGATGCCCCAGTGCTAGACATCACTGTAAACTGACACACTGCAGACATCATACTGATATGACTGAAAAATTGTTAAAGCCAAGTTACAAATCAAAAATCACACACACACACACCTCCCTGAAAAGGTAACCTTTTGTACCATGGGTAAAGATTCCTCCATCTTGAATTGAGCCTTTTTACAGTCACATTATTCTGACACCAGGTCGACCAGTCCTAACATTGACCTCTTAATGCTGAGTGCCTAGTGAGGAATCTGCTATAACCATTTGCATAAGTCTTTGTTATGACTTGGCTGGGGTTCGAACCCGCAACCTCCCACATCCATGGTGGATGCTCTAACTACTATGCCACCAGAGCGGTCTCCCTTTCCACGTTGTTGACAGCTTGATAAAGATACAGCTTCATGACTTCCGCTGGATTTGTGGGAGGGAATATCTATTCCTTTTCAAAACCATATCCCATAATATAATAGGTCAGTATCAGCAATAGGTCAGTATCAGCACTATATCAGTATCAGCGATAGGTCAGTATCAACACTTTGTCAGTATCAGCGATAGGTCAGTATCAACACTTTGTCATTATCAGCAATAGGTCAGTATCAGCACTATGTCAATATCAGCAATAGGTCAGTATCAACACTATGTCATTATCAACAATAGGTCAGTATCAGCACTATGTCAGTATCAGCGATAGGTCAGTATCAACACTTTGTCAGTATCAGCAATAGGTCAGTATCAACACTACGTCAGTATCAGCAATAGGTCAGTATCAACACTATGTCATTATCAACAATAGGTCAGTATCAGCACTATGTCAGTATCAGCAATATGTCAGTATCAGCAATAGGTCAGTATCAACACTATGTCATTATCAGCAATATGTCAGTATCAGCAATAGGCCAGTATCAACACTATGTCAGTATCAGCAATAGGTCAGTATCAATGATAGGTCAGTATCAACAATAGGTCAGTATCAACAATATGTCAGTATCATTGCTATGTCAGTATCAGCAATAGGTCAGTATCAACACTATGTCAGTATCAGCAATAGGTCAGTATCAACACTATGTCATTATCAGCAATAGGTCAGTATCAACACTATGTCAGTATCAGCAATAGGTCAGTATCAACACTATGTCAGTATCAGCAATAGGTCAGTATCAACACTATGTCATTATCAGCAATAGGTCAGTATCAGCAATAGGCCAGTATCAACACTATGTCAGTATCAGCAATAGGTCAGTATCAACACTATGTCAGTATCAGCAATAGGTCAGTATCAACACTTTGTCAGTATCAGCAATAGGTCAGTATCAACACTATGTCAGTATCAGCAATAGGTCAGAATCAACACTATGTCAGTATCAGCAATAGGTCAGTATCAACACTTTGTCGGTATCAGTGCTATGTCAGTATCAGCAATAGGTCAGTATCAGCACTATGTCAGTATCAGCAATAGGTCAGTATCAACAATATGTCAGTATCATTGCTATGTCAGTATCAGCAATAGGTCAGTATCAACACTATGTCAGTATCAGCAATAGGTCAGTATCAACACTATGTCATTATCAACAATAGGTCAGTATCAGCACTATGTCAGTATCAGCAATATGTCAGTATCAGCAATAGGTCAGTATCAACACTATGTCAGTATCAGCAATAGGTCATTATCAGCAACAGGTCAGTATCAACACTGTGTCAGTATCAGCAATAGGTCAGTATCAATGATAGGTGAGTATCAGCAATAGGTCAGTATCAGCAATATGTCAGTATCAGTGCTATGTCAGTATCAGCAATAGGTCAGTATCAACACTATGTCAGTATCAGCAATAGGTCAGTATCAACACTATGTCAGTATCAGCAATAGGTCAGTATCAACACTTTGTCAGTATCAGCAATAGGTCAGTATCAACACTATGTCAGTATCAGCAATAGGTCAGAATCAACACTATGTCAGTATCAGCAATAGGTCAGTATCAACACTTTGTCGGTATCAGTGCTATGTCAGTATCAGCAATAGGTCAGTATCAGCACTATGTCAATATCAGCAATGGGTCAGTATCAGCACTATGTCAGTATCAGCAATAGATCAGTATCAACAATAGGTCAGTATCACCACTATGTCAGTATCAACACTATGTCAATATCAGCAATAGGTCAGGATCAGCAATAGGTCAGGATCCGCACTATGTCAGTATCAGCAATAGGTCAGTATCAACACTATGTCAGTATCAGCAATAGGTCAGTATCAACACTATGTCAGTATCAGCAATAGGTCAGTATCAACACTTTGTCAGTATCAGCAATAAGTCAGTATCAACACTATGTCAGTATCAGCAATAGGTCAGAATCAACACTATGTCAGTATCAGCAATAGGTCAGTATCAACACTTTGTCGGTATCAGTGCTATGTCAGTATCAGCAATAGGTCAGTATCAGCACTATGTCAATATCAGCAATGGGTCAGTATCAGCACTATGTCAGTATCAGCAATAGATCAGTATCAACAATAGGTCAGTATCACCACTATGTCAGTATCAACACTATGTCAATATCAGCAATAGGTCAGGATCAGCAATAGGTCAGGATCAGCACTATGTCAGTATCAGCAATAGGTCAGTATCAACACTATGTCAGTATCAGCAATGGGTCAGTATCAGCACTATGTCAGTATCAGCAATAGGTCATTATCAGCAATAGGGCAGGATCAGCACTATGTCAGTATCAGCAATAGATCAGTATCAACATTAGGTCAGTATCAACACTATGTCAGTATTAACACTATATCAGTATCAGCAGTAGGTCAGTATCAGCAATAGGTCAGTATCAACACTATGTCAGTATCAACCCTATGTCAGTATCAGCAATAGGTCAGGATCAGCAATAGGGCAGTATCAGCACTATGTCAGTATTAGCAATAGGTCACTATCAGCAGTATATCAGTATCAACACTATGTCAGTATCAACACTATGTCAGTATCAGCAGTAGGTCAGTATCAACATTATGTCAGTATTAGCAATAGGTCAGTATCAGCACTATGTCAGGATCAGCACTATGTCAGTGTCAACAATAGGTCAGTATCGACACTATGTCAGTATCAGCAATAGGTCAGTATCAACACTATGCCAGTATCAGCAATATGTCAGGATCAACACTGTGTCAGTGTCAGCAATAGGTCAGTATCAACATTATGTCAGTATTAGCAATAGGTCAGTATCAGCAATAGGTCAGGATCAACACTATGTCAGTATCAGCAATAGGTTGTTATCAGCAATAGGCAAGTATCAGCACTATTTTATGTTTCACTGTGTTAAATTTTGTGTTCATTTTTCAGGATAGTTCATGCTGATGATATGTATCTCTATCAAGAAGAGGTTCATTATGACCTCTATTTCATCTTTTACCGGGTTTTTGTATGGCCACATGTTTTGGGCATGTTATTTGCATATTGTCATACCAAGAATCAAGAAATTTGGAGAGTGGATGCATCTCCATATGTTTTATATCCTTCTTAAGAAAAGAAGTCATCATGATTGTTATATATATATAATTTGTATTGTGTGTTTGACCTTTATCCATAATTGAGGGTAGGAGTTTTGGGCCTACCTAGCTAGTGTCTTTGTTTAAAAACATATTACATAGCTAAATTTTGTCTGTGATTGTAGATTGTATATAAAGATTATAATTATTTATTGGTAAACATTTTTACTTGGATTCGAGTTCAGGACATTGGATTTCCCAAGGTTTTCCTCTTTGGAAATCCTAGTATACCTGCTGTTTGCCAAGTTCTTGAATAAAGATTTAGCAATAGACTTGATATGGTTGGCAACATAGAATGTTCTAGAAGTGAATATTTGACACTCATCCTGGTATGCATATTTTATATAAGAGAGAAGTAAACAGAAATTCTTTATTATATATCTACACATCAGTCTTAGTAGTCTCAAATTTAGTTGTGTTCATTTATTTTTGGAGAAGATTTTTTTTTTTGTTATCAGAATTTGCAAAAGGCTCATTAATCATCTTGGACTAAATCACTATTTTTGGAATTATAGTGAATTCATGTAAGGGCTTTTTGGATTATATCATCAACACTACTCCAGGCCATTGGTACATCAGCACTTTCAAGATTGGAATTCTTTAGGAACACCACTTAAATTCATTTGGAATAGGTGGCGCTATACAGTTTCGCATTTTGCATAGGGTTAGGATTTTAAAGAAAAAGAATATCCCCGGCTTTCCTCACTGGTTATACTGGCTATTTAAAAAAGACCTTGTATATCTTAGGTATAATGCAAAGAACCTTTAATTCCCTTTATTTTGGTGTATGATTGATGGGTGTACTGTGGGTTATAGAGTATACAGCTTGGCCTTACTTCAAATGTGCACCTTTCAAAAAAGTGCTAGCTCTACTTGGTCATTTTCACTTCCTGAACTTCAGAGGTAAATTGTATAAAAAAGAGCCGATAACTTTTTTTACATTTTATATATTTGGTAATTCATTCATTGCACTTTCAGAAGCTGGTATTGTCTAGTCTGGCAAAATTCATTTTCCCTATTTTAATAGCTGCTATGTATAGTATACTTTAGACTAATTCAGACTGATTTTTTAACACAAGGGAGCAGTCATTTTAGTTAGCAGTGTGCTTAAATCATGTAAAATTTCCAAAAGTACAATATCCAAAAGAAATATCATCCACATTACATTAATCTAGCATAGAGGTATGCAAACATTCTCTCCACTGTGCATGTTGTAAATGCGAACTACTTCACCTTACATATGTCACTCTCTCAAAAGTACATATTATCTGGTGAGCGCCACCATACTCTATGTTTTTGGACTTGTGATATAACTTGTAGGACTATTTGGGAATTAATTCACAATACTGTAAGTTCTTTTTAAATTTTCACTTTGTATTCTAAGTAAGTTATTAGTTGAATTTTACAAAACTTATTGGTTTTCACTCTTTTCTGTTACTTAGTTTAAGATCATAAAGTTGTAACAGTAAGTAAGCTATTGTTTCTCAACCACTTGTACTTGACTTTGTGATTTATATTCAGGTTAAGAAGGCCAGTTGGTAAACTGACTGTGATAGAACAAAAACTTGAGGGAGAGTATCGTTACGTAAACTCCAGGCTTATAACAAACAGGTAAGTAATAGTAATTACAATTGCAAACTTGTTTCATATGAATGAGAATTTAACTGTTACATTTATCTAACAGGTAAGTGGGTAATATCTTGTTCAGTCCAGTTACCTACAGTTAATACTTTTATGTAAAAGTAACTAGAAAGAATTTTTTTGTCTGAATGAACAATTTTCAGTTCACCAGGTTGTATGACCAAGCAAGTTTAACATATGGTCCTTAATCATTAATGTGTTAACCATTCACAATTGTTCATTACAATTACAACTCGACAATTCTTACACATTGGCAGAACAGAATTTGTTCAGACATGATATAAAGTATCTTGGCATAAAGGACTTTCAGTTTTTAAGGTCATGTGCTCTTGTTGAATGACCCTATGTCCAGCATGTGTAGTCTGTCAAGCATTGCCTGTACATCAGCAGTGGTTTGTAATCCCTCTGATTGCTGTATTTCTGATGTGTTCTCAGTCATATTTGGAATATGAGTTTATATTTTTTAAAATCTTGGATGAGTTTGATCATGTGCACGATTCATCAATATTAACGATATGGTCTTGTATCCAATTCATTAACCTCGCAACCACTATGGTGGCTGTATTTTTGATCCTATATTCATCAAGCTTGGAATATAAGCTTATATCATTTTTTAAAAATTTGATAATGAGTGAGATCTGTGGATACTAATGAGGTGATCGTGCATCATCTTATTATCACTCTGAGGTCCAAAATTCAGATCCAAGATCAAACTTGGAATATAATCTTATATTATCAAGATGTTGGACACATTTAGATAATGACTGAGACCCACACTTACTAATGAGCTGATCTTGCATCTGATTGGCTGAGCTTATTACTTCATTGTATGCCATATTTCTGATCCAGCTTCAAACAGACTTGGAGTATATGCTTATATCATCTTGCTCTTGGATAATTTCATTAATGAGCAAGATCCATGCATACAATGAATTATGTCTGGCATCTGATTGCTTGAGCTTATTACCACTGGAATTCAAAATTCTAATCCAATTGTATTATTAAGATAAAACGAGGTTTTATATTACAAGTAAGAACTACAAATATTAATTAGGGGATATTGCAGTCTTGCATATAATTGACTGAGCTTCTTACCACTTGAAATACTGTATGTATGACCCAAGTTTAATCAGACTTGGTAAATAGACTAATATCATCAAGGTTTTGGATGGTTTCGTTTTTTTTATGACCAATACCTTATTATAAGATGGTCTTGCAGCTGATAAGGAGATCTTGTTACCATTCTAAGAACTATTTTTTGTAATCACATATTTGTTATATCAGACCTGGTTAATTTGTCTGTGTTATCAAAATCTTAGTAAAATATGATTATGAGTGGGGAAAAAATTATGCGTATTAGTTTTGATGTGTGTTTGTAGTTGATTGCCTGAGCTTGTCAACAATCTTGCAGATGTATTTCTGATCAGATTTTGATCAAACTTCTAAAATGACTTTAAATTATCAATGTTTTGGATGAGCTTGATTAGGAGAAAAATCTCTTCATAATAATAAGGTAATCTTGTATCGGATTGGCCAGTTTTGTTACCACTATAATGACCAAATTCCAGTCAGAGGTTCCTCCACTGTAAGCTTATATTATCATTTTTATATGTTCCGTGATAAGTGAGATCAGAATGGGATATCTTCTCATTGGCTGAGCTTGTTTTTACCTCTCAACAAATAGAGACTATATTTCTCATCCAGCTTCTCAAAAGACTCAGTAAATTGATCTATATTATCAGTATCTTGGGTGACCTCAATTATGATCAAGATACTGTGCATAAAAAATTAGGCCGTGATCTTTAGAACATGTTTTTATATAGTTAAATAGGTAAAATCAACTTGGTGTAAAGGTTGGGTGATAGTTTATATGGATTGTGTTCTTTTGGTACTGTATAAGCCTGCTTGTGAAATTGTCAACTGTTATGTTACAGCTTGGACATATTTTAGTCTCTCAGTACTTATGGCACCATGTCCAATTTCTCTTACCAAATTTAGCTTGTATAACTGATAATTATGACAAACTTTATGATATTACTAAAAAAATTTAACAAAGTATAGATCTGCCAGCCTTTCATGTCAGTTTCATTATGTCAAAGGGGTGGGGGGGGCAAGTCAAAATTTAGGTGTATGATAGTAGTTATCTCCCCAGGAATTTGTTCCAATGATGGTTTTACTTTAAACAAAAGTTGAAGATGATTTTTAATTGGAATTATAGTAATTTCTTAATGAAAAGAAAAGAAAATTTAGAAGTATATCAAGATTGTTTATAGCAGTATGTTTAGGGTAGCAAAATGACCAAGAATGGCAGTAGCTTAGGAGTAATGATCCTCTGTTTGATTTTATATAAACTAGTATCACTTTAACCTACTAATCCATCAGTATTTTCAATACTTTGATTTACAAATGATTGCAATCTGCCATTAAATACAGCCCAAAGAAAATCATTTTAAACAGCTTCCTTCAAATCACTGGAAAGAATTCAACAAATTGTCTATCCTTGCATGAAGGGCTTTCGGAAGATTTATAGAATTGATGCATATCTGCCTTCAAATATATCTATTGTTACTGCTAGTGGAAAAACATTTGAGCGATTTGGTTTAAAAAAGTATTCAACTTAACATGACAATATGATGGAAAGCATCCTGGCTTGAATTGCTTTCATTTTTTGTGTGTGCAAATGCTGATGATCTGCCGTAACATGCAGTCACCATTATGAAAAATAGATCTCTTTAATCATTCAACAGAATTGGATCAAATTTAACAATTGACATGCATGCATGAAGGGCTTTCAGATTTTTACAAATGATGCCAATCCAAATATATGGCAATTGTTACTAAACATAAAAGACCTTTAAACAACTTTTGAAAGCATTCTCAATAAAAATTTGACAAAATAGGATATCATCTTGGCATTGAACTCATTCAGGTTAATGCCAGTTATCATGATCATCTTCATGTATGGCTGCTGTAAAATAAAAAAGTAAAAAAATATTCAACAACTTTATATCAAAAGCTGCATTACGGAATTTCAGACCTATTTATCATTGTGATTCCACCATGGTATCTTTGGAAATGATGAGAAAAATTTAGGCTGTTTTAACTATTTATCAATTTTACATCTTGTCTTTTTTTCCTGAAAGATATTGCATAAAGCACTTGATTTTACTATAATGGGTTATGTTCAAGCATTATTGTGAATATGAATAACACCTTAACATGTTAAGATCTTGTTTTTAGAGTTGAGGGCAAGAAAAATTGAGAAATATGATTTCTGATCACTTGGATAAATGGAAGAAATATAAAAAGGAGATTTGCACCATCAATTGTGGCAGTGTATCATCCAATGCATGCGTATAAGAGGATCAGTAGTACAGGAAATACCCACATATATTTTGCTGGATGCTTCATACAGTTCATTATTGATTGGCTATGTGTTTTAGTGTTACAAAGTATTCAAAAACCACTGCCCAGTTAAACTGGAGATTGAGCAATTCTGACAGAAGCATTCTGGCATAATATCCTTTCAATATTGGACAAATGATACTTATGTGCCATCAAATATGGATGAAGATATAAAATTAAACAATTTGAAACAATTTTTTTATATGTAATTGACAGCATTGGAAAAAATTTCTTCAGAGATTGTCATAGTAACCTAGATTTCTTAGCCACATTTGACTGTTTAGCAGATGTCAACCAAATTGGCCATGTCAGGCCCACTTGGTCTACTTGTGTTTCTTTATTGAAGAGTTTTCAAGCCAGCTTGACCTCTTGTGTTTTCTTAAGATAGAGTTTTCAAGCATAAGCATTTTGTCCAATGTTTAAATACAATGGACATTTGTAGTAGTAATCTGAGTAATGCCTTTAAGCTGCCTTTTTGCATCAGAAAGTTTTATGAGAAATAGTTCTGAAGCAGGGCCTATTTTTAGTGAATTCTTTGAAGTTTTGATTGACAAGATCTTTTTAGGCAAGGATATTATTTTGTTGCACTGAGTTTATTCTATAGGAACAACATGATTCTTCTAGAGAACTGGTCTGTTTTCTACCATTGAATTAATTTCATCAGTACATTTACTTTAATTATATTCTCATGTTGGCATTAAAGCCATGTATGCAGTGATACATAGAACAGTTTAGATTTAGATTAAATTTTTCATTTCATTTCAGTGAAGAGATTGCCTTCTATCAAGGGAACAGAAGAGAGCAGACAATAATTCTAGCCACATTCCGCAAACTGGTACATCAATTAACTTATTTTGTTTGTTGAACTTTGAAAACAGGATTCATTAAACTGTGTGTAGGACATTACTCAGTTGATATGTTGGGTGGTACCATGGTAGATTGTACTTACATTGAACCATCTGACTTTGTACAATATTCAGTTACATTTGAATATGTGACCCCAAGTGGCCTTAACTAATATAGTTCTTGACAAACTGGGACACAGGATATTTCATGCATGGAAATAACATACTACAGGTAATTCATGCTGGATAAGTTTTCATGCCACCAGGGAAATTAAATAAAATGAAATAAAAAAATTCAAAACAATCTCAGAATCAGGGGTAATAAATAAAAGAAACTTCGTATGATATCAGACCAGGAGAACATTAAAATAATCCCATATTGTGGTGAAAGAACTGTTAATGATATTCAGGATATAATCTCATTCAGGTCAGTCAACTTGACCCCTATCTCTGTGGACACATTGCAGATTGCATTGCTGTAATATGCCCTTGTACACCTTTATTTACAACATGAATGACATGTAACTCGAATAAAAACAAAACAGAATTACAAACAGAAATTTACAAGTGAATGTTGCATTAATCGTGCATTAAAATGATCATGTTGCAATGCATTTGGGCATTTTGTATGTTTGCATTAATAATGTTTGTAACTAGTCTACTGGTTTATGTGGTGAGTGGTTCTGAGCCCAATAAACACAAAGATAAAAAACAAGGAAATGAGTCCATATCTAATACTCCAATCAATTTGTTCACTGAATGTATATCAGCACATGAAATATCGGTACCAAGTAAGAAGATATGGGGAAAGAGATTATCAAATTAATAATCATGAAAAACCAATTGATTAAGAGTATTTCACTCACCCATAAAACATGCAGAAACACATCCGTAAGTCAAGATTAATTGGTTTAATATGGCCTTACAAATGGATGATAAGGTCCTAAAAAGTCCTCAAATTTTAGTTTGAAATTTCTGTATGAACCATGTATGGACAAGTTACAATGTACATTTTCTTAATATTTTTATTCCTTCTGTTATTTTCAGGTAAACCACTTGCGCTACTGCATTTTCTTCAAGTTGCAGATGGGTTTCATTGACAATATTGTAGCCAAATGTAAGTAATATATTTAGTTTCAAAAGGGCAGGCATAGACTACATTGTCTGGGAATTTAATTTCTAACTTGTTATGCAAAATTGTTTTCTTTCATTAGGAAATCAGTATGTATTTTTTAGTAGCTTGGAATTGCATTGAATTCGGGGAATGTTCTATAAACATTTTAATTTTCCATGTACTGCTTATGTATTCATTTACGATATTTTTTTTGGATATATTTTCTGTGTGAAATTTGACAGCTCTGTTGGAATTCAAAGTAAGTAATCTTAAAGTGTGTTAAAAACCCATTTCAGACATTCTTAATTAAACATAATCTTAAAGTGTGTTGAAAAGTCAAGTATCAGACTTTTGGAATAAAAAATAAGTATGTGTGTTCAGAACTTTGGTCTCAGACTTTTGGAAAAAAAAGTAAGTAATCATAATAAATGTTAAAAATTCCAGAATCAGAGAAAATCTAGTTCAGTTAAACCCTATTTACTTTATCCAGGCTTGGTTGGGGCAATGAGAATGGTTTGTGGAATCAGACTGTATAGATGCAAAACATCTTAAACATAAATTTGAACTTCAACTCAACATTCAAAATATTTGATTCGTAATTTACTTCGAGGCAAAGTTATGGTATATAAAGAGGATAAACTGAACTGTGTAATATTTGCTCTGGCTGAGGCAGTGAACATACCTCTGATTGGTCAATTACATATAAATGATTGTTTTGATAAGTAGGCCTATCTTACACCTGTACAGATCTGACTTGCTGGTTTGCTAACTATGTCTGTAAGACTGTTGCTGTAAGTTTTCCAAATCTGTGTTAATGATCACCAACAGAGTTTACCTGTTCATAAAGTTAGGTTCTTGGTCCCATCACATTTTGCTATATACACGTAATGTATACAGAGGTAACCTGCTCAGTCCTTTCTGTTAGTTAAGTCCTCCTGTTCCCATTGGAACACTGGGCAGTGTTTGTTCTGTTTCTTCTTGTCTTTTGATTTTACTGCTTTAAGGGCAAGTCCCATTGGATTTAGTTTAGGTCTTCTAGCATTGTCTTTCTCCAAGTCTGCTTCAGCCTTGCTTTTCTGTTTTCCAAATTTGGAAGTCCAGTCTGTGCTCTTGTTTCTGGCATCCTGAGGATATGCTCAATCCATTTCTTTATGCATATAGTGTATGTTCAGATGGGCAGGATATGCTCAGTCCATTTCATCATGCTTATAGCACATTTTCAGACAGACAGGATATGCTCAATCCATTTCATCATGCTTATAGCACATTTTTAGACAGACATGATATGCTCAGTCCATTTCATCATGCTCATAGCACATTTTCAGACAGACAGGATATGCTCAATCCATTTCTTCATGTTTCTAGTGCATTTTTAGACAGACAGGATATGCTCAGTCCATTTCATCATGCATATAGTGCATGTTCAGATGGGCAGGATATGCTCAGTCCATTTCATCATGCTTATTGTGCATTTTCAGACAGACAGGATATGCGCAGTACATTTCATCATGCTTATAGCGCATGTTCAGACAGACAGGACATGCTCAATCCATTTCATCTTGCTTATAGCACATTTTTAGACAGACATACGATCAATCCATTTCATAATGCTTATAGTGCATGATCAGACAGACAGGATATGCTCAATCCATTTCGTTATGCTTATATTGCATGTTCAGACAGACAGGATATGCTTAGTCCACTTCATCATGCTTCTAGTGCATGTTCAGACAGACAGGATATGCTCAATCCATTTCATCATGCTTAAAACACATTTTTAGACAGACAGGATATGCTCAGTCCATTTCATTATGCTTATAGTGCATGTTCAGACAGGATGTACTCAATCCATTTCATCATGCGTATAGCACATTTTCAGACTGACAGGATATAGACAATCCATTTCATCTCACTTACAGCACATTTTCAGACAGACAGGATATGCTCAATCCATTCCATTATGCTTATAGCACATTTTCAGACTGACAGGCTGCACCAGTTCGAGTCTCAGATTCAGCCAATTGGAGTATGTGAGAAAGCTTGCCAGTAGCTTCTCGTGGGTCTGTGGTTCTTTCCAAGGGGTTTCCTCTGGTTCTTCCTCCACCATTAATACTGGCCGCCATGTATAGCCTATCATGTGCTGAAAAATGGCGTTAAACCCCACAACAACAACAACAACAACAACAACAGACTGACAGGATATGCTCAATCCATTTCATCATGCTTATAGTGCATTTTCAGAGAGACAGGATATGTATAAAGACTTTAAAAGTCTTTTGTATTTTTGGATTCTTAAGTCTAAGTTGAGTTGTTAGGCTTACAGGGCTTGTATTAGAGATAACAAGGCCAGTTTCATTCAGTTCTCATAAAATTTCCTTAAATTGAGATTTTACATATTATGATAGTTTAAGAACTATCAATATTATTCTCAGAGGATGAAAAAGATAATAAATGACCCATTGGTTATAAGTTTTACTGCAGGGAAACCTTTTTATTCTTGAGAAAAAAGAGTTGAGGAATTAGTCAAATTTAAGGAAATCCTCATAATTTTCTTAGAGATAATGCAAGACCCCATTAGGAAATTCAAGATTTTATGACTGTATTTGCATATCTGGTGCCTGCTAAATAGTCTTTGAAAAAAATCATTGCTTCCTGCTATGCAGTAAGAGATTAATATCTGTCAAATTGAAGAAGAAATTTTGAGATGTCTAGTGAAACTGATGCCAGATCTTTAGTTATGTACATTTGAAATATGAGGATATTTTATAGCTCTGAACAAACATTAAAAGATGGTACTATTGAGGTTCAGGGTCTGGTTTCACTGAATATCCATAAACTAAGATTTTTAAAAGTGCATGCTTTTGATCCTTGAACAGAAACAGGCATCAATAATTAAAGTGCAGTTGTACTATTTTGTATTCTCCTGGAAATGTTATTATTTGTTCCTTTAAGAAAATGTTCGTAATTCCTCAAATTTGTGAAATACCCCACCTCCTTTTTCAAGAATAATACTCCTACCTCCTAGACCGCTCTGATGGCCTAGTGGTTAGAGCATCCATCTCGGAAGCAGGAGGTCATGGGTTTGATCCACCGCCGAGTCATACCAAAGACTTACAAAAATGGTGCTAACAGCTACCTTGCTTGGTGCTCAGCATTAAGAGGTTAGTGTTAGGACTGGTCGGCCTGGTGTCAGGATCACTGGGTGGACATCATTATAAACTGCCACACTGCAGACATCGTAGCGATATGACTGAAAAATTGTTAAAGGTACGTTAAAAATCTTAATCACACACGCAGTCACACTCTTACCTTGAATTTTTTTTAAAAATCTCAATACTGTCAGACATTTTATAATCAATATGCTTTGAAATAAAAATTTCAGAGAAAAAATTCATAAATTTAGTGAAACTGGGGCCGGATCATCTATGTTGGCCAAGGGTCATTGCTTTATCTAATCATATAGCTGAGAGGTAAATACTGTTTCATGGATCACTGATCCTTGGCTCACCAAGATGAGTTTGGATAATTGGAACTCTCCTTTACTCCAGAATTTTTTTTCAGATATTGCCACTGTGTTTGGGTATCTTGTTGTAAGTCGGCCATTCTTGAACCTTGCTCATCCAAGACATCTACATAGCAGTCACAGTGAGAGACTTGAGGTAAGTCACTTAAAACTAATTTACATTTAAATTACTGTAATATTTTATTAAACACTTTTTGTTACTTATGTTTTGATGTATTCTCAGTTGATTATTTTCAAAAGCTTAAAAAGAATGTAAAACTTTGGATGAAAAATAAGGTCCAAAATTAATTTTCATTTTTATGGATTAATGGATATTAAAAATAATAAAAGGACTTGAAAGTGACAGATCAAACAGTAGTTCAGGTATTCACTGTTAAAGAATTCAAAGTATACATTTTTGTCTAGCCCACTCTAGTAAGAAGAAAAAATAGCTGTCGCCTTTTTGACACTACCACCATTGTCATCAGCATTAATCTCAAGGTTTTCATTAAAGGTTTTCATTTGCATACATTTCTTAAACCCCTTGATAGCTTCTCATGATACTTGGCATAAATCATTACGAAGCCAAGACCATTCACTCTACAATATGTTCACTCACTTTTACCAAAGTCAGAGACATAGCACTAGCATTTTAAAAAAATATTATTTCTCTTGCTTATATTTTTTTGAAACCCATGATGAGGTTTTGTTTAAGATATTAAGACAATGTATTCGGTGACATGCTGACTTGCCCCTTTGATCTTAGGGTTAAGGTCAGTCATAATAATTTGAATGGAAAGTTTGGTTCAAGTCTTTTCATTTGCTCTTTTTTCCTAAGTCCCTTATTAGATTTGAAATTAAGACAATTAACTCTGCCATTCACTGTTGTCCCTTTGATCTTGGGTTAAGATCACAGTCATGGAAATTTGCATTGAAGTGTTTTTATTTTAATTAAACAGATGTCGCCAGATTTTTAAGCTTTGCTGATGTGATTATGCACGAAATTACCTTCTAATATCATAGCCAAAATTTTATATTTTTATTAGCAGCTACTGCCAGAATTGAAAGTATTGTGTTCCTTAATCATTACTTTACAGGTGGCATACATTACTTTTATATTTTCTCCAGCATTTTGGATGAATTTGCCATTTTCTTAATTTTGTGTCATTTTAGTCTGATATGGCAACCAACTGCACAAAATGTACAAAATTCTAAGCCAGTGAAGACAACCATGACATGTGCCTGGGTTGCACAAGATGCACTTGATTCTCCCACATGCATCATGTTTAAGACTTGGTCTAAGGAATTTGACAAAAAGTAACCAAAGGGAAAGATGGAAGAGCCAGATCTCGCAAGGAGGAGATGTGTTAGGTCTCTACCTTAAATCAGCATCTCTTGCGAGCTTTGTGAGGATGCTACCCCCCCCCCCAAATTATGACATCAAGAAACTATGGAGATATCAACAGAAATGAAGGAAACTTTATCAGAAGAGTTACATCCATCAACTATTGAATGGATGCATCATCTGGTATGGGGAGGACGACACAATTACTAATTTCAGGGCAAATTTTGCCTCTTTTCCCTTCCTTGTCTCTGACAGGATTACGACAATTTGGAGGAATGTTCCCCCTATTTTAGGCAGCTCAGTGAGCATGACCTTAGAGCCTGTAAGTCTGTATGCATTGGGCCTTTACACAATCCATTGGATCCAAAACTGGGCATGTCTTTACCATGTCAGCCAAACCAGCCGTCCCAACCATCCAACTATACCAGCTGACCAGCTGTCTCAAACTGTGGAATAGGTTGATAGACTAGTCCAGTCGTGTATAGTTTAGGGCTATCATAGTGATTGATTAGTCCATCCTGCCACACCATCAGTGACATATTCTTTTTACAATGGGGATTTTACTTTGAAAATTCATCCATCCAGCCTGCCTTTCATGATGCCAGTACCAGTTAATACTGGTCATCTTTGCCTCCCAGAATGGTATACCCAGAAATGCAGGCTGACCATGACCAAGAATCAATGTCAAGTGATTATGGCAAACTGACTCCAAACCAGTCATACTCTTATCCATCTATGGTAAGGATGGAATTTAGTTTTCTTGCAGCCCACAAAGAGATCCTATAGGAGATTATCAACTTCACAATGTCCTCCATCCCTTACAGCCAAATAAAATTATACGGTTAGGGCATTATTAGACTTTGATGATGATCAAGAAATGCCGTTTCTCTGGATACATCCCCAGTCTAATGTAATAAAAGAGATTAATGATCATCTGTCTGCTTGGATTAGTGATCTGGGTGATGCCAAGGCTTGCTTCACAGAAAGGCAAGTACCAGCGACATCTTCATGCCATTGGTGCACACATATTCAGATGCCTTTTGTACAAATGTCTCATCACTTGACAGAAATATGGCTTCGTAGAGAGATTTTTAAAAAGTAATTTGTTGCATTATCTTGGCTTGTTACAGTAGCCATTGGTCAGGACAATTGGAAGTTTGCCTATGCTAAATTCGCAGACAAAAACTGCATTTTTTTTCTTCTCTCCAATTCAGTACATTTGCAAATGTATCGATAGCCTAATGAACAGCACCCTCCTTTTCCCCAGAGTTAAACTTCAAAGTATAACAGTCTACTTCTCCCAGCTGCTGATTCTTTACCAAGGAAAATGTATTGTCTATTTCATTAGCTTGATACAGTCTATATATGTATGCCGACTGACTTTTATGAGGACGGGAGAATAACTTTGAAACATGAAGGCAGTCAACATACAAATGCAGTGTACAGATTTAAGGCAGAGAATATATTATTCATTGACTAAGTGAATGAAAATGGAATTGTTTAATATCACCCTTTTAGAATAAGCAGTTGTGGTTATTTGTTAAACTGAAAGAGACTCAAAGATTAATGAAATAAATGTTTCATAGAACTATTGTCACATTTATGTTAATGGATAATTCATAGAACTATTGTCACATTTATGTTAATGGATAATTCATAGAACTATTGTCACATTTATATTAATGGATAATTCATAGAACTATTGTCACATTTATGTTAATGGATAATTCATAGAACTATTGTCACATTTATGTTAATGGATAATTCATAGAACTATTGTCACATTTATATTAATGGATAATTCATAGAACTATTGTCACATTTATGTTAATGGATAATCAGGTTCCCCTTAAGAAACAAGTTTCCAAGTTCAGATCGAGACACAGAATCATGATTGCCATTCGAGGCTCGTGTTGTGTGCATTTTTATTCATCATCATACAAGCTTGTGTCGTTGCTTACATTTAACTTGTCATATACATGTACCATATAATAATACAAGGGTGGACACTTTCCTCTTTTCTCATGCAACATACTGAAGAATCAGTGCTGATGTTTCAAGCTATATGCCACATAGTATAATAAATTTGGTACCAATGCTTAGCTCATGCATCCAACTTTGTATGCCTATCCAAAGTTTGGCTTACTATTATATCTTTAACGAATGCCAGACCAATTGCCTATGGTAACAATCAACATTTTCATGATCGCACCTGTACAACTCGGTGAATGGAATGCTGCTCTCTCATTGGCCAATGGAAAATGATGTACTAAACCTATTTACAACTTATTTTTTTTATTATTATATAGTATATATATGACTGATCATTAAATTGGAAACAACAATATGAGCCTCTGTGTTCATCATTAGACCTACGCCAAATTTATTTCTTCTTCTATTTATAGTATGTACATGAAACAGTTCCAAGAAAACAGATGGGTTTCTTGAATGTAAACACATGTGTCACAGATTCATACTATTTTGATACCACAAGTAGCAAACCAGTCTAAATTTAAACTAAATGGTGCCAGATATCGTAATAAAAACAGGCTTTATTGATGTGACTGATGGATGTATATGACTGAAAAATATTAGAGGAGAGGGATTTGCAGCCATGTAAGACCCTGTTTGTGCTCTCAGCCGCTATTTGAAATGCAGGGAGGTGAGTCATCATATGTGCCAACAACTCGTTTTTTCAGTGAAAGTGGGAAAGCTTGATATCACCTCTCAAGCCCTGTCTTCATGGCTGAGGTAGGTTGTATACTCAGCATACTCTGAAACATCACAAGATCAGAGTCATCTCATGAAGACTTCAGCTCATGAGATCAGAGTCATCTCTGTGAGCCTCGGCTTTCAATGCTGTGTTTTGATCTGAGAGATAGTAAAAGTGGTTGGCTGGCATGCAGAGCCAACCTCTCAAGTTTCTGGCTTTGATTTAGCTTCGCAGATACAAAGAAACTCTGGATCAGGTGGGACTCTGTTAGGGGCCCAGATGACCACCAGACCCAGTTAATAGTCAGCACAGCCTTTTAGCCTCACTGGATTTGACAGTGTATTTTATGCATAAGAAGATTTTGATACCCATCTACTTAACTGAATAGACATAACAACCATGTGACCTTAGGCTGTGTTGCATATCAATTAGGAGAAAGGGTTTTCATTCTCTTGGGGAATCCAGCCATATTTTCCAAAGAGGATACCCTAGATGGAGGTCCGATGATCAACATTCCCTACTCCTATTACCTATTCTCCTAATGTTAATGTGACTGGAGAATGTATTTGAAAGAGAAAGCATTACTTAAAAACCTTCTCAATGCCCAGCCATGCAAGCATTCGTATTTGTTTTTGCTCAGCTTAAAAACTGTTGACACCTGGTGGTGGCAAGGGGAGGTAATGGACATCAACGGGTAAAAGGTTTTGTCCTATATTTACATGAAATAGACAGGAAAAAAGGTCCTATCCCAATGTTAATATGATTGGGTAAGTATTCTCGGAGGAACATAATTTACTTACAAACTTGCTTCCTCCAATAGTCCACAGCTTGACATATATTAATCAGGATGGCTATGGCACAGTGGCACAGAGTTGGTGAATAAACTCCTGAACTACATATTGTGAGTGTTACATGTACAGTTATTACATGTATTTCATCTTTTCTTCACAGGATTACTATAAAAGTGGTCGGATGCTGGTACGGATGGCAGAAGCAATTGGCAGAATTGTTCTGGCAGGTCGAGAGATGACAAGACTGGCTGGGTAAATCCACCCACTTTCTTACCACTTGACATTAAAGAGCTTTTCATAATGATAGAATTTTTACATACCTGACCCTAATAAACTATTCATGACCATATTATTTACTTACTTGACCACAATGGACTATTTATGAGCACATTATTTACATTAATAACCTGAAAAGAAACTAATTATAACCATAGTAATTACATATTTTACCTTAACGAAATTTTTATAACCATAGTATGTTTGTACTTGACCTTAAAGAATTATTCCTAACAATGAAATTTACATACTTGACCATAAAGAGTTTTTAATAAACACATTATTTGCATATGTGACCTTAAAAAATTACTCATTACCATGGGAACCCGAGTGGCCGAGTGGTCTAAAGTGCTCTCCATCACAGATCACTGCCGTCTCACCTCTGTCTGTGTGGGTTCGAGTCTAGGATTCAGCCAATGTGGGTATGTGAGAAAGCTTGCCAGTAGCTTCTCATGGGTCGGTGGTTCTTCCCGGAGTTTTCCTGGGTTCTTCCTCCACCATTAATACTGGCCGCCATGCATAGCCTATCGTGTGCTGAAAAATGGCATTAAACCCCACAACAACAACAACAACTCATTACCATAGAATTTACATACTTGGCCATAAAGAATTACTCATAACCATAGAATTTACATGCTTGGCCATAAAGAATTACTCATAACCATAGAATTTACATGCTTGGCCATAAAGAATTACTCATAACCATAGAATTTTCATGCTTGGCCATAAAGAATTACTCATAACCATAGAATTTTCATGCTTGACCATAAAGAATTACTCATAACCATAGAATTTTCATGCTTGACCATAAAGAATTACTCATAACCATAGAATTTACATACTTGGCCATAAAGAATTACTCATAACCATAGAATTTACATGCTTGGCCATAAAGAATTACTCATAACCATAGAATTTTCATGCTTGACCATAAAGAATTACTCATAACCATAGAATTTTCATGCTTGACCATAAAGAATTACTCATAACCATAGAATTTTCATGCTTGACCATAAAGAATTACTCATAACCATAGAATTTTCATGCTTGACCATACAAAATTATTTATTACCACAGAATGTGTATTCAGAATTTGTTATATAATTTCTTTTTGCAAAGAATTTGCCTTCTTAAATATCAGTGATGGTAAACTTGGTGTTGTTTTTGTGTTCTTAACATAAAAAATACTTTTTAAAAAAATAAGTTCTTAACATGAGACAAATTTAGCTGTTTAGTCATCTAATATAATATATATTTATGCAGTATTATAATAATTTTGTTTGTTACTTACAGGTATTAATGAAATAAATGTGCCCTTTGATCATACAGCTCCCTGTTTCAAGTCAGATTAAAGTTGTGTTCTGTTTTAAAGGATAGGGATCTTTGCAGCATATTTACCAAGTAGGCACAAGTGAACAAACAAGAATACTCTTCACTATTAAAACTGCATTCACTATACAATTAAAAAAGCATAAAAATATATTGTGATTTTAAAGAAATGTGGTTTGGTTTGTGAGAAGTTAAGTAGTCAAAAGAGTCCTTGAGTGTTTCATGCGAGACCAAATGACTCTGAGTTTATCTTGGCAAACAAAGCTCAGGCAGTGCTGAATTGAAGTAATTAAAACCGTAAAATGTGTGTTGCAATCATTACTAGTATGTATTGTCAGTTATTAAAACAGCTAATCCAGCTAAAATATTATAATTAAGGGAGGAACATCCTTTTATTTTTTGTTGCTCGCTTATTAGCATTTTAACACTGTACATATGTTGAAGAATCCAAAATCTTACAGGGTTGATGCTAGGGGTGATTGGGGCAAATTAATCATCTTAGAATCTGTCATTTCACCTAAACAGGCCCAAAAAGCAAAGTTCACTGTGCACCCCACCTCCCAATTAACTTTTGGTATATTTTCCTACAAAGAGGAAGTTGGAAATGTAGAGAAAGTTTGTTCTGTAGTCAATTTTGGTGATAATTTGATGATCATAAATACCAGAAATTACATGTGTGATGAAAATTCACACATGATACATGAAATAATTTGAAAAGTGGTCATAACGAGGTCCATTAATAATGAAAATAATCACTGTATCCAATACCTCATCACACTGGTATATACAAATAGGTCTTTTGGTATAGAAATGGTTGCTGATTTCTGACTGTATTCTATTTTTGAGATTGTCATTTTATGTTATAAATCAACTTTAGTGAAGTAATATGTAATCTGTTACTAATTTTATAAACTTTGAATAGTATTCATCAGTATTTTTAATCATCTCACAATATTGCAAGTAATGTTTATAAAACTTTGTACCTGGTTCTCCCTGGTTTTGCCAGTTTCACCCTGATCTGACCAGAGAGAGGTAATTTTGCCCTAGTATTGGAGTCTAGCTTGAACCCTTATTTATCATTATTAATGCTCTAAAATGTAATGCCAGGCTGAATTAAATGAATTAACAAGTCCAGTAAGCAAGATTTATTAATATTCAATTGGGATATTTAAAAATAAGAATTCTGGAACTGCCAGGCATCTCCAATTGATATAGCAGAATTATCCTTGTACTGAGAAATCTACTGGCTACTGATGCAATTTTCAATGCAGAATCCAGTGCTGTGGGTGTCCTGGCAATGGTTGTATTAAATATACAGTGCATATTTGAATTACATTGAAAGTAGGTGTTATGGCACCAAATAGACATAACTGGGCTTGAAGAGAAGAAAAAAATTGAATCCTTTTTTATACTACAGTATATAAATTTTAAGAGCTTTTGTCGAAAATTTAAACAGCCCATACCTAAAAAAGTTTCTTCATACTAATATTTAATATTGCATTTAAGCAGAGTAAAATTGTTTATTCAGTAAATTAATTTTAGTATGTAGTCATGCATCAGATATTAAAGGATAGTCTCAAACAATAAACAGCTTTTGATTTTAAAAATGCACATTTTCAAAATCAGAATGATTTTTTTTATTACATTCAAGTAATTCTTAAAAACATTGATTTCACCCAGGAAAAAAACCTGGAATTTTTATTTTAAAAAGTTTGGAAACCATGCTTACTATCATGCACCCTCATTTATTTTGTGGTTGACGTTTATGATTCGCATCATTCACAAGTTATTGAATGAGAGGTGTATGTGCAATTTTAAATGTTTGCAGAGAAATAGGAAAATCTTGATGTTATAAATTAGTGAAATATATGTAAAGTATTTTACCTCCAATTAGGATGCTGAATAAATATGCAGAAGGGTGTTTTGTTATCTCACCTTGCTTTAAAGCTAAGATGACTTATTGCATGGCCCTGTATTTAGCATTTATTCTTCAGTGTACATCATCAATCAGTATTTACCATTCTCAACTTCTAAAAAAGCATTGGACCATTGTTAGCATGAAGGCCTTATGAAATCCAGCATTAAATATGGCTGCTGTTTTTAAAAACAGAAATAAAAGCTTTAAGCAACTTCTTTTGAAAAGACACAACTGAATTTAACCAAATTTAAAGGAAAGCACCCTGACATGAAGGCCTTTCAAGCTTTTACAGATGTTCCTATTCTGTAATCAATTATAGATGCCCTTACAAAAATGAGAAAGCCCATTAAAAAGCAGCTTCTCAAAAATACTCTAGCAGAATTTGACCATATTTAAAAGAAAGCACTGGCATGAAGACCTTATTTAAATGGTGATGATCCAGCATCAGAAATTAATACCATTAATAAAAGTGAAATTTAAAAAAAAATAACTTATCGAAACTGCTGTTAAAACTTTATCAATTTTAATGGAAAGCACTAGTCTTAAAGGCCTTTCAAGTTATGTAAATAATACTGATCAAATATTGCAGCTGTTACTTAAAATAGGGAACCTTTAAATAATAACATCTTTGAAAAGACGAAACAAAATTTGCAAAATTTGACAGAAAGCACACTGACAGGAAGGGTTTTCAATTTTAGGCTTATGGTGCTGATCCACTATCAAATATGGCCACCATTACTATAAACAAAAAAGAAGCCTTTAATGACATTTCTTCATAAATTGCCCAGAAGAATTGGGTCAGGTTTGATAGAAAGCATTCTTGCACTAAAGGACCTTCAAATTGATATAAATTTACAGATCTGTCATCAGTTAGGCCACCATAAATTGATAGATCTGTCATCAGTTAGGCCGCCATTGCATCAAATAGGAAAGATTTTAAACAGATTTATTGTAAAAGCACTCCACAGAAATGAACCCAATTTGACAGAAAATATTATGCCATTAAATGCCTTTAATATTTTACAAAAGATGCTGATCTACTGTCAAATATGGATGAAGATACAGAAACTCTAGAAACCTTGAAACAGTTGATTTCTTGACGTGTAATCAATGGAATGGGAAGCCAGATTTCTTGGCAGAGTGCTGTTGTATTTTACTTTTAGGCAGATATCAACCAAGTGAGCAATATTATGCCAGCTTGTTAGTTTTTTAAATGAGGATAATAATGCCACACCTTTGTTTATTGAAGTTTTTACAGTAATGGAAAAATTACAGACAGTCACACCTTTCTTATTGAAGTTTTTACAGTAATGGAAAAGACAGTCACACCTTTCTTATTGAAGCTTTTACAGTAATGGAAAAATTACAGACAGTCACACCTTTCTTATTGAAGCTTTTACAGTAATGGAAAAATTACAGACAGTCACATTTGATTGCCTATTTTGAAGATTTCATGTGAAATATTATCAAATGATTTTATATGATCAGGTCTTGTTCATTAAGTATAGCGGCCCTGAGTGGCCGAGTGGTCTAAAGCGCTCATCGTTGCGGATCACTGCCATCTCAACTCTGTCTATGTAGGTTCAAGTCTCGGGCTCTGACAATGTGGGTACGTGAGAAAGCTTGCTAGTAGCTTCTTGTGGGTCGGTTGTTCTGTCCGGGGTTTTCCAGGTTATTCCTCCACCATTTATACCATATGTCCACCATGTGTAGCCTATCTTGTGCTGAAAAATGGCTTTAGACCCTACAACAAGAACAACAACAACATCATTAAGTGTAATGCTTAAGATGTTATGCTTCTATCCTGCATACATGGTATCATGTGTTATATCATAGAAATTATGTTTCTACTTGGCATTGCTATGCTGCCATGATATCACATGTATTGTATCACAGATGTTATGTTTCTGCCCTGTATTGTCATCCTGACAGAGTATCACACATTACAGATGTTACACTTCTACCCTGCATTGTATCTTGACATGGTATTGCACATGTGTTGTATCATTGATGTTATGGTATTGCACGTGTTGTATCATTGATGTTATGCTTCTACTGTGCATTTTTATCTTGACATGGTTATCACACATGTGTTATATCATAGATATAATAATTTATGGAACATTATATAAATGAGATATGATTATTTAAATGTGACATATATGTAAAATAGGTAAATTTAATTGTACATATAAATGTACCTAATGTTTAATTCCGAAGATTCAATTGTTTGGAAAGAAACTTTATTAAAGATAATCATATGTTCTTTTAGGGTCATTTTTTATAACACATACATAACAATACAATAGTTGTCTTTTTCCAGATTAAATTAGCTTTAACCTCTTTACTGTTTACATTGCAAGAGGATCAAATCACTTGTCATGGATTGATGATTCTTTTTATTTTTAGTTTTACAGCCAGAATCACAGAGCTGTTGCAGGTTCTAGATGATATCAGTAGAGGACATTATGTAAGAACCATGGTCTCGGAACAAAACAAAGGTAGATGCACCCTTATCTTGTACACTTTCATCAGAGGAATCACCATTTACGGGTGCATTACAGAAATAAATGTTCTTGAGGCTTAATTTACATGAGCAGTACCTTCTCATCTGTGTTATTCTTAAAATAGAGAAATCTGCGGAGTCATGAGTGTCCTAAACAAATTACAGTATTGACTTAATTTTTCACACAAATTTTGCTAATTATTTTTTGTGACATACAAGTAATTATAGATAAATGCCAAACATTCATGCAGATACTTCACAGTTAAGATATTTTATACATTTTATTTGATCAACTTTATTCTGAGTATATATACTTGTGTTCAATTTTTGTAAGTGTAATTACATTTCAGCAGTTTTGCACAAGAAATTTCTTGATATCATAGCTAAAAAGGATGAAAAAGAGACTTGCATTTCAACAGATTTTGGCGCAATAAATATCATCTTTATTTACTCGATCGTAATATGTTAGGGGTACATTACCTACCTAACACATCAAGCACTTCCAGGCTAAAATAGACATTTTCTGCATTTTTTGTCTTGTTTGAATTTTGCACTTGATTTGTTGAATTTTATCATACATTAAGTTTGCCACCATTTTATTTGTTTGTCCTAGACTCTTTAGTACTTTCAGTTCAACTCCTTACTTGGTCTTATTTATTAATTTTGTCAGGTAATTGATTTGATACTCTAAGATCATGCAGTGTAGTTTCCATTGTCATTAATTTTGTCAGGTAATTGATTTGATACTCTAAGATCATGCAGTGTAGTTTCCATTGTCATTAATTTTGTCAGGTAATTGATTTGATACTCTAAGATCATGCAGTGTAGTTTCCATTGTCATTTTTTATTATATTTATCATCTGTTTCATTGCAAATTTACCTGTGTATGCCATTGTTTTGTTCTTTCTATTGCATATGAGAATACAATGGGCAGAATTAAATGGGTGACATGCAGATATTTCAGGCTGACTTAAAAATAATTACTCTACATGTATAAATAGTTTGAGATGCAATTCAGGCCATATTTGTGATGCATGTTCATGCTGGTCTGAGGATGTATGGGTGACTATCTCTGTCAAACAACAAACTAGGATAAATTTGAGAGCTAGAAAGCAAACAATCAACAGTTTGGTTTCCAAAAGTAAGACATAGGGAGTTGAGAATTGCTTTTGACCCTGTTTCTCTCCCCAGCAGCCTCCATCTAGCAGGAAATTATGTTATGCTGATGCTGCCTTTTTCATAGTGTGGAAAAAATTTGAACACTTTATCATAGAATGGGAGAAACTTCCCTGATGACCTTTTGATCTTGGAAATTGTCTTGAAGGGCCTCCAGGTCACATTCATCTCCCTTCCACATGTTAAGGGCTCCCTTCACTACAGACTGTCCAAAAGAACCACTGAGAGCCAACATTATGCTTCAAGAAATAAACAGTCTTCCCATTAAAATGGTGGTAGAGATTCTTTTCCAATGTAAACTCACTAGGATTTTACTCCAGACTTGTCCTCGAGACCAAGCTTCATCAGGTCATAGGTGTAAGTAAATTTAGTGACTATATTAGTAAATTACTATTTACTAGTTAATTACTATTATTTACTAGTAAATTTACTAGTAAATAGTAAATTTATTTAGGCACCATGGTTCAGCATGGAAACACTGCAATGTTTTCTCAACCAGTGGCCACCCACTTTTTACGGCCAGAATCCCTTCACACGACAAGTTTGTGTTCAAAAGTACCCCTCAAGAAAGGCCACCCCTCTAACGCGGCCAGTGGACAACATATTAGTGCAAAAAATGTAACATTTACCCTTCACAAGGAGCCACATTGTATTATTAATATGTGTCTAGAACCAATATTTAATTCATGTGGTAAATTAAGTAATCCAGTTATCTTTCCCGATGTCTGTTTCTGGATGTCAGGTTTTCGCTACTCAGAGAAGTGTTGACTAAAGTACATGTAGGTTAGTATTAATAAACCTGATGTTAGAGGGAATGGGATCGGCAGTGCTTTGATAGAGTTTTGGGCTTCACACAGCAGTGTTTTTTGTGTGTGTTTTCTATAATTACAACCAGACAAAATTGTCGAGATCATAACCTGGTCAGCCTAGGCTAAATATACATTTTGTGGATTAACACACACACACACAGAAATTAACCTTGAACAAAACAGGGTACCAGGTGAAGACCATAAAATCACGTGAACAGGAACATGCCCTTGTTGAATGAGTCCTATGTCTTGAAGCTCATATCTTCCATGGACCCTTTGCTCCAATGGAAGTCAGAGACATTCTCAAGCTTTTACCTCAAAGTCCTTTCACCTTAAAGGGTTTGGTTTAAGTTAGTGGGACTTGTATCAGTACTTTCTCAAACTTAATAATGGCATATTTTCCCAAACCGTAACCACAGCTTCATCCCTGGAAAGACATAAATATTCACTCCAAAGACAAATTAGCAGGAATTGGTGCCATTCTCTCTTCTCAAAGGGAGACCACTTTCACCTGACTTCCACATTGCCAAACAGATGTTTTTTTAGTAAACAAGAGCTAGATTTGCAAGGTGGTGGATGTACTTCTAATGTCTTATGATAGGACAAATGATATCAATGAAAGATATTTAAATCCAAACTTGGTTTCCTGACTTACTTAACATATCTAATTCAGTAATAACAGAGCTAAAAAGTAACAGATTAAAAAGACAATGCTACAATCCAACAACCATGGGAAAATAGTTTCTTATATCTGTTTTGCATGCATGTATGCCTGTGCATGCCCCTGCATATCTCTGTCGCATAGCCTGTTGTCAGTAACAATCAATACAGTATGATCAAATTAGGTATTATTTCGCAAGGCTAAGTAGATGACAGTGAAGGTTGCAGATCCAGGATTTAGACCAGGGGTGCACAACTCCAATGCTTGCACAGACCAGAATCAACCAAGGTTGAAACTAAGTGATCTCCATGTGCAGTCAAAACAGCAGAACAAAGGAGCATGGAGACACAACTTGAATGGTCAGGTTCAAAGCAGAAAGACTTAGCACAGATGTTTACAACCAATACATTATGATGATCTAAACAGGTTATTTCTCAAGGCAATAATTGACAGATAAAGAATGAATCACCAGTGTTATTCTAATAGTAACATTTGGAAATGGGCCACACAGAATGTGTCCCAGGCTGCATGTGTTGTCCACCCCTGATTTGGACTCTAGTTGGGGTGAGTCAGAACATTTTGTTTTCATAACTACTCGGGAATCTTGATCATGACCTTAACTCTGTTACACCAATGTAGGCATGGTGATAATATTCTGTACGGTACATAACAATAATGAGTAAGTGGTGATTCTAATGTGTGGGTGGGAGGAGGGAGGAAACAACAGTCCAAATTTCATGCATGCAGAAATACAGATATTTGTAATCTAATTTTTTATTAAATTTCACAAGTCTTGATAGTATTGTTTAAATGGGATTATTTTATAGATGGTGGTCTTCATTGACCAATATATATGGTTCTCAAATCAAATGAAATTAAAACAGTTAGAAAAATAAATTAGTTTGGCTACAACAAAACTTTTATTGTTTCAGAGAGCAGCAGTAGTTATTTGGAGTTTAAACCAGGAAGTGGAAAGATTGTGATACAAGACCATATTATTAGGTACGGTGTTACTGTTGACCCCCATCATATATCGGGAGGAGAATAAAATCCCGTCCATGTCTGTCTGTCATGTCCCATCTAAGGTAGATTTAATTTCCTGCAAATAACATGTTAAGGAATTCATGGATTGAAACCAGATTTGGCATGATAATTTACAAGTTCAGATTTAACTGCTTTCCATCAAAATATGATGCATGTTTGACTTAGAACTTTGCACTTCAGTTTATGCTGAAAAACTTGGAAGGAATTCATGGATTGAAACCAAATTTGACATGAGGATTTATGTTGAGAAGATCTAGGTTAAGGTCAAATTTTGCTTCTTTGCCATAAAAGATAGCGCATGTTTGGCTTAGAACTTTGGACTTCAGTGTGCTCCCAGTAACATGTAAGTCCACATTTTATAGAGTTATGGCATCCTGTTTGAGTTCAAACTTCACCTTACAGTTTCCACTCAGTAGCTTTTGAAGAATTTCATTGATTTAAATCAAAATTGGTAAGAGGTTGTATGTGAAAAAGTCCAAGATTAATTTGGATTTTTAGTATTTTCCAGCAAGATATTACCAAGCTATGTTTTGTTTCAGTGCTGACAGCAACATTTAAAAGAAGAACAAAATTTGTTGAAATCAAATTTGGGTTAAAGCTTAATATTAAGGAGACTAGATTAGAATTGATTTGAACTATTTTCAGACCAAATGTTATGGAGTTAGGACCCTTGTTTGATGGAGTTAGGACCCTTGTTTGATGGAGTTAGGACCCTTGTTTGAATCAGATTTTTTTTCCATTTAGTTGATTCATATTCATGAGGGCATACATGTTTTATTGACTCAATTCTGGTTTATACATACACTACAAATGTTAATATTTCCTCTGTGCTAAATGTTTGAAATTTGTCTGTCATGAATAATTTGCTTAATTATTTTATTACATTTTTGAATTTATTCCATGTCTATCAGTTTAAATTTCAGGATTGGTAACTTGATCATGGAATGCACACAAAAATTGAAAATTTCCTCGATATGCTGACTACTTGGCCTCTAACTCATGATGTTTTATTCTTTTTTAAATTTTGTTAGTTCTGGAAGTCATATTTGTTTGAACAAACTTTTATGATTTGCTTTTTTAACATTTTTGTCATAATGTTTCATGACATTCTACTGTCTTCAGTAACATTTTGATTTTGTTAATTAAATTACCTTGCAGTTTTGAATATTGGAGCCATTTCAGTGTGAATGTCTCTGCCATATACTTTAAGCTGTGAAGTGATCCTATACCTTGCAAGGGAGCAAATAAAACTTTTCAAAGACTGATGACATGAACACAAATCAACTAAGTAAAGTTTTGTTTTTCAGGAAGTTTGGCTTATTATGGTAAAGTTATTAAGCCGATATAAGTTAAAATATATTGGTATGTTTACGCAAACCATACTTTGACCACCATGACAGATAACACAAGGTTATTGGGTTAATTCCCATATTTGGATATGCAGTGATAAAGTACTCAATGCATGACATGTTTACTACAATTTGATTACATTTCTAAGGAAGAATATGTTTATATGGCTCGCTGAAAAATAAGGCTAAAGCAGCATGCAATAAGAGTATACGCTGCTTATAATATGCATTGTTTAAATTTGATACGGGTGCATTAGAATTGAAAAGTTGGAAGATGAATAACTAAGACAAAGACAGATATTCCATCACAATTTTCTTACTGCATCACAAGATCAAATAAAATTTATGCCCCATTATGAGAGCGAGGAAAAGAGAGGGAAATTTCTTGATGATTAAGAATTGTATGGTAATCTAGCTAACACCTGTTTGATGACAAGATTTGGAAGCCCATATCAGATTAGTGAGGCTACCAATAGGGAAATTAGGCTAACCATGGACATTATGAATATGGTACCATATAATGAAAGGAAATGCCAGGTGGTTACTCATGTAAATTTCTCAACTAGTGACATCCTTTGAACTTACTGATAGGACTGACAGCAATTTAAAGTAACGTATAGCATGACAAAAGCTTCAGCTAAACAGGTGCAATAAGGTGAAAGAAAAAAACCCACAAAGACTTGGAATATTTGTCTCTCTGTCTCTCTCTCTCTCTTATATATCAGACCATATTTTGATCATGAGTGCAAGAAGAAAAATGTGAGGGAATACATATGCACCTCTCTCTGTAATTCTCTTCCCCCAAAAATGTGGAAAAAGCATTTTAGCATTAATGATGCAATTTCCCTATCGCTGGTAACCCAAAATGGCATACAATGATACTTTTAATATTTATAAAACCAGAAGTTATTATACTTTAATTCCACACAGCATTGCAAATTTTATCCTGTCTGTAACTCAATAAAATTTCAGTTCAGCATCATTATTTGTAGCTAAAAGTACATAATACATGTTAAAAATTTTGTGTGAATTAAGTTAGGTACTTTGAGTTAACATTAATTGATTCAGACCAGAAAGCTTACTGAGTGACAGATAGGATAATCTTCGCAGTGCTGTGTGAACAAAGTGAAAAAGACAATCCGAGGTATTGATCAGGCCTCATCTTATACTCAGCATTAACTTATATATGGATGAAGGATGGAAAATTTACCAAATTTGTTCATTCAACATACTTAGCATCAACATATTGGCTGGCAAATACAGTAAATGCTGTTGTAAACATGCCATTTACAGTGAAATTCAACTACAATGGTATCAAATATGAAGACTATTTGAATTGTTTATTGGATATATATGCAAAATCTTAACATTTTCTGACAATACTGGTATGCTGATAAAGCACCAAGTATGAATCACAGCCCCGCTGCTTCATTGACACATATAGGAACGTTTTGGTGTCCTGCTTTAAAATAAGGTTATAAATAGAAGTACTAGGTGTGTTTTTTTTTCAAATTCGCACAGATGTATTAGTTTATTGTGATAGCTTATAATGATAATGTAGATGAGTCTTTTATCTACAGGTTTGAGAAGGTTCCACTGGTCACACCTAATGGAGATGTTCTTGTCAAGGAGATGAACTTTGAGGTAATAACTTGCAATTTTGAATTCAATAAAAGGTGTATATATTATGTACAGAGTTTTCAAAGATAATTGGCAAGAAACAGTTTTAGTGCCAGTGATTCTTGAAAAATAATTTGTCTATGTCCTAATTAGACTTGCCTTAGAGCTTGAATCAAATTGGAATATATGTATTATTTCACTTATTGATATTTCATAACCCAGTCACCTTTTCATTTTACCTGCTGTTATGTATTTGACCTGAAAAAATTATGTCCAAGCTTTTTAAAGAAAAGGTAGGAATTGTGCGTGTTTACATAATTTAGGATACAACATCGAAAATTGATTATTTTTCGGGGGCATATCTGTGGAATGGGGTATGCAGTATTACTGATATGTCCATCTTCTCGTCTCATCCTGTCATCAGTCAGAACATCCTCATTTCATTCCAATGTGACCTTGAAAGAGACTCAGAAGTAATTGTATTGATACCTCCCAAACTGGTCAGTTCTTTGGCAGACTAATATTCAGCAATGAACCAAGAATAGATCCTCATAATGAAAGATGGCAGTTGAAAATAACATTTCACATTTTACCCATCACTGGAATACCTACACTTTAAAATTTAATGGCAATTCTGTTGTTGTTGTTGTTGTTGTTGTAGGGTTTAACACCATTTTTCAGCACACGATAGGCTATACAAGGTGCCCAGTATTAATGGTGGAGGAAGAACCCAGGAAAACTCCGGGAAGAACCACCGACCCACGAGAAGCTACTGGGAAGCATTCTCACATACCGACATCCAAGACTCGAACCCAAGCAGACAGAGGTGAGATGGCAGTGATCCGTAACGGAGAGTGCTTTAGACCACTCAGCTACTCGGGGGCCCCTGGCAATTCATAAACTTTTGAATAAAAATATGAAGTTGTTCAATTTCATTACCACTTTGCTACAGTGGTCACCTCACCTATAAGGCCACCTCTTCTCAGCGATGATGTGGCCTTTTAAGAGGGATAGCCTTTCTTAAGGGGGATCACCGATCTGAATAAAAAATTACATATAAAGTATGAAGACATAACTAAATTTTAAATATATATTTCATTTTTAAAATCACAGAATTAATGTGATAAATATATATTGATGTGATATAAAATAATTTTGAAGTATAAATCTTGGTGCAAAACCACCTGTGCATTTCATTTTCCCATTGCTGTAAACTACTTTGCTTCTTCGCTGTCACCTTTTTGTAATCATAATGATTATAGGTAGTAAAAATAGCCTGCAGCTGTAAAAAATTTGACAAAACCTGAAACATAAGGAACACACTGCAGCAATGATAACCAGATTATTAACCTCTTTGTATGGATTAAAGCTAGTACTTTCTTCTTCAAATATGTTACCCAATCATAATGCCTTTGAACTACTGCCTTGCAAATCCAGCCCTCCTAGGTGGCAGTTAGATTGAGTGAATTCTCCATGATACAGGGATTGATGCCAAATTATGTGAATATTTCAGTTATTGCTTCCACTGGTGCCAAGTAGCACACTCACTACAGACAGAGAGGCCTCACAATCCACATACAAAAATTATGGAAGCTTTTTACCTTAAAGCAAGTTGGAGGAGTGTTCTCTTAAAAGGGAAGTATACTCCATCATTGCATAGCTGCCAACCCTCACGAATTTGGTGTGAATTTCACGACTTTTTCAGCGATTCATGAATTCACGCCGTAAGACAAAAATTCACGAATTTTCCGATCCTCAGTTATTTTAAATCTTTAATAAAATAACTGATTTCCTGTTAAGCGCTAGTCATGATATTCGCAGTTGCCGAAACGGTCCGGTACCGCTGGTCACGATATTAGTAGATCTACAGACGATTAGTACAGTTGGCCCGGTCGCAAGCATTTTAGCCTATTTTAATCTATATGTATAAGAGTAGTTTTATAAATGCTTTTGAGAGAAACTGGGGCCTAACCAGAAATTTGCTCCGCGCATGCGTCAAAACACTGATTCGAGTTACCGTTAAGCATCGCATGTAAAATATTGAAAATGTCTTCACCGCCAAGGAAAAAGAAATGTATTAGTCAAAAAGTGAAGTTTAATTTGAAATATATCAAAAATTGGCTGTGCATTCTGCCATTAAACATTGATATTCATTCATGCTTTTTGCACTCAGTGTTCCATCGCAGAGACGATGTGAGGAAGAATGTCGGTTGCAAAAAACACGTAGAAGTTGGGAAAATTAAGAATTCGCATATTTCAGCTCTGGAATATTTTAAACCATTGGTGGAAGACCCGCAGGCTACCAACGCTTAAGCATTATTTGTGAGTTTTCTTGTGTCGAACACAATCTACCTTTATCAGCTGGAGACCATGCTAAACATTTGTTCTGACATATGTTCCCGGACTCGAAAATCGCTTCCAAATTTTCCTGTGGAAGAACCAAAAATGCTGCAGCTCCTGTGCATTGCTCACAGCAACAGTGACAGCAAAAGAGTATTTTCTTTAGTGAGGAAAAATAAGACAGACTTTAAGGCCTCCTTAGCTGCAGAAAATTTGGCAGCAATTTTAGTCCCGAAGATCAACCAGCAGGCAAGAAGTCGGAACTGTTTAGAAAACAAATTTACGATCAAGCAGTTGAGGAAGTTCAAGTCTGCCACAGTATCATGTCTTGATAAATAAATATTTCTGCATATATATAGTGTTTTATTTTTATTTTGCGAACTTGATATAGTGTAGTATTGATGGTCGGAGTAGTCAGAGTGGATGGAGTTATTGTCATAGTATTATTCACGAATTCGTGTCCAAATTCACGACTTTTTATCCCTATTTTCACTAATTATGAGCCTGGAAGGTTGGCAGCTATGTCATTGTATTCATAATGATGCTCCAATACTCTACCTATATTCACAGTCATGTGTGCTATTTTAGATGTTAATTGTCAAAGTATGTAACTTTGCTTGTACACTTTCCGAGTTCATAAAGCAGGATGTGTGCTGCACTACACCTGTATATATTTTCTACTCTGTTCTGTCTTACAGATTTAGACTCATAGCAAGACCATGTGTAAGCTTTGTAAATGTTGGAAACATGGGACTGACAACCACTCTACATGTGGAGGTTGCTCCAGTTGATAATCTACCAGTACATGTCAGACTTGCACATCGTAGATTGAAAGTTAGTGGGTTGTGGGCTGTATTGGTTGGGGGGGGGGGGTACTAAAGAGGAGAGTAGAGAAGTGCACCTTGAGGGATGAAGACCTTTTCAGTATATTTGCAGATATCATGGAGGGGAATGACTTGCTTCTTGATGGGTATTGCACTCCCCATGTTTTAACAACCATGAAGCAGTCCAAACCATCAGTCAGTGACAGCTTTAACTCCTCCCTCACCACCACATCATGATAAAAGTTTCATGGTAGAACCATATGCTCAACACCCAATTGCTTTTATCAGATTGAAATCAAAATGAGCCACCTCAATTACTGTCTTGCACTTCAGATGTATGGCCCAGCTATGTGGATCAAATATCCCATACCGTCTCATAACGTTTTTGAACTGGATGTCATGTCAACTATGATGGCTCTGTTTTGACCAATTGGGATTCAGTTTTTATTGCTGTTGGGTTGAGTAGCTGACTTGGAAAACATTTCCGAAACTCAGCAGCCATGGGATGGGCAAAAACCGTCATCAGTAAGCACCTCATCGTGCGCAGTGCAAATAGAGACCACTTTTATAGATTACATATCCTATAACACTCTCCAACATGAGGAATTTACAAGGTTATGGAGGATACAATGGCCCTGTTCTGTCATTATCAGATTCTGCCACCTGAATCTGACCACATGAGGTCAGTAAGGAAACTGATTATGCCTATTATGTTGAATTATGGGCCCACTTTGATCAATATCCCATATGCCATCTTGCCATTAGTGCCCTGTCACTAGCACTAACTCGGTCTTCCTATAGTGCTACAATGTACTCAGCTCCCTCAATGGACAGTTGAGCCAGATATCTAGTTAATATGGGTTCTTGATGGGGGAAACCTGCAGATCCAATATAAGATTCTTTCTACAGTTCTTGAGAATCGATATTCACAAAAATCTCAGAGTAGGGATTCATTCCACCACAGTTCCTCTCCATGCCATCAGACGGAGATCTCTTATGGCCAATAATGAACCCATTCTAGCTTTCAAATACCTGAGGGGACTGCTTATGATGATTTCATATCACATTTTCCATCGCCACATCTGTACACAGATCTTCACTAGAAGAAAACATCCATTCGGTGAAACTCTTTTGCCAGTTAGTACCTTTAGGCCCAGTAGCATTGATAGCCCAGGGCAGCCAGCTGATGGCGATCACATATGGCCATAACATATTATGATACACTCTTTTCTTGTGTCTCAAAGATGGTTGACAGGCATCCAGTGTCCTGTTATCTTCCCAGCACAATAATATTGGCTTCCATATTGCAATCACATGGTCTCTACCCAGTACTGGACCAATGTGGCCACTGTATGTAAGTGCTGATCATTTCAAACATAGCTTCAGTGCTTTCAGGAATTGTATTTCAGACTGACAGTTCCCCTGAACAGAGTTTGTCTCCTGCATGAACAAGCATTGAAATCATTGCAACATCAGCTTCAATTCTTACAAAAAATCATAAATCAGCCTACAGGGTTTACTCAATGTGACAGTGGACACCATTGTCTTATATTGCACATTGATGAGGCCATTACAATAATACTGCTGTCTCAAATGTGGCCAAAACTTTGCTCCATGGAATGAACAGTTCATATAAGGTCCCATATGAGGAAATATGAGAACCTCACTTGGCTTACATCGGATGGTCCCTGGCAGGTACAGTCTTCAAGTTGATGCTATGTACTATTGTGAGCACAAGGGTTTAGATGCCCATCTTCTACCATCATTCCAAGAGGCTAGTGGACAGTGTCTCACTCTGAATCATCTATTGCATGTCAATATCCTGGATATTTTGTACTCTGAATCATCCATTGCATGTCAATATCCTGGATATTTTGTACTCTGAATCATCTATTGCATGTCAATATCCTGGATATTTTGTACTCTGAATCATCTATTGCATGTCAATATCCTGGATATTTTGTGATAGAAAAGTGACAGACTACATAAATTAGACACTGTTGGTCATTATAAAATGGATTGATTAGTTTTAAAATTGCCTTGTTGAGGCAGGATTACAGTAGTTCAGGTTTGATTACTTGTGCCAAATGGGTATTTTTTGTATCCCCTGTTTTGTTTTAAATTATTTTGGAGTTGAAGTTGTTTCATTAAAAGCCTCTAAATGATTTTCTTTTTATTTCTCACACATTTATGCAGGAAAGTATGAACAAAATCTGCATGTATACCTGAAAGACGTGCACCTAAGAACTTGTAGATTCTTTTTTTTGGCTTGAAGGTATATATGGACACTAAGATGAATATCGTCTATCATCTTGTTCTCTCGCTGTTTGGCAGATTGTATTACAATATGGCAATATTTCTTTGTTAATCTAACCATCTGCTTTCTTTTTGCCATTTGGTTTCCATGCAGTAACATGAATTTTGTTTTACATACCTTCCAAAACATTGTGCTTGGGTTGTTAATTATAGATTTGAAGAATCCTATCAGCTTGGGGTCTAAAAGTTGGTGGCAAAGGTCATTGTTGCCCACCAAAACAAAATTTGTTTCCATGCAATAACTTAAAGGAAAATATGGCTGATTAATTTCAAATATTCACATTGATAATGAAGTCAAATTATGTCAAAATTAAATCTGGAAAGGATACGTAAACCTTATTGACTTTGGGGTCTAAAGGTCAAAGGTTATACGGACTATGATTTGACAAGGAGAAATGGGTTTCTGCGTCATAATTGCAATTCTGCTGAACACAACTTCACAAGGCCTAACAGATTTGCTTTTCAAAAGGGTACAAAGAAGTCTGACCATTTTTAATGTGATAGTCAGAAATCAAGTTAAATTAAAGGAGAAAAAATAGTTTTGCATAATAACTTTAGTTGAACTGCACATAAGTAATTGTGCATGATAACTTTAGTTTTATTGGACATATCATCACCTGACTTCACATGGACATTACTTCTGATAATGGAAGGAAGCCAATCAAAAGACCAAGATCATGTTTATTATAACTCCACTGAAGACAGATGGTAGGTGTATTTACCTTTTGCAGAACCCTTGTTCAGAATTCAGTCACATTGTTTGTTTATTTGTTTGTCAGTAATGAATTCACATATTGCATATTTTTTCAGGTACAGTCAGGTGTGAATGTGTTGGTCTGTGGACCCAATGGTGCTGGCAAAAGTTCACTATTTAGAATCCTTGGAGAGGTAAAAATTTTATTGACTCAGTCTACAGAAACGTTAATCAGGTGAAAATTGTCAGGTGTACTCGTGCCACTTGTTTTTTTACCAAAGTGATAGCATTAGTTTAGAGAATTTATCATTTCTGTATTTAGATCATACATGGAATATGGGCTTGTAAATCATTCATGGAATATGGGCTTGTAGATGATACATAGAATAAGGGTTTGTAAATCATACATGGAATATGGGCTTGTAGATCATACATGGAATATGGGCTTGTAGATCATACATGGAATAAGGACTTGTAGATCATACATGGAATATGGGCTTGTAGATCATACATGGAATAAGGGCTTGTAGATCATAATGGAATATGGGCTTGTAGATCATACATGGAATAAGGGGTTTTAGATCATACATGGAATATGGGCTTGTAGATCATACATGGAATAAGGGCTTGTAGATCATACATGGAATATGGGTTTGTAGCTTCAAGATCACGGATAATGAGCAATATCCATGAAAATAATGAGGTGATCTTGCATCTGATTGGGAGAGTTTTTTTCAGGGTTTGATATGTATAACAGTTTGATCATCTGTGGCTAGTTAAAATATATGCTTTGTATTCTGTTTCCATAATCTCAATTATTGGGATGGATCTAGCACATCTTGATAAAATTTAGCTCATTGTATTTTTTAGGGCCTAAATTAAGCTTGTTTGCATATTTAGAAACATTCTTATACTTCTTTAGCAGAGACAAAATTGAATATGTTTACCTTTAAGTTGCAACCATCATTTACATCAGATTTCCCATCCAACTGGCAAGAATTTCTTTAAAGAAGGACTTGGTGAATATATAAATGATTTGTTTTCATAGAAATACATTTTCAAATGTAAATCTTTTAATTTATGGCAAATTTATACCATGATAATATTTTTGAGACCTGTTGAATACCTTTACAGTTATGGCCCTTATTTGGAGGGACCCTTACCAAGCCAGACAAAGGGAAACTATTCTATATTCCTCAGGTAAGCACTTAATGTACAGAAATGAATTTGTTACTATTAACTATTTTCTCTATTATAATGATGCTTATAATTTACAATGATAGTTAATTTCACATCACATAATATACACTGTATTCTAATATTGCACATTCATTTTACAAATGCCTGTGACAAAAAAAAATTGCTGTCTGAACAGTCATTAGCTCTACTTGTCATAGACCAGAGGAGTTTATGGGATGGTCTGTTGTCCATCATCTTACATCCATCCATTAGCAAACGTTTCTTATCACTACTACTCCTAAATTACTTGGAGGATTGCCATGATAACTTGACACACACATATCACATGGTCATAAACAGAACTATTGCTGCCTGGGCATCCACTATTGCTGCTACAGCAGCCATCTTGAAAATGTTGTTGTCACTATTCCTCTTGAACAAAAAGATTGACATGGGATATTCACCATTGTTATATAGTTGATCTTAAATGAAAATTGAACAAAAAGATTGACATGGGATATTCACCATTGTTATACAGTTGATCTTAAATGAAAATTTTTCTGATGTCTGATATGGCTCCATAGCAACCATCTTGAAACTCTTGTTATCACTACTTCTGAAGAACAAAAAGATTGACATGGAGTTTTCACAAGGAAGACTTCAAATGATGTCTAGTTAGTCCTAATAACAAGGGTGCTGACCTGACATCCAATATGGGCAAAACAGCAGCCAGCTGGAAAATTTGTTTATTGACATGGGCTTTTCAAAATAAGTCTTCTTATTTTGTCATCACGGTCTTAAATGAAAATGGTGCCAATCTTATTTATAGTATGGTCACCAAGCAGCCATCATGAAAATCTTGTTATCACTACTCTTACAGAACAGAAAGTCAGATTGTCATGGGGTTTACAACATAAAGTTTTAATATGCCTAGTTAATCATAAATGAAAATAGTCATGATCTGATGCCCAGTATGGCCACTATTGTACCCTTCTTGAACATCTTGTTATCACTGTTCTTCATGAATGCATGGTCATATCAGCATTGAGTTTTAATGACGTTTTATAAAAAGTCTTCTTATAATGCCTACTATATTCTAAATGAAAACAGTGCTGATCTAATGTCAAATACAGCTGCCACAGTAGCCATTTTGGAAGGTTATCACTACTTCTGAACAAAAAGTCAGAATTACATTGGTTTTTCACCAGAAAACTTCTTAGTGTGCCTGTTTGGTCATAAGTGCAAATGGTGGTGATCTGGAGTTTAATATGGCCACCACTTTGTCCATCTTGAAAACTTTGTTATGACTGCTTCTCTTGAATGAATGGTTATATCAACGTGGTGTTTCATTAAACAGGACTTCTTGTAGTGTCTGTTTGGTTCTAAATTAAAATGGTGCTGATCTTGTGTCCATTATCCAATATGACCACCTTAGCAGCCAACTTGAAAATCTTGTTATCACTTTTTCTGAGTGGAAAGTCAAATTGCCATGGAGTTTTCACAAGAAGACTAATTATGATGTCTATAAATAAAATGGCACCACTCAGACACACAATATGGCCACCACACCGGCCATCTTAAAATTTAGTTATCACTTCTTCTCTTGAATAAATGGTCATGTCAGCATGGTGGGTGGGGGTCCTAATGGAAATGTTGGTGGAAGTCTGTTATTCATTTTGGTGACTATATCAGTCCTCATTACTTATCCAAAACAGAAAGTCATATCAACATGCAGTTATTACCAGAAGAATTATCATGATGTCCTTTAGGTTCGGACAGAAAGTGGTGCCAATCCATTATATCCACAACAGCTGCTAATTTGAAAATCTTGTTATCCCTGAAGAATATCATCCGTTAAAAGGAAGGTCTTATCTTTGTCTTTGTCTTTCGACATATGAAATAATGCTTCTTTAAAAATGGAAACAATCTTGTGAAGGTAGAAATGTTACTCCAAAGCTGGAGAACATAGAATAAAGTTTCATAGTTTCATTATGACATGTCTTTTTCAAACATTATTTATGATACATAGTCTGATCAGTCAGGGAATCTGTAAGGTTTTTTAATGTCGGTGACCCTGTCACTAAAACCATACATCCAGATGATGAAGTCAGAGGTCATCATTTAAGTGCTGTGGTATCCTAAATCGCTACAGTATCACTGATTTTCATAAGGTACAAATGTGTGTTGATCTCATTGTTTAGCAATAGGACAAATTTGTAGACCCGATGAAAAATTAGCCATATACATTAAAGAAGCCCCTCTCCTTTACTGTGTTTCAAACTTAGGGATCCAGACAGCTGCTTGATAAAATAGCATTCTTTCTGTAAATTCTCTTAGTAAAATCTTCAGATATGGCAGGTGTTTAATTTTAAGCCTAAAAAAATTCGTTATGATGCATTTGATATGGTTTCTATGTACACATATCTATCTATATGTGTTTTTGGATTTTTAACATAGCTTTAACACTGTTTTAGTCATATCACTACGATTTCAGCAGTGTGGCAGTTTATAGTGATGTCTAGCACTGGGGCATCATGCTGCAGACATTTAGCATCATGTCCCACCCAGTCACATTATCCTGACACCAGGCCGACCAGTTCTAACACTAACCTCTTAATGCTGGGCACCAAGTGAGGCAACTGCCAGTGCCATTTTTGCAAGTCTTTGGTATGACTCGGCGGGGTTCAAACAGTAGACCTTCCATATCTGAATTGGATATTTTAACTGCTTAGGAGACCGGAGAGGTGCTTCAAAAAATGACAAAAAGAGTAATAAATGTCACTATTATATGAAAATTAGATTAAATACTTAAATTGATTCAAATAAAAATGGTGTTGAAAAAATTTAAATCTTCATGATAGCAGTCTAATTTTATCTGTGCATGCTTTATCCCAATGAACAACATGACTACACAGTTCTAAACTATTGATTGAAGTATAATTGCTAATAAAACACTTTGTATTTACATTAATTACTGCTTCACTTGACTGATTCTTTGGACAAATCCACTGAATTATCATGATGTCAATTAAGTCTTCTTGTACACACAAATGTTTGTCAGATAAATAAACCTGAAATGGCCCCGAGTGGCCAGTGGTCTAAAGCGCTGTCCATTACAGATCATTGCCATCTCACCTCTGTCTGTGTGGGTTTGAGTCTCGGATTCAGCCAATGTGGGTATGTGAGAAAGCTTGCCAATAGCTTCTCGCAGGTCAGTGGTTCTTTCTGGGGGTTTTCCCGGGTTCTTCCTCCACCATTAATACTGGCCGCCATGTATAACCTAACGTGTACTGAAAAATGGCATTAAACCCTACAACAACAACAACAAACCTGAAATTATTGAATTAAACAAGTTCATGATCTTCAAAGCTGTGCATAATTAGTTGTGATCTGTTATGTATATCTATATTGTGTCTTTAATGTTTGGTCCTTGACTGTAGATTGCAGTGAGCTATAAATAGGTTAAACTCAGCCTTAATAATAAACCAGTTATCAGGTTTGTGGCAGTTTTTTTTGATTGATTAAGTCAAGTGGGTTCCGTTGTGACATGGGGATGTATTGTGAAATATGTCACATGAGGGGTATTGCAACATTGATCAAGTAGGAAAATATTTTGACATAGAACCCTACAGTGTATGTCAGGAGGAAGAAGTGGCAATGAATTCATTCCTCTTTCCTATGTTCTTGTTTTAAAATCAGTATGAAAGATGCTTTTAATGTTATGTTTAGATATCATTTGAGAGGAAGCATTTGTTTTGGATTATTTATTGGTATTACGAAGTGCTCTTGACTTTGGACCAAAATATTATTCTGTGATTATTGCGAATTCATTCAAAGACATTCTCAACAATGACATTGTGATATATCAAGACTGTTGACACATCAACATATTCAAGGATATTGGTACATCTTCACATTCAGGACCTTGAATTCATTTAGAACACTCTATTCTTTTGGAATTATGATATAACTTTTAAGAATTCAAACTTTAATTCACAACACTTTATGTTCTTTTTTCATTTTATTGCTTAGAAAATTATATTATTTGTTAAGCATGAATCAACTTAATTGATGAAGTTTTAAGTGAAGTCTGCTGGTTAAAGTTGGTTCATTCAAGAGACAGGTTCAAACAAAGGAGTGATTCCACTGTTTTTCTCCAGTTAGTTAGAATCTGTGCATTTTAATTGGCTCTGAACATGTTAGATGATGACACTGCTTGCTGATTCCATTGAGCAAGGGGCAGCTTGCTTAACACGAGGAATGATGACATTATCCGAACTGATGGGGATCTAAGTTGAATTTTACCATTCTTCAGTCACTGGGTTAAAGCCAAGGTTGTCAAAATAATTGATGATGCAGCTAGACAGTCTTTTTGGAAGAGATCGTACACATGTACATTAAAATAACTGATTGGCTTAGTGTTGTTGGTTGTGTTGATGTTGAATTTAAATGATTGCTCTTGACAGGTGTTTAACTTATGTTCTTACAAGTAGTAGTTTTGTTTTAGCCATTAAAGTGACCACCATTTGTTGTCGGCAAAGTTTTATTCATTCTTTATTTGGAATACTTGTAGAGGTTTTTCATTGAAATTAAATACAAATGTGGAAGCTTGGACTACAGATTTAAGTATTCTCAAAAATGATATTTATCAATTCATCCATGAAAATAAACAATACTACAGCATTTTGCTGATAATTTTAAATATTTTTCAGATAATTTAATTTTGGATGTAAAATTTACTCCAAATGAAGTTATGCAGATTGTTCATTAACATTTTAAAAAAGTATAAAGAATTACATGCTTAATCATTGTACATTTTAGCACCACCAAAAGCTGTCATGATGATGTCACTGTCTACATTTGTATGCTACTTTCAGCATATCTTTTGAATAAAGTTCACTGTTGCAGAATTATAAACATTGTGTTTTTATATACCATACAGAGGCCCTACATGACAGTTGGAACATTGCGAGACCAGGTTATCTATCCTGACAGCCAACAGGAACAGTTGAAGAGAGGGGTCAAGGACTCCGATTTGGCAGAAATTCTTTGCAAGGTTCAGCTGGAATACATTCAGGAGAGGGAAGGCTTGGATGCAGTGCAGGTGAGTTGTTGATACAAAAACCTTGCATAATTCTGTGTTGGTGTACACAGCTGAAATACCGTTAAAAGTTACCTTCATTTTTAGACAGCAAACAGAGTTTGAGACATCATCATTTTTTGTTACTGCTAAATGCATTTGCAACAAGTGTTTTGGATTATATTCATGATATCAGTGACTATTTGTTTTGGAAATAAATGACAGAAATGCTCCAGTATGCATTAACTCAAATATTTACGAGAAAAGGAAAATTGTTAAAGGAATCAGATCATTGACAGCAAAATCTTGAATTCAAGCCTTTCTGGTAAATCCAATAGTGAAACCTGTTTGCTTTTGAAAGACAAAGCTTTTGCACAAATTTGCGGGGCCCCAAGTGGCCAAGTGGTCTAAAGTGCTCACCGTTACAGATCACTGCCTTATCACCTCTGTACACGAGGGTTCGAGTCTCAGAATCGGCCAGTGTGGGCATGTGAGAAAGCTTGCCAGTAGCTTCTTGTGGATCGGTGGTTCTTTCTGGGGTTTTCCTGGGTTCTTTCTCCACCATTTATACTGGCCACCATGTGTAGCCTATCTTGTGCTGAAACAAATAGGCATTAAACCCTACAACTTGCACATTCTAGCTGGTTTCAGCTTGCCTGAGGAATGTGGTCATTTCACATGTATACAGTGAACTAATTTTGAAATGCATCATGCAAACAGTAGACAAATAGTAGTATGATAATAGAAGTTTGGGGATTTTTGTTACTGATCTATGTCAAAGCCTTCCCCAATGACTATGTCCTCACATTACATGTATGTGCATATGCCATGCATGAAACCCACTAAACAAAGTTACCATGTTGAATTAACCTAGATCAGTAACCAGACAAACTGCTATTATCGTACTACTTACTAGTCTGAGATTGTAACAAACTCCAATGACATGACAAGTACAAGCACAAGGATTGTCACGAGTACAGACAGTACATGCACAAGTACAGACACAGGTACAGACTTGTCCATGTACACTATCATGACTTGCATTAATGCTTTTGTGGTAAACAAACCAACCACTGTTTTTGTATTACACACACAACCTATGAGTGTAGCTTAATAAGTGTTGTTCTCGGTATAGCCATTGCTAGGCACTGGCAAGACTGCTGGCAGACTGGTTGATATATATATATATATATATATATATACACAAATCAGTGTACCATATTTACCAGCCTATAAGACAGTAATTTTTTTCTCCATTTACAAAAAAAAAATCCTAGTGACAAGCAAAGGAATATTACCAATGTTAACCATTTTTGACATAGGAATGTTGAGGGGCATCTTCATAGAATTAAATTGAATTGAATCTAACAAGAAATCTGGATGCCCTTGCAAATATGACAAAAATGAAGTACCGTATTTGCCAGCCTATAAGACGATACTTTTTGACCAGAAGATCTTAGCTTCATCATATACTCCAAATTGACTTGTATATGAGTTTATGTTATCCGAATTGCTTTATCGTATTTCTCGTATGGAAAATAATTCGCAAAAAGTATGAAAAATAATGTGTAAAAATATTTCATTTTGGAGAAAAAATCATGTATGAATTAATATAGGATCCCACATTGAGTATTTTAAACAATTACATGATCATCAGTATTACAAATTAACATGGCTCCAGTGACCTAGTGGATAGAGCTTCTGCCTCAGATGCGGCAGGTTGTTGGTTCAATCCCCAGCCGAGTAATACCAAAGACTTACAAAAATGGTACTAATAGCTGCCTTGCTTGGCGCTCAGCATTAAGAGGTTAGTGTTAGGACTGGTTGGCCAGGTGTCAGGATAATGTGCCTGAATGGGACATCATGCTACATGTCTACGGCATGATGCCTCAGTGTTAGATATCACTATAAACTGTCACACTGTAGACATCATAGCGATATGACTGAAAAATTGTTAAAGCTGCATTAAAAATCCAAATCACACACACACACACACAAATTAACATACATCAGATGTAATTGCAGTAAAACAGTATGCACTAGTAATGTATGTTGTTTGTAACATACATTGTTTAAATATGTTTATATATGTTGCATTAGAATTGACAATTTAGAAGATGATAACCATGACAAAGACATATTCCATCATAATTTTCTTGCACATAATGATCAAATAAAACTTGTGCTCCATTGAGAGACAGACAGACAGAGAAAGAGAGATGTCTTCAGGATTGTAAATCTGTATTGTTCACTTACCTGTTGATTGATCTTACTTATGTACAAGTGCAGTACCATATTCCATTATCAGTTAATACCACTAAGTAAGCAATTCCTTCTAGTTATCCACTATCCAAAAATTACATGGCTTTTTGGTGGTATTTACATGCTAATTAAATATGCTACAGCTGTATTCAGGTTTTCCGAAGCTAACACCTGTTTGAGGTCAAGATTTGGCAGACCAGATCAGATTAGCAAGGCTACCATAGGGAAATGAGGCTACCCATGGGTATTAGGAATACCGTATAATGAAAGGAAATGCTAAGTGGTTACTCGTGTAAATTTCTCAGCCAGTGACATCTTTTAAACTTGCCGATGGAACTGACAGCAATTTAAAGTAACATCTAGCATGATCAAAGATAAAAAAAACAATTGCCACCTAAGTACAGGAAGAGTACATGCACTTTTGAAAGAAATCATATTTGTTTGGAATGAAGAGGTCATTATACTTGCAAAGACAGCATTTGCAGTGGGATATAACCTAAATGGAGTCTGTATGAATGTGAATATTAAACCCTTAAGGAGTATGGTATGTATTTTCATAGTTTACATTTACTGTTTCATTTATTAATGTTTTCTCTCTTTGACAAAAGCTTCAGCTAAACAGGGGCAATAAGGTAAAAAAAGCAACAACAAAAAAACCTCTGAAGAGCTGAAATCTCTCTCATTTATCGGACCATATTTAATTTTGATCAGGAGGTGCAAGAAGAAAAATGCAATGGAATACATATGCATCCCTCTCTTTCTGTATCTCTCTTCCCCAAAAGACTGGGAAAGCATTTTAGCTTTAATGATGCAATTTCCCAATTGTTGGTAATCTGAAATAGCATAAACTGATACTTTTAATATTTATAAAACCGGAAGTTATTGGTTAATTCCACATAACATCACCAGTTTTATCCTATCTGTAACTCACCAAATTTTCAGGTCAGAGTCATTATATGTAACTAAAAGTACATAATACATTTAAAATACTTCATGTGAAACACATTAGGTACTTTTGGTTACATTTAATGATCATGACCCAAATGGTTATTGAGTTACAGATAGGATAAAATTTGCAATGCTGTGTGGAACAAAGTGAAAAAGACAATCTGAGGTATTCATCTGGCCTCGTCTTATTCTCATCATCGACTTACATATGGGTGAAGGATGGAAAATTGGCCAAATTTGCTGATTCGACTTATACTCTGCATCAACTTATAGGCCGGCAAATACGGTAGCTCTTTTACATGGCATTGAAGCAGTACCAGCTCTGTATAAGACATAAAATCAAGAAAATAAAATATTTCTTCATATTTAAATTTTCAAGGAAGAAATAGAAGTTTCTTGACCAACATATAGAGTATTCTTGCAAGCCTTCATTTAAAAGCATTTCTTTTCTTTTTACATAAGATAATCAAATTGATAACCATCAATGTGAAAAACTACTCAGATTATTGTTTGTATAGTGCTAATCAATATTTGAGACCTAGAAGAATTACTATTCCACACACACACACACACATACACACACACATACACACACATACACACACACACACACACACATACACACACACACACACATATAGACTTTGGATTGGCATAGTTTTTCACATTGACTTAATATAGTAGGGGTGCAGCCTAATCTTTTCCACCAGACTGAGTGCTGTTAAGTTCAAGTATGAATTCTTTTCACTTACTTGTTATGAGTAATCAGTTACTGTGCCATACTCTAGATTATGACATTGCAGATTTGATCACATTTGCTGAAAATAATATTTGTGTTTAATAATTGAGGAAACATTGAGCTTAGGATGGTTGTAGATGAAAATGAAAGTCAATCTTTAGATGGCCATTGGTGCTGTTGCAAAAGACGCACATGAACTTCATGAAGACGTCCAAGAGCAACTTGAAAATCTTCCACCGCCACAACCACCCATGTACCAGTCAATGCTGATGACAACATATGTTGACAAAACCATCAAATACCAAGTGGATATACAGAGAAATGACTGGGTTAAAATCTGCCACTGGTCTGATGTTAGATTGTTATTACAGAATACTTGAAGCGGTTAAAGCTGGGAGACATTGACTAAAGCCACTACAATGTTTGTATGCAGCACTAGACAAGGCAAGACTTATGAAATGACCTCCACACAAACCCTAACCTGTTCCATCATGTGGTCCTCTCCAGCCTGTGGAGAAGCTGGCAGAAGAGAAACATCTGTATCCCCATGTGAAGATTTATCTATGCATCCATGGTCAAAACTTTCCTGAGCCCAATGACCTGCATGCACATGCAAAGAATTTTCCCATATTTCTAAGAGTACAAGAACAAATAAACACGCAGTTTGCAGAACAATCATTTGCATATATACAGCAACACAGACATGTGCCATGCCTTTTTCTATACCCACAGTGGCAAGAGATGCAGTTACACCCCACGTCCAACAAAGACCTGCAGTTACACACCCATCCATACCATTAAAACAGTAGCAAAGATATATAGCACCCTGAACCCATCGATCCACACCCACCTTATGATAAAAAGAAGAAAGATACATATGCAGCCATTTTCATCACAGTTTATGAGATTTCTAAGAGAAGAAGTGAAATAAAAAGGAAGGTGAAGGCCATGGTGGACTGTAAAATCACCGTGACCTTGTGGATCAGTTGGAAACAATGATTGGTTCGTGTTGGCACCAGCACACCAGAAGTCGCTGATGGGGCTGCATTGATTTGTCAGTGGTAGCTTACCAATAACATCATGGCCTGGTGATGTTTCATGCGTTGATGCATGTACTTATTGAATATATCGATGTTGTATATAACACCAATGATGAGTTTATGTGAAATAAATGATGCAATGCAGCATGTTGTTGCAGTCGGAAAACACAGCATAATGTCTCATTCACAAAACCAGAATTTCATGTGGTCTTTTTTTAATGCTAATCACAGCTGGGAATCCCACACATTTGAGATTGCATTGGCATCAGTGCACATTTACCAAAATTAGCCTTATATTTGATTGCAGCCATTCGGTGATTTCAGTGCTACAACCTTGTTTGCGTTTTTGGCTGAGGGCAGTTAATACCTGGATAGTTGTTGGACTTCCCATGGACACATATGAGATTGGATCAATTAGATATTTCTCATGGTTACCAAGTGTGATTCTAAAATTTACGTATGAGAATATGACCCTACACTAAGCTGTGCCATCTCAATCGAATCTCCAAGATAAGGAATCGATCATTCGTAGTCATTGCTGTGAATGTGTAGTCATTGCTGTGAATGTGTAGTCATTGTTGTGAATGTTTTTCAGCTGGCCTGAGGATATTACTAAATTTCCCTTGCACTAATGGATTTTGCAAGCAATATCCAATGGTACCATGTACTTTGTTGTGTCAGACATTGTCAGGATTATCTAGACAGCTTGAGTTCATCTGACCTGTAACATATACATGTCAATCATTACTGTTTGGTGATATCGTTATGCTTTTGTTTTTCCACCTAATTACATCTCTTACACTCATCTTTGTATGGATTAAGCTTTTTCTGTGCATTAAAAAACATAAATACAATGAAAGGTTATTTGACATGTTTATTGTCATCTCTTTAATCCCACACACAAATTAAATCTCATTACATGCCAAAGACCATATACCATTGGTCATTTAGTTTTGTCATTTCATTAAAGTAATACAAAAAAGTATGATATAAAAAAGATTTCATTTATTATCATAAACATGAAAGTTGTTGACTCAGTTTCAGTCTTGGTTTCAGTCCTTAAACAGGTTGATTATCAAGTTTGATTGACAAGCAATCTTTACTAAGGATTCACTGTCACAAGCTCCACAGTATACAGCTAATGCATTTAAAACAAGTTATTTTTTTCAAAGTCCAAATGTAAACCATTAGTAGTTTCATTTTCTGAATGATGCAAAAATATTTAGGCAAAAATACAGACCGTTCCAGTGGCCTAGTAGTTAGAGCATCCGTCTTGGATGTGGGAGGTCGTGGGTTCAATCCCTGGCTGAGTCATACCAAAGACTTACAAAAATGGTACTAACAGCGGAGCTCAGCATTAAGAGGTTAGTGTTAGGACTGGTTGGCTTGGTGTCAGCATAATGTGACTAGGTGGGATATCATGCTACATGTCTGTGGCATAATGCCCTAGTGCTAGACATCACTATAAACTGTCACACTGCTGACATCCTAGCGAAATGACTGAAAATTTGTTAAAGCTATGTTAAAAATCATAATCACACACACACACACACAGACATGCAAAAATACATTTTATTGGAGGCTTTTATAAGCTGCCAGTACTTTGTTTAACTTGTCAAACTATTAAATAGGTACAACTGCTGAATCTACTTAACTAGAAATGCATTACCAAGTCAGCATGAGCAAGGGATATATCATTATTATTTATGCAGGGCAGGTAAGCACAGATTACAGGTAACCAGTGAAATACAGAGAACAGAAATACATGTAGTATTATTCCTCATTCAGCAGTCACATGCATCACTTATTTATATAAAGCTTGTAGTTTTATGTACAATTAAAACCTTAAACAGACATTCATCGTAAGGCAAGTCGTGCTAGACATGCAGCCCCAACAGGGCACTCAATATTCATAATTTACAAGTCTTTAAAAAAAGTTGAAATGAAAACATTTTGTTAGCATGCTCAAGGTTTCTTGCAGTCAAATTAGATAACACTTTATTTTGACCAGCCCAAGGGATAATTTCTTAGAATATAAAAGAGACCCAAACTAGATATAGATTTGCCAGTGCATTGCACTGTCCAATATTTTTATAGCTCTAATCTTTTCAAGTTCATTATTTTTTTTTAATTGTAATTTGATAATGATAGGGTTCATATGGTTGCTTACAATTTAAGCAAAATTACTGGCCCCTGTGACTTGAACCATCTTAATAATGTTTCCAACACAACACTCATTAACAGCTACACAGAATTGTACTCTGAAATACATCTATCTCTCTCTCACACACACAAACAGACACACAAAGACACACATACACACTAATAACAACAGAAGTCTTTTGTAATTAGATTCATGAGTTGAGAGAAAAATGAGATGAAAATTGTACATTTATTTAAAATGGATTCAAGTATCATGTGTCTCGTAGACCTTGTCCAGTCCATTTATTTTACATTATCAACACTCCAAAATGATAATAATTTCTTTTACATAGAATTTTACATACACTGTAATGAATATGAAAGAATTGTTTCAACCAATACATGAATAATGGTGCATGTAAACATGTAAGCTGTTTTTTACACATGCTTATATCTCTGGTGACCAATTATGGGCATTGAGAACCGCCCGGAAACTGTAACACTACTCAAATCATTTAACTGTAACACTATACTCAAATCATTTAACTGTAACACTACTCAAATCATTTAACGGTAACACTACTCAAATCATTTAACTGTAACACTATACTCAAATCATTTAAGGGGCCCTGAGTGGCCGAGTGGTCTAAAGCGCTCTCTGTTACGGATCACTGCCATCTCACCTTTGTCTGCGTGGGTTTGAGTCTCAGATTCGGCTAATGTGGGATGTGAGAAAGCTTGGCAGTAGCTTCTCGTGGGTCAGTGGTTCTTTCCGGGGTTTTCCCGGGTTCTTCCTCCACCATTAATACTGGCCGCCATGTATAGCCTATCGTGTTCTGAAAACTGGCATTAAACCCTACAACAACAAATCATTTAACTGTAACACTATACTCAAATCATTTAACTGTAACACTATACTCAAATCATTTAATTGTAACACTACTCAAATCATTTAACTGTAACACTACTCAAATCATTTAACTGTAACATTATACTCAAATCATTTAACTGTAACACTATACTCAAATTATTTAACTGTAACACTATACTCAAATCATTTAACTGTAATACTACTCAAATCATTTAACTGTAATACTACTCAAATCATTTAACTGCAACACTGCTCAAATCATTTAACTGTAATACTCAAATCATTTAACTGTAACACTACTCAAATCATTTAACTGTAATACTCAAATCATTTAACTGTAACACTACTCAAATCATTTAACTGTAACACTACTCAAATCATTTAACTGTAATACTACTCAAATCATTTAACTGTAACACTACTCAAATTATTTAACTGTAACACTAATCAAATCATTTAACTGTAACATTATACTCAGATCATTTAACTGTAACACTACTCAAATCATTTAACTGTAACACTAATCAAATCATTTAACTGTAACACTAATCAAATCATTTAACTGTAACACTAATCAAATCATTTAACTGTAATACTCAAATCATTTAACTGTAACACTACTCAAATCATTTAACTGTAACACTAAACAAATCATTTAACTGTAACATTATACTCAAATCATTTAACTGTAACACTACTCAAATCATTTAACTGTAACACTACTCAAATCATTTAACTGTAATACTCAAATCATTTAACTGTAACACTACTCAAATCATTTAACTGTAACATTATACTCAAATCATTTAACTGTAACACTATACTCAAATTATTTAACTGTAACACTATACTCAAATCATTTAACTGTAGCACTACTCAAATCATTTAACTGTAACACTAATCAAATCATTTAACTGTAACATTATACTCAAATCATTTAACTGTAATACTCAAATCATTTAACTGTAACACTATACTCAAATTATTTAACTGTAACACTATACTCAAATCATTTAACTGTAGCACTACTCAAATCATTTAACTGTAACACTAATCAAATCATTTAACTGTAACATTATACTCAAATCATTTAACTGTAACACTACTCAAATCATTTAACTGTAACACTAATCAAATCATTTAACTGTAATACTCAAATCATTTAACTGTAACACTACTCAAATCATTTAACTGTAACACTAATCAAATAATTTAACTGTAACATTATACTCAAATCATTTAACTGTAACACTACTTAAATCATTTAACTGTAACACTAATCAAATCATTTAACTGTAATACTCAAATCATTTAACTGTAACACTACTTAAATCATTTAACTGTAACACTAATCAAATCATTTAACTGTAACATTATACTCAAATCATTTAACTGTAATACTATACAAATCATTTAACTGCAACACTACTCAAATCATTTAACTGTAATACTCAAATCATTTAACTGTAACACTACTCAAATCATTTAACTGTAACACTATACTCAAATCATTTAACTGTAATACTACTCATATCATTTAACTGTAACACTACTCAAATTATTTAACTGTAACACTAATCAAATCATTTAACTGTAACATTATACTCAAATCATTTAACTGTAACACTACTCAAATCATTTAACTGTAACACTAATCAAATCATTTAACTGTAACACTAATCAAATCATTTAACTGTAACACTAATCAAATCATTTAACTGTAATACTACTCAAATCATTTAACTGTAACACTAATCAAATCATTTAACTGTAATACTACTCAAATCATTTAACTGTAACACTAATCAAATCATTTAACTGTAACACTAATGAAATCATTTAACTGTAATACTACTCAAATCATTTAACTGTAATACTCAAATCATTTAACTGCAACACTACTCAAATCATTTAACTGTAACACTATACTCAAATCATTTAACTGTCAAAAGCTGCCACTGCTATGGATAATTTGAAATGAAAGTATATTGGAACAATTTTGTGGAAGCCTGTTTAAAGTTACTGGCTTTTTTCATGATCAAGGCAATGTTGTGGTGGTGTTCTGATCAAGAATATATTTCTGCTTGGTCATTGGTTAGCTGTTTAATCAACATTGGCTTGGTTATGTGCTTTCATTGTTCCAACTGATGTTTTACTTGGGGTTTCCCAGGGTTTAAGATGGTGGACATCGAGGGGGGAGCTACTATATTTACTTATATAAACTGCAATAATATGGCAGACAAAAGGTTACAGACTTTGTTCATACAATATCAGTTTTGCTTGTAAACTATAGCACATTTCTGCAGGCATATTCTATGTATGAATACCATTGTTGAAAGTAGCAACAAAAACAAAAAGATTTTTATATGCGTGTTAATAATTTATGTTTGGTTGGAAGACTAGACCAGTCTTTTGTTGAACTAGACAACACTGTATAGGAATTTTTAGCAGTGAAGAAAATTTTAGCACTTATCAGTCTCAGAATGAGATCATGAATCAAAGTAAACCTCAATCAGATTTTGCAGTCTCAAAAGATCTCAAATCAAAATCTTGTTCAAATTTATCAGTTTCCAAATGAGATAGCAACCTTTAAAAAAATCTCATTCATATTTATCACCGAAAATATTATAATTTGTTGTGATCCCAAATCATGAAATATAACTAGCTAATATTTTGTCAATGTTTATTTATAAAATTTTCAAATTTGACATCTGTTCAAAATCCCACTTTTTTGTACTTTTTTTTTGCTTTTTGTTTTAGCACGACTTTTGAACTATATAACTTACAGTTGTTTTATAAAATGTAGCTAGTAAAGGAATTTGTTGATGTATTCATCCATCAGATATATGAACAATATAGTGTTCTTCTATAATACTTTGACACTTTAGTTTCAGACACATTTTTAGGTGTTATAAATGATAATTGAAATTTAATAATTAATAGTAATTGTTTGCTTAATTATTTTTTTTAAAGGACTGGATGGATGTTTTAAGTGGTGGAGAGAAACAGAGAATTGCTGTAAGTATATTTACTGAAAAGATTTTTGTTGACATGGACAGATTTAAATTATTTTAATTGTTAATAAGAGATATACAATTTTGAACATAATTTTTTTTTTTAAATTGTCTTGGGATCCATTTAAACTTATGGATATTTCAGTTTTAATATTAAACATGCATGCATGCATGCATATAATACATGCATCTTTTTATCCCTGGTGACATCTGATATAAATTATCTTAAACATAAGTTTTCATACTTGACCAGAAGAGTTTATGGTCTGGTCTGTTGATCATCTCCTAAACTATTAAGAGGATTGCCATGAAATTTTTCACAGACATTTATTCCAGGGCTAGTTGGTCCTAAATGAAAACATTGCTACTTGGACATCTACTTTAGCCACCATGTCAGCCATCTTGAAAATCTTTTTGTTGTTCTTCTAAATGGATGGTCATAGCAACAAAGGCTTTTCACCAGAAGACATCTTATGATGTCTAGTTGGTTCTAAATGAAAATGGTTTCAGTCTGACATCCCAGCTGTTAACCTTGTGGCCATCTTGAAAATCTTATCACTCAAAAATATCAGAGATCGTTTAAAAACCCAGGACTTAAAAGAAGAAAAGACTTTATCTGGATTTCTGGAAATTCTTTTCAGTCAGTAGAGTTTCAGTCCCTTCACGGGACTCATGCTTTTTGATGTTTTTACATGGCTAAACCAGTCTATCACTTTTTAACTTTTTTTGAATGTTAGAATAAAAAATATTATTTCAGTTTCAGATTTCAGGCTTTGTTTGCATACTGTTGATATTGGTATAATTTTGTATACTTTTGCCTTTAGATGGCCCGGTTGTTTTATCACAAACCTCAGTTTGCCATCTTAGATGAGTGCACCAGTGCTGTCAGTGTTGATGTTGAAGGATTTATGTACCAACATTGCAGACAGGTAATAAAATATACTGTCATATGATTTCTCATTTTGATCAGTTTTTATTGGCTTTATTGCTAAAATCTGTCTTGATAAAACATTATCAAGCATTATGTAAGGTTTCTAAGGGCATAGTCTGAGTCTCTAACATCATTCCATCTTTGGTGACTTTGGGTATTATGGTAGACCCATTGTCTGAATTGGATTTTGTGACTGGATTCTAGGCATTTTGGCCTAAGATCTAAGGCAGACCAGTCTGAACTGCAGACAGACAGGCGAACCTTTGCAAAAGGTAGGATAACTTGGGGATTTGGAATAAAAAGTGATCAGGACACAACAAAAAATGCTTAGTCCAATAAGCAAAAAAAAGAGAACCCAAAAGCTCCAACTTTTTGCCTCTGCACATGCACAAGCAAAATTGTCATTCAAAAATGAAGTTTCTAGCAACAACTAGGCATCAGGCGAAAGAAAAATCTCTTGGAAGCAGATTTATTTGGATGTATTCAAAAGTTGGACACAAAATATGTTTCCTACTCACATTTCAAGTGAAAATGACAAAAATCACCAGAGGGTAATGAGTTATTAGTGACAAAATGTGTTTTTTTTCTAATGTCCATCTGTTCACTGTCCCTTAATCGAGGATTCTTTTCATCTGTTTTTGTTTTTTTACTTTCATTTAAATTAAAATTGCTTACCCTGAAAATTATCATGGGTGTGGTAGAAACATGCAGTTTTTAATCACTTCTGAACAAAATCTCCACCTTTTACTGAAATACTCTTGATGAAGTTTTATTGATAGATTCACTCAAAACTGTGTGAGTTTGATTGTTTTGTCATTTATAAAATACTTTTAAAAGAGGAAAACTATAAAAAAATCAAATGTGATAGAATAAAACAAGTACAGTATGGCATTTTTTATTCAAGTTGAATGTCTGGAAATTTATGATAGCAGCTTTGAAGGTTCATGCATAGTTATGATAGATCCCTGTATGTACTTCCATGATGGGTCACCATAGGTTCACTTAAGGCAGTTTCGTAGCTAAATGCCTTCATTGCAAGGAAAGCTGCTAATAAACAGCACTATTTTGGGGCTGCTTTCTCATTTTCATGATCATTTTCAGTTCCATAAAAGAAGAATTGTTTTATAACTTGAGTGGTCTTTATTGACGGGTTTCTCTAAATTAGTAATTGTTCTTTATCATTTCATTGCAGGTTGGGATCACACTTTTCACAGTTTCACATAGGAAATCACTATGGAAACACCATGAGGTAAATATTTGGATTTTCTTTTTTATGCAAAATACAAATACACCTTTACCTATAAAACTCACACTCAACAGGGTCCACTAATGTAGACAAGTGGTTCCCAATCTGTTGGACGTGCACCCCCAGGAAGCCACAGGGTTATTCCAAGGAAGTCTAAAAGTAAAGGGGGACGGTCCCTGAAAAAAATTTTCAATTAGGAAGGGGTTCTCATACTTAAAAAGTTGGGAACCTCTGATATAAATCACAGTTTAAGCAACGGTGTGAATTACTGAAAGAGATGGTCACCTACATTGAAAAGATAAAGTGGAGGCAGGTTAAATGGTTGAATGGTTGTTTAATAGTATTGTTGAGAATAATTCTCAATAAATACTTAATAGCCTTTTTTACTGAATAGGTTTGCATTTCTTTATAAATTACCTTAATTTTTGATGTAACAAATCTTTGAAAAATTATTAAAATCATTACTGCAGCAGGTTTTAAGACACATCAAATGTGTACCAGAAAACATTGTGTATTACATCACTACATTTTGCATGTGAATGTGGTGGATACATTCTAATGTTATTTTTGATTCAGAGCAAAACAAGGTTCCTTTTGTTTTCAAAGCAAATGATCAGTTGCTTTAATAGCAACATTAAAACTAGGTTTTCTATTGTTCTGTTTGTAAATATTTTTGCTATGATTTCATTGCACATAAATGCTATGTAAACGCTATGTTGTGAGTGAACACCTGCTGAATGCAACCATTGACCATGATGTCTTGGCAAAATATGCATTTCAACACTGCTGTGAACGACTGCATTGCCAAAACAGGGATAAACTCATCCAACCTTATGTAATCCAATGACCGCTTATATGTTCTAAAAAAGGAAAAAGAAAAAGAGGCTGGCTACCAGTATATGAAATTTTTAGGTATGCTTATAGTGTTAAGTATTTTCTGCTGTAAACCAGACTTAAGTACGTGTAGAGTATTCAAGCACTTAACCTGGTTCCCAGCCTTATCATAGCGGGACCATCGTAGCTACCACTGATATGTGGGCTTCGAGTTGGACCCAGTGTCCAGCTGTATGAACAACCGTATCGCAAGAACAGAGACAGACACCACTGGCCATTATGTAATCATTTGTACAACGATCGCTTGAATAGTAAAGATTGTTTTGATAAAAAATATGCACGATAAAGGAAAAGAAGAAAAAAAGGATTCTGGCAACTGGTTTGTTCATAGTGACAGATGGTACAGTACGTAAACCAGGCTAATGTACATGTCGCAAATTTGTCATCGTAGTGCCGAAATTAATGTAGTAGTCATGTATATTGTTTGTCTTTAGAATTAATCCGTATTGCCTGGGAGTGAATAAGGTCTTTGTCTATTAAACCAGCAAGTGAGAATCTTTTGAGGGATTCGATTGTGATGTTTGTTGTTTTGGATTTTTTTCCCCCTGATGCTACAGGGATTACATCACAGTCACCTTGCTGTCGTCTTTTCAAGTTGGTGTGACCGCATTGGACACTTTGTTTATAGAGTTAATCCCTGTATGACTTCATTGAATTAAGCAGTTTATGTCCCTAAGTAAATGATTCTGTTTCTGGATGAGTTAACTGTTTTTGTTTTTTTTTATTAATTGTTAGATATGCAATGCATATGTATAGATTTATATTATTTTCCCATAGCCATCTCAAAACAGTCTTTACAGTAGATATTACAACTGAGCACTCATAATGTTGACACCTAATACCTTAATGACAATGGAAAAACCTCCAACTAAAACGAGACAAATGTTAATGCTGGAGAAAATAGTTATTGTAACTGAAAGAAGTGAAAAAGAGCAGACCACTTGCAAAATAGCAGTTTAAACGTTGGTAAAACAAAGTTAGGGTGTTAAAAAGGAAAAGAAGTTAATCAGAAATGATTTCATATGCTAATACATGTACATATGATCTTCAGATGTAAAGGTGATTTCATGTTTAATGATAGAAATATATCTTTATTGCTATATAATTTTGTTTTCAGATGACTGCATACAATGTTTTAGCAATAACCATTAATAAAAAATAGAATATGTGTGCAGTGATTGTGGTTATCTTTCTTTAAAATGTTCTGAAACTGGACCATGGAAACTGTTCTTTTTATACAAACCTGTTGTGAGAGACCATCTGTCTTGAGGGACCATTTTTTCTTGGCAGAAAGGGTGGTTTCTCATAACAAGTGTTACTTAATATTTAAAACAGTATTTGATTGGTTGATTGAAATGAGTTGACATTGTTATGAGAGACCATCTGTCTTGAGAGACCATTTTTTGTTGGCAGAAAGGGTGGTTTCTTATAAGTTTTACTGTAATATTTAAAACAGTGTTTGATTGGTTGATTGAAATGAGTTGACATTGTAACACAGCCCTAACTTAGCTCTCACACAGATAGTAAATGAGTTGACATTGTAACACAACCCTGACTGTTAGCTCTTAAATACACATATAGGGTTGCATATCTTCTGATGGTTTTTATTCATTCCCATGACTTGATATAATATGAAAGACATAATTTACATGATGATACAAAACCAGTCAACTTGTAATAGATTGTAACAATGCAGAAAACACTTTCGTAAATCACAGGTCAGAATATATTGGAACTAATTAGGTTCTGATGGAAACACTCACAGGCATTGCTTTGATGGTTGATAAACACTTTTCACATCAGATTACAAGAGAGACTATCACATTTATGATGAATACACTAAAAACAAATTAATAGCTAAAACTAAAATACAAATTTTGCATGACCAGACTTATTTAATTTATATTTATTTATTAAAGTGTTGGCACCTGTAAGAGCATTTCCTTTGATCATTATTTTTATGTATATTGTTATTTACAGTAAGCTAGAATTTTTTCATAAAGAAAATTAAACATATTTTATGACTTCTCATTAAAAGTAGTCAATTTCATGATGTTGATTTCATGATGTTGATTTCAGATTCACTATACACCATTTTCTGTTTTAAACTGAGTAATATATAATAGTTTTATTTAGCAATTTTGTTCACAATTATATTCAAGTTCTGGAAATATGGCATTATTAATTTGGTATTTTCTGAAAAAAACAAATGGGACCCACATCTACCCCTGGGTTATAAATAGGTTCTCATGTTATCCGAGCATACTTAAAACAAAGGAATGGTGTATAACTCTTAGGTGAATGGTAATAAGTCTTTCCTCAGTTTCAGAAAAACTGAATTTTTGCTTTTGCTTAAAATCATTCAACCTGTTTAAATGAAATATAAACTGTGTAGCAAATAGAGATATTTTTCATGCACAATTTTTTCAGTTTTACCTCAGTCAGATACATACAAGGGGTATTTGAAAAGTGCTGAGTATTGTGTTATAACATTTTTATTTTTTTGAACCTGTCATTAAGTTTAATGTCGATTGATAGACAAAATAACAATCTGTAAGATAATTTGCAGCTGCACATACACATTGGACACTTCCAGATATATGCATGTAATGTAACATCATCAAATGACAGTTACTTAAAACTGTCATGGGCAAACGTTCTTCCACTACATAAAGTTTACTGTAAAATCCAGGTGCATTGTGGGTACTCTCAAACTGTTATGGTCAAAAGCTTCCACTACATAAAGTTTACTGTAAAATCCAGGTGCATTGTGGGTACTCTCAAACAGTTATGGACAAAAGTTCTTCCACTACATAAAGTTTACTGTAAAATCCAGGTGCATTGTGGGTACTCTCAAACAATTACGGTCAAAAGTTCTTCCACTACATAAAGTTTACTGTAAAATCCAGGTGCATTATGGGTACTCTCAAACAGTTACGGAGGATGGCCCATGCTCTGGAAGACCATTGTCTGCGATTAGCGAGCTGGAAGTGGCTGCTGTGAAGGAGGCAGACGACAAATATGCTGAAGATACTTATATTATCCTGTGCATTAATTCATTAGCTGTTTGTGGAAGATAGGTCCCGCATTTTCTGACGGCTGGTCAAAAACAGACTCAAGTTGAAACCGCCAAACATCTAGTTAGAAAATATGAAAAGAGTGATGAGAAATGTTTTGAATCAGATTGTCACAGGAGTTGAGACATGGATTCCAACTTAAGAGAAAATAATGAAGTTTGAATCAGAGAAAATAAGCAGAGACCACAAATCACCAAATGTAATTGGACTGTCAAGAGAACTTTTTGTGTGCAAAAAGCCTATTCATCCATGTATCTCTTCCTGATGCATATTGTCACTAGATATATTTGAGTTGTGAAATTCTACTGAACCACCTGTCAGCACACGGATACCCAAGGCAACCATGTATTCCATGAAAATGCATCAGTTTATACATCCACCATCTTGACACTTCCTCAAGGAGCACAGTAACTTGACTTTGTTACATACTCCATGCAGCCCTGATTATGCTCTTGTTGATTTTTTGCCAGAATCCTGTTATCAAAGATTTGCAATATACCAAAGTGTATGTATGCATGCATCCATACATACATACATCCATACATACATACATACATACAATCTGACTGGGTGGGACATCATGCTATATGTCTGCGGCATGATGCCCCAGTGCTAGACATCACAATAAACTGCCACACTGCAGACATCGTAGCGATATGACTAAACAATTGTTAAAGCTACATTAAAATCCAAATCACACACACATACATACATACATATGGACAATATTGACAGATAGACAGAGTCCAAAATGATTAATTTTACCAGTGAAACAAAAAACTGCAAATTCAATACAGAATGAATGCAAAAGAATGATCGATAGATGAGAATGGATTTCAGAACTGATACTTCTCAAGCTGATGAGAAATTTCCATGGTCATGTGCCCTTTTTGCATGATAATCAAGGATGAGATAGATAGATGAGAATGGATTTCAGAAACTGTTGAGAAATTTCCATGGTTACATGCCCTTTTTGCATGATAATCAAGGATCAGATTGATAAATGAGAGGAGATTTCAGAAGCTGATGAGACATTTCCATGGTCATGTGCCCTTTTTGCATGACAATCAAGGATGAGAAATTTCCATGGTCACATGCCCTTTTTACTTGATAATCAGCGATGAGAAATTTCCAGTCATGTGCCCTTTTGCATCATAATCAAGGATGAGAAGTTTCCATAGTCATGTGCCCTTTTTGCATGATAATCAAGGATGAGAAATTTCCATGGTCACATGCCCTTTTTTGCATGATAATCAAGGATGAGAAATTTCCATGGTTACATGCCCTTTTTGCATGATAATCAAGGATGAGAAATTTCCATGGTTACATGGCCTTTTTGCATGATAATCAAGGATGAGAAATTTCCATGGTCACATGCCCTTTTTGCATGATAATCAAGTATCAGATTCATTACAATGACTGACATGTTTTTACTCTTGCTAACTGTGACATTGTTCTTGTCAAGGCAGACATAGCAAAATCTTTATTTGAAATGAAATTAAACAAGAAATATTAATTTATCATTTCAGTTCTACCTGATGTTAGATGGACGAGGAAACTATGAGTTCAAAAAGATTACTTCAGACACTACAGAGTTTGGATCTTGATAGTAATGTAAATGTAGGGTTATAGGCTTATAATCATATGTTCTTAGAATGAAACAGACCTTAAAGCTGTATGAATTGTACATATATTTACATCATTGTTAAAAAACATGTAAAGTGCAAAAGAATCCACTATATAACATCAATTCTAAAGATTTCACTTATTTATATGAATTTTGTACATTATTTGCATGAAAATTAGTTCAAACATATGAATTTTGCCATATCTGCACAAGAGAGACATGTGAAAATTTTATGTATCTGCACAAGAGATGTAAAAAATTGCTCTATCTGCAGAAGGGAGACATGTGGATACGCTCTTGAGAACCTATCTGATTTCTGGCCAGAGAAATATCTTAATGGAATTAGGCCACTGTAGGCTCCTGTGTGATGCATGAATGACCATGTAGGATATAAGTTTTTATGAAATTTGTTACAGAAATAAAGCCATGTGTGGGTTACAACTTTAGCTGCAAATGCCATTTATATAATTATGGAGCTTTGTTGAGTTTAGCACATTGCTTTATTGAGCTGTAAAACTTGATTATGTTCGACTCAAAGGTCAGTATCCATAACAGCTCAGTAAAAATAAAAACATACTTAGCAAAACAAAACCTCATAATTTTTTACTACTTAACATTACCAAAAACTATTGCCATTCCAGCACAATAAGTAATTTTGCTGAGCTGAAATTGCTATGATGAAAGCTGTGCATTGTATTACTGTTGAACACAAGAAATTGTATTTACAATCAAAATCATTCAACTGTCTTATCAGTTGCATGTGTTATTTTAGAATATTTCCTATCTGAATTTTCCTCTGCATTGATTTTACATTTGGTTTTATTTTGGTTTTTTTCGTTTTTCTGTTTTATGGAAAACCAGATGCAGATGGGCACATTTCTGTAGTTATTATGACCTTTTTTGTTATTCATTTTGTCACTTAAATGATCTTACTGGCTATAGAACTGTTACAAAAATATTTTTTCTAGGTTTAAATTTATTTTTTGGTAACTGTTTGCACCTCAAGGAATAGAAATTACTGTCTGAAAATAATTTCATATATTATTTTCAAATAATACAAAGTACTTAAAGCAGTTTTGCAAATTAATTATTTATAATTACAGCTGTCCCAAATTATAATGCCCTTCTTTATCACACAGTTCTTGAAATAAGTTGATACTGCTATTGGCCCCATGAGCAAAGATTAAACTTCCATTTTACTTGAATGAGTCTAACAGATACAGGATATTATCGGTTGAAAGAAAACAACATGAAGCATAGTATTATTATTTTATTTTGTTTAAATATTCCTTTACAAAATGAAATGCACTTATACCGTAAAAGTGAAGCAAATGTCTCAAGTTTAAATAGACTAAAATAATTACATTACATTTCACTTGCATTTTGTTTGTTTTTTACACCCCCACCCCCCAACACACATGAATCCCAAATCTTGTGTTATTGCTATATGCTTGACTGTCATTTTGTTTATTCCTCCCTCACAAGCTCTCATTTATGCAATCTTTGGAACAAAACTACTGTGTTATAAGAGGGAGAGCTGTATATATTGAACAGAATAATTTATTTTTATAAGAGAGAAAAGTGAGGTCATCTGGATAAAAAAATAGTTGGATGTCTGAAATCCATACATTCACTGAATCAGCTGTTAACAATGCACAGTTGCTGTGTAACTCTTTTTTTTGTTAGTATTGTGTGGATGTAGATGCTTTGTTGCTTATCAGATATTTATTAAATTTCTTATGAAACTAAAATTTTATAATTCATAATTGTGTTGGTTTATATTGACATCTTTTTATATTTCTGAATATTCTTAGGGCCATCAACCATTGTAATACAGAAACAGTAGAAACATAATTAAAATTAAATTTGTAAAATTTGTTGATCTTTTAATTAGTAGTGTTTTTTTAAACTAGTGTTTATCCAATAAGCCATAATCAATGTTATATGTACTTTTACTTTAAAAAAACAATGGTATATACTATCTTCTAAGCCAGAAATTGGGCTAAACGCACAATGAATAGGACTTGAATTTTGACTGTCTTTGCTCAGCAGTCATTTACGTTTGAGTAAAACTTGGTTTGAAAAAAAGTCTGCAGATGATGGCACAGCAACAGACTTAAGTACATTCATCTTGCATCATTAATAATGGATGTACAAAACTCCTAAGCTAATCAGGCACAATTAAAGACTCATAACCACCCAATCAAAGACAGTCTGTATCCCTAGCCTACATAATTAGCTGATGATCAGCAATAAATGGCTTATAACCACCCAATCAAAGACAGTCTGTATCCCTAGCCTACATAATTAGCTGATGATCAGCAATAAATGGCTTATAACCACCCAATCAAAGACAGTCTGTATCCCTAGCCTACATAATTAGCTGATGATCAGCAATAAATGGCTCATAACCACCCAATCAAAGACAGTCTGTATCCCTAGCCTACATAATTAGCTGATGATCAGCAATAAATGGCTTATAACCACCCAATCAAAGACAGTCTGTATCCCTAGCCTACATAATTAGCTGATGATCAGCAATAAATGGCTTATAACCACCCAATCAAAGACAGTCTGTATCCCTAGCCTACATAATTAGCTGATGATCAGCAATAAATGGCTTATAACCACCCAATCAAAGACAGTCTGTATCCCTAGCCTACATAATTAGCTGATGATCAGCAATAAATGGCTTATAACCACCCAATCAAAGACAGTCTGTATCCCTAGCCTACATAATTAGCTGATGATCAGCAATAAATGGCTTATAACCACCCAATCAAAGACAGTCTGTATCCCTAGCCTACATAATTAGCTGATGATCAGCAATAAATGGCTTATAACCACCCAATCAAAGACAGTCTGTATCCCTAGCCTACATAATTAGCTGATGATCAGCAATAAAAGACTCATAACCACCCAATCAAAGACAGTCTGTATCCCTAGCCTACATAATTAGCTGATGATCAGCAATAAATGGCTTATAACCACCCAATCAAAGACAGTCTGTATCCCTAGCCTACATAATTAGCTGATGATCAGCAATAAATGGCTCATAACCACCCAATCAAAGACAGTCTGTATCCCTAGCCTACATAATTAGCTGATGATCAGCAATAAATGGCTCATAACCACCCAATCAAAGACAGTCTGTATCCCTAGCCTACATAATTAGCTGATGATCAGCAATAAATGGCTCATAACCACCCAATCAAAGACAGTCTGTATCCCTAGCCTACATAATTAGCTGATGATCAGCAATAAATGGCTTATAACCACCCAATCAAAGACAGTCTGTATCCCTAGCCTACATAATTAGCTGATGATCAGCAATAAATGGCTTATAACCACCCAGTCAAAGACAGTCTGTATCCCTAGCCTACATAATTAGCTGATGATCAGCAATAAATGGCTTATAACCACCCAGTCAAAGACAGTCTGTATCCCTAGCCAACATAATTAGCTGATGATCAGCAATAAATGGCTTATAACCACCCAATCAAAGACAGTCTGTATCCCTAGCCTACATAATTAGCTGATGATCAGCAATAAATGGCTCATAACCACCCAATCAAAGACAGTCTGTATCCCTAGCCTACATAATTAGCTGATGATCAGCAATAAATGGCTTATAACCACCCAATCAAAGACAGTCTGTATCCCTAGCCTACATAATTAGCTGATGATCAGCAATAAATGGCTCATAACCACCCAATCAAAGACAGTCTGTATCCCTAGCCTACATAATTAGCTGATGATCAGCAATAAATGGCTTATAACCACCCAATCAAAGACAGTCTGTATCCCTAGCCTACATAATTAGCTGATGATCAGCAATAAATGGCTTATAACCACCCAATCAAAGACAGTCTGTATCCCTAGCCTACATAATTAGCTGATGATCAGCAATAAATGGCTCATAACCACCCAATCAAAGACAGTCTGTATCCCTAGCCTACATAATTAGCTGATGATCAGCAATAAATGGCTTATAACCACCCAATCAAAGACAGTCTGTATCCCTAGCCTACATAATTAGCTGATGATCAGCAATAAATGGCTCATAACCACCCAATCAAAGACAGTCTGTATCCCTAGCCTACATAATTAGCTGATGATCAGCAATAAATGGCTTATAACCACCCAATCAAAGACAGTCTGTATCCCTAGCCTACATAATTAGCTGATGATCAGCAATAAATGGCTCATAACCACCCAATCAAAGACAGTCTGTATCCCTAGCCTACATAATTAGCTGATGATCAGCAATAAATGGCTTATAACCACCCAATCAAAGACAGTCTGTATCCCTAGCCTACATAATTAGCTGATGATCAGCAATAAATGGCTTATAACCACCCAATCAAAGACAGTCTGTATCCCTAGCCTACATAATTAGCTGATGATCAGCAATAAATGGCTCATAACCACCCAATCAAAGACAGTCTGTATCCCTAGCCTACATAATTAGCTGATGATCAGCAATAAATGGCTCATAACCACCCAATCAAAGACAGTCTGTATCCCTAGCCTACATAATTAGCTGATGATCAGCAATAAATGGCTTATAACCACCCAATCAAAGACAGTCTGTATCCCTAGCCTACATAATTAGCTGATGATCAGCAATAAATGGCTCATAACCACCCAATCAAAGACAGTCTGTATCCCTAGCCTACATAATTAGCTGATGATCAGCAATAAATGGCTTATAACCACCCAATCAAAGACAGTCTGTATCCCTAGCCTACATAATTAGCTGATGATCAGCAATAAATGGCTCATAACCACCCAATCAAAGACAGTCTGTATCCCTAGCCTACATAATTAGCTGATGATCAGCAATAAATGGCTCATAACCACCCAATCAAAGACAGTCTGTATCCCTAGCCTACATAATTAGCTGATGATCAGCAATAAATGGCTCATAACCACCCAATCAAAGACAGTCTGTATCCCTAGCCTACATAATTAGCTGATGATCAGCAATAAATGGCTTATAACCACCCAATCAAAGACAGTCTGTATCCCTAGCCTACATAATTAGCTGATGATCAGCAATAAATGGCTCATAACCACCCAATCAAAGACAGTCTGTATCCCTAGCCTACATAATTAGCTGATGATCAGCAATAAATGGCTTATAACCACCCAATCAAAGACAGTCTGTATCCCTAGCCTACATAATTAGCTGATGATCAGCAATAAATGGCTTATAACCACCCAATCAAAGACAGTCTGTATCCCTAGCCTACATAATTAGCTGATGATCAGCAATAAATGGCTCATAACCACCCAATCAAAGACAGTCTGTATCCCTAGCCTACATAATTAGCTGATGATCAGCAATAAATGGCTCATAACCACCCAATCAAAGACAGTCTGTATCCCTAGCCTACATAATTAGCTGATGATCAGCAATAAATGGTGACTTAATGGGTGATAAGGTTAATAACATACTGGAACTGGTGGAAATATAATCCATATCTGTAAAGATTATCTTGATCAGAACCCTGAAATACTTGTATTCGCAAGAAAACACAAAATGTTTGTCCTTAATAATCTTATTGTTTCTACTTTTTCTGCTCTTAAACATGTAATATGTATACAAAACATTAATATTTTCTTACTTAATTGTACATACTGGTATACAGTGGAACAATATGATTATTGTACCAATTTAATTCAAATACTGCCATTGACATTTCTACTATTTATCAGAGCCTCGTCATCTTGATACCTGATGGTGTTGATGAAATCTATGTACCCTGATAGGTCCAGATAACTCATGTTTTACCCTATGTGAAATTCTTTCCCAAAAATGAATGTGGCAGACAGATATATGTGAATATAAAAACATTCAATGAGATATAAAAAAAGTTTTAACGAAAAGGAAAACATCATTGTACTTAATTACCAGAAATTGTGTCATTTTCAGTTCTGGATTAGATGTCACATCAGTGTTAGTATCATCCTTCCAAAGTTGTTTTCACGTGACATCACAAAACATGTGCATTTTCACATCTGCCTTTTGATTCCCTAGCCACTCAAACTGGCACTTAACAACATTTTTCTTCTCACATATTTACAAAGGCACATCTCATTTTATGCATAAGGATATAATAATATATCACAGTCTGTCATTTATACCAACAGCATGAAACTAAATTTTTATTTTTCACCTTTTCTTTTTAAATAAAACATTGAAATTTCAACCAGCTGTATTATTCTTTCACAAACAGATTCAACAGTAAACAGACACATAAACAAATGGCTACCCAAACAAGTAGAAACATAATGATTTTCAATTTTTATGGGCTGGAATCAATCATTAGGCTATCATTCAAGTTAAAAAGCCAATCATTAATATATAATTCATATTTCTAAAGGCAGTTCAAGAATACTCAGTTTTGACATTTGACACAGTCATTTTGCGTTAGGCACAAGGTTGATTTTGAGACACAGAAGATGAAACTTCTTTGAATGGTTCTCGCTTTCATTCAGTATCATCCTCCACCACAAATATAATATTTGACTGCACTAATTAAAATTGGTTTGTCAGCTGTCTTTGGTACAAGAATTTGTTGTAATGATTTGTTGTTGTTGTAATGTTTAATGCCATTTTTCAGCACAAGATAGGCTATACATGGCAGCCAGAATAAATGGTGGCGGAAGAACCCGGGAAAGGCCCGGAATGAACCACCAACCCACAAGAAGTTACTGGCAAGCTTTCTCACATACCCACATTGGCCAAGCCGAAGACTCAAACGGACACAGACAGGTGTGATGGCAGTGATCCATAATGGTGAGCACTTTAGACCACTCAGCCACTTGGGGCCCCTTGTTTTAGTGAAAAAGTATTTGTACATAAGTTCCAGCATAATACACTTGTTATGAAATTTTAATTCTGTAACTGATGTTACATTCAAAAGGTCATTGTCTGGAAATATTTTTTTTCAAGATGACAAGCTTAGGGACATCATACAAAATATCTTTTTTTTAAAATCACAATGTTGTCTCATTGTCAAAATTAACTGCATTTCTATTTGTTGTTGTTGTAGGGTTTAACACCATTTTTCAGCACAAGATAGGCTATACATAGTGGCCCGTATAATTGGTGGAGGAAGAACCCTGGAAAACCCCAGGAAGAACCACTGACCCACGAGAAGCTACTGGCAGGCTTTCTCACATACCCATGTTAGCCGAGCCTGAGACTCGAACTCACGCAGACAGAGTTGAGATGGCAGTGATCCGTAACAGTGAGTGCTTTAGACCACTCGGCCACTCAGGGCCCCCATTTCTATTTGAAAGCAGTATACATGATTGCAGTTCAACTTTGCTATTGCATCTTTCAATAAAAGCCTGTGAACTTCCAGCTTTATTTTGTCTTTCTTGCTATAGGGGCTCTTTATTTCAAGTTTCATTTTGATGAATTAAACATCCTAATAGACAACTAAATCAGATTTTTATCTTGAGTATGCATGATGACTACTGTTGATAAAGATTTGTTAGGGAATCAAAATGATGGTGCAAGTTGTGCACATGTTGTATTGTGCATATTTGTGTGCACAATCATGACTTCTGTGAAAACAACCCATACAAATGATGTTTTCTTTCAGAAAACTATTCTATAGAAGCTGACCCAACAACAGTATTTTATACCTCTCTGCTGTTTTGAAAATTATTTTTTGCAAAGAAAGAGACTTGCACCAAAACACCTAATTGACAGGCATTTCCAGTCAAGTTTGACTAGAAAGCTTTTATTTGATCAGTTCCTACAATATGTTTGATGATAATGAAGGTTAGTTTTTGTTGACAGTATAATTGTTTTGTCATAATTAGGATCTAGGCTATATATTTGTTGTTCCAGACTAAAGATATGACCTGTGCTGACATTGTTAAAAGCTTATGGCGTGAAGAACTGAATATTGTAATGTCTATAATGCAGTATAGAACATGAGGCAGTCCTTCATTTATAAGGTTATTACAAGTCCAGGAGATAAGCTTTAATGCCTCTTTGGTCGTGTGCTTTGTAGCTATAGAGTATTTAAACTGAATCAGAACTAAACACAGGTGTGTGGGATAATTATGGGCACATAAGTCCAGTGTCCGCATTCCTCATCCATGCATTATGTTTGGCAAATATGGCTATTTTAGGATCTCTAATATATATATAAATATATATATATATATATATATATATATATATATATATATATATATATATATATATATATATATATATATATATATAAAGAATGATGTCATAGTGTCCATTATCATTTGAGCCTGTGATGCAATTTAATTATTACTAGGTATTGGCAACCTTGGTTATATACGTCTTATTATAGTTTCAAATACCATGATAACATTGGTGGTATTAGGAATGTACATGTTCTATGCACTTTTTTGCATCTTTATTGTTCAATGCTTATTAAAGGTACATGTATTCACAACACTTTAACCAAAATTTATATAAAATATTATATGTAATAGATATAAAGAGTCAATTGGGAATCACCATTTACTTGGAGTAGGTGATACTCATTGCAGAGGACTTATTATGACTTTTTATTGCCAACAAATAATGGCTATATCTGTTTGAGATTTTCTTAGAAAGTTTGTCTTTTCTCTATTTATTTCTTCCGATACACTTTCAGATTTGAAGGGGGTGGGATGGACTGATTGGTGGGGTGTTGAGAATCTTTGAAAGTTGAAAAAGAAAAAATATTCATTGTTCATGTCAGTTATGTTGATTAAGATGTACATTATATCAATCATGTAATTGCCTACATGAGGAATGATATTCTTCATTTGAAAATGAGGCAGAAAAGTGTTGGAGACATGACATTATTGCCTTTAATCTTAGCTGTCTTTCATTATAATGTGATTTGAGGTATTGATTTATTTTTTTCTAAAATCACATGGTAACAGAATCACAAGATATGATATATTTCATCAGATTATTTAGTCCTCTGCTGCAATGGTGAGGAAACAACAAATAGTTCTTGTAAAGTGCAGCTGGTCTCATAGTGTGTATCTGAGTTGGATGGATTATTTTGATATTTTATTGGCGTAGTAGCCACTGTTATGAACATGATCAGTTAATTCCACAGTTAAGGCTCTGTTGATATTTATGAGAGTTATTTTGCATGCTTTGACAGTAATAATGGACTGTGGTTTAACCTTTTGGTGCAACTAATCATGCAGATTTTGACTGTTTATTTAGATTTTTGGAAGGCATAACAACCATAATGATGATGACAACAGTGATTTTTGTGAGTGTTATTCCCTTTGTCCAGTTAACACAATAATGAATGTTTGTTTTTAAAAGTGTGAATGGAACTAGTCCAAGTTTTTGACTATTTTGATATTTGGGGTCAAATACGGAGACAAATTTCTATATGTACAGGGTATATTTGCCTTGAATTCTGTGGACTATAATGTGTGTCAAGTAAAAATGATTTTTCCTGGTACAATTGATTCCCAATGAATCACTTATATTTAGTAAAAAGATTAATCTAGAAGGACCAATCCCAAAATTACTGATGGCCTCATCTCCCTTGACTAAGGCTATGCTCACTAGGTGTTTGATACCATTACACAGTAAACCAAGCATTAGTTACTCTTGTATTGTATGGGTGGAATGGTTATTTTAATGGAAATAATAGCTCAAAATGAGTCTATAACAGTGGAAAAAAGCCCTCCTCATGATAATTTACTTTGCTACTGACAGTCCATACACCCATACTGTACATCTTTAGGTCCATCTTGAATCCATTTTAGAGTAACATCAAAATACTGTTGGACTTGCAGCTGTTTAATTTTACAAACTTTATCATGGTTATGAGTAGATAACTTGACTAGATTTTTTGGTCACAACAAGAATTTGCTAGTTTTCACACATTTTAACATTTTTTAGACTTGTGAGCACAATTAATCAACCATTTGAAGCAAACAAATCAAATTTAATGGACATATTTGTATTCATCTGTACATAAACTGAATTGATTTTCAGGTCAATGTCTCCCCAAAATAAATTTTAAAACTTTTTACTTTCCCAACAAACATTTTGTCAACACAAAATGTAGTAAAAATCATGTGGACTTGAGAAATGCTTGGATATGCAAGTTTTAATGCATAAATGGATGACTTGATTTTATTTTCCTGCCATTATAGTTGTTTTTCAATTTTTGAAGTTTGGATTTGAGGGGGCTTGGACTGTCATAGTTTGAATTGTCTGCATCTAGTTTATCTGCACCATTTGATTTCCTTTTCTTTGGATTTTGTTTTGTTAGAACTATATGGAGTGATTGATCAAACTGGATTTGATTGGAAAGTAGCAGGGACAAGCAATTATTTCACATTGTCAATTTTGTTCTAATTTTACAACAATCAAATTTTTGCATATAGGTCCAGTGCTGGATTAAACCCTGTGGAGGCCCTTAATCCTTTAGGCAGTCAAAATCTTGGGGACCCCCTCGCAAATTATCTCCTAATACATTTTATCAATATTATTTTGATTTGTATTCGTGGGGCCCCTAGGCCAGTGTCTACTATGCCTATTTGGTAATCCGGCATTGTATGGCTAAAAATATGTGCTATGGATGGTGGCTAATGTAATTGGTAGAAGAAGAACCGAGGAAAACTCCAGTAAGAATCAAGGACTCACAGGAAGCTACTGGCAAACTTTCTCACATATCCACCTTGGCCGAGCCCAAGGCTCGAATCCATGGAGATAGAGTTGCGATGGCAGTGTTTGGTAAAGGTGAGTACTTTAGACCACTCGGCCCTTGTGGAATAATAGGTATTTGATGTACATGTACTTAATTTCTCATTGTGACTAAGAAAGAAAGGTTAGAAAATTCACTTGATGTGCTGCACAGCATCATTTGTAATTGAAGACATTGTACATCATTCAGTTATTTTATTTTTGTGAGTTATCAATGGTTCAGTAAGAATTATAGGGCTATATGCTGTAGTGTTAGTCATTTTAGTTAATTACCCTAAGATCACTCATGTTTAATTTTTCATGATCCATAATGCAATTTTCTGTAGTGAATTCATTGTTCCATATTTAACTTTTAACAGCCATCACATGAAGATGAGCATATTGGTCTTTAGTCAAGCACTGTTGAATTTTTTTACAATGATATTTTCCTTTTTAACTTTTTTGTAATAGATTGCTGCATTATCTCGTATTACTGTCTTTTTTTAAACACTATCCTCTTTAGACATGGCAGTATACAGTAATCCTTCAATTCTTCCATCTAGCACTTGTTGGTACAAACAGTCTCACAGCTTTTAATGGATTTGCCTTGAAACTTAGTAAATAATCTAATCATCACCAGGTAGAAACGTCACACAATGGCCTTTTGTCTGACATCTAGCATCCATTGGAACAAGTTTCTTATCAGTGCTCCTCCTAAACTACTGGGAGGACTGGCACTAAACATAAGCATATTTATCCCAAATTCTACTTTGTCTTAAAAATGGTGCCACTGCAACATTCAAAATTGCTGCTGTGGTAGCCATTTTGAAAATCTTATTACAACTATTTAACTAATAGTCATACCACTAAAACACTTCTAATGATCTCTAGTTGGTTTTGAATAAAATTTATGCCAATCTGACATCCAATATGCTGATATTCATGCTGAATGGAAGGTCGTATTGACTTGAGGGTTTCAATTTGTATTTGAAATGTGTATATATATTGTGCTGAATTTTGATCTATCTGACTTCTGTCATGTTTTTTTAAGATATTTACTAAAAATTGAGTTCAATCCTTAACCCATATTCACAAGCCAAGGTTTCGATATGTTTATCCTATCTACACCATGGTGGATCAAGCAGATGTTTGTGTGCTTCAGGTATGTGAATTTCGTGGCCATACTTTTGATGTTAAACTTACAAAGCATCCATTTGAAGTCAGTTGACTCCACCATTTTTGACCAATATACAATGCCCCACTGTTATACACTACTGGTTAGTTGGCATTACTAAGGGAGACAACTCATAAAATCCAATAGATGTCACTAGGACAAAGCATTAAAATATCTAATGGATCTGCCAAGGTGTTGATAGGGTTAACACATTGGAACTTTGGCTGGTAAAGATGGTCCTAGTCTTGTTTATGAGTTGCATGTTATGAAAATGAACTTGTCAATTTTGTCGAAAATTTTTTATTAGTTTTTGAGAAAATGATATTGTGGCATAGGTCAAGTTACAATGTATATAAAGAAGCTTTTTTAAAGAAAGTCTTAATTCTTATCTTAATTTCAGTCTGTGGAATTATCAACTTTGTACTCTTGATATAATTTGAGAGGAATTATTCAAATTATTCATTGGAAATAGAAAGTGCTGATAGACTTTTGGGACTAAAACACTTTATTTTGGGATTATTGAGAACTCATTCAAAGATATTCTGGATTGTATCATTATGTTATAGCGTGATATTCAAGACTTATTACATCAACACAGTCTAGAATATTGGTACATCAGCACATTAAAAACTACTGCTACATCAGCACATTCATTACTATTGGAATTCATTTGGGACATTCTGTCCTTGTTAATTTTACTCTTTTTTGTTGTTGCATAGTTTAAGACCATAGAGTTGGAACAGAAATTAGTGGCTCTTCCTTAATCTGAATATCTTTAAAACATTTCAGAGATATTAAAAATTGTCTTTAAAATTTAAATTTACTTTGTTCAGGAATTTTAGGAATTTTCATTGTCCCTGGTAAAGATTATAATCTCTCACAGGCAGGAAATCTTTAGTGAAACCAACAACCTCCGTCTGCTTAGGTTCGAGTCTCTGATTCGGCCAATGTGGGTATGTGAGAAAGCTTGCCAGTAGCTTCTCGAGGGTTGGTGGTTCTTTCCGGGGATTATCCGGGTTCTTCCACCACCATTAATACTGGCCGCCATGTATAGCCTATCGTGTGCTGAAAAATGGCGTTAAACCCTACAACAACAACAACAATTAGTGACTTTTGCTTCAGATCCTAATCAGAATGGGTTAGAGTCTATTATCTTAAAATAAGTAATAAAAAAATATGAGAAACAACAGGTTTCTTAAAATTAAAGAAATAATTTATTTCCATAGGATACAAAGTGAAAAATGTAAAAGAAATTTCAGTTTTGTGAATTAAACGCCAAATAATCCTAGAATTTCTAACACAAATTCCAATTTTTTGAAGTTCTGAATAAACTTTAGTTTTATTCCAAAATATATCCAATGCTGGAAATGTTGATGTGCATGTGGTGGCCTGCGTTATAGTGATTTGCCAACAGTCTTTTGTTGAATCACAGTAATACAATCCAAGGATATTTCATTCGAATTTTCACTATAAATCCAAGTCTCTATTACCAAGAATGTTATGTTTGACCACTTTGAGAAGAATAACAGGAATTAAATAATTTGAAAAAATAAATTCCCGGCCAAAGAAATACAACAATAATACAACTGATTCTGCTGAGATCTTGCAGCACAAGTGAATAATTTCTAGAAAAACAAGATTATGTAGCCTTCTGTTTGATGTCAGGTCACAATTAACATTTTCGTTAAAATAAAGAAGATATTACCCAATTAAAAATTTCATTCTGGAAGGCTCCAAATGTTTACAAGATAAAATCTAAGGTGTAATTAGAAGGTCTGTTGCTAAAATTATAATACACAATGTGTTAAACAACGGGTAGAACCGACATTTCATGGGGAATTTCCAATATTCTGGACTCAGTTGAGATTAACATGTTTACAAAACCATAATAAATTATTCGGGTCAGGTAGAAAATTAATTTGATTTTGGACAAGGTCAAATCTAAATAAAATAAACTTATCCATAGCATATAATGAATATTTTAAAAAAAACTAACAAACAATGCAAATTAAAGATATAAAAAACTTTGAATAAAGATTTTTTGATTGAGCTTGCCAGACATTGATATTTTGGCAATAAAACCCTCTTTAACAAAGAAGGAAATAAAGAATAATATGGTTTAGTATTTGGTGGAAAAGAAATGTTTTTGACAATAATGCCTTGGGTTTTGTTGGTAAGATTTCTCTGGTTTTGACAAGAAATTAAAGTATGTACAGGTAAAAAGAATCCCAGATGGAATTGGAATTAACAGAACTTCAACCACAGAAAGAAGTGATGGAATTAAAGAAGAAAACAAATGCCTTGACAGGAAAGTGTGGGGCAGAGAGAGAAAAAAAAGAGAAAAAAATACAAATGCAGATACAGAGAAGAAAGAGAAATATTGTTGTGGGGTTTAATGCCATATTTCAGCACACGATAGGCTATGCATGACGGCCAGTACTAATTGTGGAGGAAGAACCCGGGAAAACCCCGGGAAGAACCACCGACCCACGAGAAGCTACTGGCGAACTTTCTCACATACCCACGTTAGCCGAATCCAAGACTCGAACCCACGCAGACAGAGGTGAGATGGAAGTGATCCGTAACGGAGAGCGCTTTAGACCACCCGGCCACTCGGGGCCCCAAAGAGAAATGTAATATAGTTTCAAAGATATTACACTGCCGTGCAGACACCCCCCTTTACACACAATTTCAGGTTTAATATAGTCTAAAAGATATAGAACTGACAGGAAGGTCCCCCCCCCCTTTTACACACAGTGTCAGGTTTTGATGTTACCAGAAATATTATGTTTGTACCCCTCTTCCAACAAGAAGTAGATAAATACTTCACTCACTTTGAGAAAATTGCAGAAGGCTTGCAATGGCCAAAAGAGCATGGGATTTTATTATTACAAGATGTACGTGAAGTCTAAACTTAACTGTTGGTACAACAAAGTGTTAATTATGACTTTGTTAAGGTATTGTTTTGAAATTTACCTTTGGCTTTAGGTACTGTATAAAAACTGGATAAATGCATATCGAATTTTCAAGAGAAAAAGAACAACTATTTCATATATGCTGCTCATCAAAAAAGGTTAATAAAGATTATGACAATATCGGACAACTCATTTATTGAAGTGTTGGAGAACTGCATCCATAACTATGTCAAAACCTATATTGATGAACAAAAAGTGGAAAGTTTGGAAAATGCTGCTCGCACAGCTGAAGATTATTCCATGATTCCTAAAGTTTCATTGTCAGAACGTCTTCTTCTCAAACGTTGTTTTGGTAAAATAACCATCTCAGGCTCATATGTGTTCTTCTATATCTCAGTCTGGCACAACTTTTAGAAATCAGACTTCTGATAAGGCTGGTCAGAAGACCTTATCTCTTACAACATGCACTTAAAAATAGGCACGTCGTTTCTAATTGCTACAGGTTCAAAAATAAGCAATTGAATAGAGCTATTCCAAATGTTCTTCAGAGAATTTAATGTCATGGTCTTTTATTGAAAGGAATACATTGGTTGGGTCAAACAGACCCAAGTTTGATTTTATTATGGATGATTTTGAACTTTTCATGTCGAAAGATTCTTTATCACTTACTTGTGATTCTGCCAAGCCTACCTCTATTAAAATATTAAGGGACACGTGAGCTTCTCATAGTCATTTTGTTATCAGGTTCTTGGCCTTTGAGAAATCAATGTGTTCTTATCCAGGAGTATAGTGCTGTTTTGTTAATGTTCCTTTCCAGTGTGTGAATCTGTCATCAACCAGTTTCATTACCTGTGACTGCTGGAGCAGTAAATTCTTTACCTATTGAGGGCATTCCTTTATTAAAAATCAATGCTCTAGCTGGAGATATGTGTGTGTGATTTGGATTTTTAAGGTAGCTTTAACATTTTACAGTCATATCGCTACGATGTCTGCAGTGTGACAGTTTATAGTAATGTCTAGCACTGGGACATCATGCCGCAGACATGTAGCATGATCATGATGTCCCACCCAGTCACGTTATCTTGAAACCAGGCCGACAAGCCCTAACACTAACCTCTTAATGCTGATCGCCAAGCGAGGCAGCTTTTGATACCATTTTTATAAGTCTAGCTGGAGATAAGGTCGTGGTTAATCACTTCTAAGTGACCAGCCTTGTTTCAATTATAATGTTGATCCTATTAAGATTGAAATCCCAGATTTGTATCCTACTTGATAATCATTATTCCTTTCGCTGAAACGTTTTTTTTTTTTTTTTTTTTTTTTTTTTGATGAGGTTACTTTTGGTCCTCATAATTGATACTCATTCTCTCTATTCTAATCAGTGTGACAAAGACAATCATTGTCGTGTAGAAAGAAGACACTGGGATGTCATGTTGGTTTCTGAGGGTTATTATCGAAACTGAAGCCACTCAAGACCTATTTGATTAATTTTTGAAAAATTTGGTTCTTGCAAGAAAATGGAGATAACTTGCGATACGCGCTAGAGACGAGTGGTCAGTGAGGTGTAAAATTGTTCCGATGTCATATCGATTGGAAATTCTTATTGAGCCCATGAAACTCCATTTGCTGGTCATTTAGGAGTCAGTAAGGCTTATCACAAGATCTTGAATCATTTGTACTGGTCGGAAATTAAAAGCGATGTTTCTAAGTAATATAAATATGATCGCACTTGTCAAATTATAGGAAAACCCAATCAGAAGACTATCTATTTAGTAGAATTATGGTAGACTATGCCTATCCTTTTCCAAAGACCAATTCAGGGAACCAGTACTTGTTGACCATAATGTGTGCGTACACAAGATTTCTAGAGGCGATTACTTTGAGAAACATCAAAACTAAAATAGTAAATGATTTGATATTTTTATTACACTTAATCGCTGTCTTAAATGTGTCCAGTCTGATTAAGGCTAAAATGTTGTTTCTGGAATTTTCCAGCAAGTTGTGTATGAATTGGGAATTTTGAAAAGATTTCATCCAAATGTGACGAATATAATTCGGTAATATTGCTTTGATGTATAAAAGATTGGTTCGAGAGTGTTCATTTACTGTTGTTAGTGAATCAGTTCAAGAAACATTGGATTTTAGTCCGTTGGATCTAGTTTTTTGACATGATTGTGCGTGGATCGTTGAAGTTATTAAGAAAGAAAGTTATCAAATTAAAATTCCAAGATTCATTTTCCTGAATACGTTTCGGATTTCAAGCATAAGTTGTCAGATACTTGCAAAATAGCAAGAACTTGTCTTCATTCTACTCGGTCAAAAATAAAATTAAGGTATGACAAGAATACGAATGAAAGGAGCTTTAATATATTGTTGGCCCTTTTGCCCATGCCTCAAAATATTCTTTAGGCTAAATTATATTGTCCTTGTACAACTGAATAGAAAGTAAATGGCTTGACACTCATGGAGGGAGGAAACAGAAAGAACGTTTCCATAGAATATGTGAAAGACGTATTTTGGAAAAGATAACCCAGTTAATCACTCGGTCAATTTAAATTTACCTCTCCCACACAGTGAGGATATAAAAGATTTTTCGGTATTTGCAACTCCAGATGGATTTGATTAATATCAAGGGATGCCGTTTGGTACATTATAACGACCGGTCTAGATAATTATGATGCATACATCGATGATGTCGTCATCTACAGCGACACCTGGAAAGACCATTTGGAAGCATTTGGAAATTCTTTGATCGATTCCGTGATGGAAGTCTGACAATTTAGAAAAAAGTGAGTTTTGCCGTACATGTTACTTTTTAGGACATAATTGAAAATGTCAAGTTAAACCTGATGTTGTTGTTGTTGTTGTTATAGGGTTTAACGCCATTTTTCAGCACAAGATAGGCTATACATGGCGGCCAGTATTAATGGTGGAGGAAGAACCCGGGAAAACCCCGGATAGAACCACCGACCCACGAGAAGCTACCGGCAAGCTTTCTCACATATCCACATTTGCCGAGCCCGAGACTCGAACCCACACAGACAGAGGTGAGATGGCAGTGATCCGTGACGGAGAGCGCTTTAGACCACTCGGCCACTCAGGGCCCCCATGTTAAACCTGAAGAATTTAAAGTAAATGCAATCTCTGAATTCCCTGTTGCAATTGTGGGGTATGGCTGGATATTATCGGAAATTTTGTTTAAATTCCTCCATTTGTTAAAGGCCAAACTTAAGAGTGCACTAGTTCTTTAAGCTCCAAATTTCAATAATTCGTTTAAAATGTAGGCTCATGTAAGTGATGTAGCGGTTGGTGGAGTACTGATTCAAGAAAATAAAAATGGTGTGGATCATCTAGTGTGCTAATTTTATATTTAAAAAGCACCAGAGACATTTTTTTACAATTGACAAAGAATGTTTGGCTTTGATATTAACATTGAAGTGTGTTAGTTCAGGTCCTTCTCTGACTATTGTATTCTCAGATCACAACCGCTTTACTATCATTAACAAAATGAAAAACAAAAGTCAGAGATTTTTGGGATAGAGTTTGATACTGCATAAGTACAACATTGACTTTATGCACATCACGGGAAAAGAAATTTTGATTGCAGATGCACTTTAACGCGTATTGAAATTGCTTTAATTTTTATGTTTTGTTTCATTCATAAGACATCTTCATGTGTAATTGTAATTATTATAGTATTATATATGCATTTGACAATATGTAAAAGAAATCTTTTTATAGATCTTTCTTTTTCTTTATAAGTGGAGGTGTTATGTATATTTGTTTGAGCTTTCTCCGTGGTTGAGGATAGGGTTTTGGTTACCTGAGATTTGTTGTGTTTTTTAAAGATATTTACTAAAACTTGTGCTCAGGATCTAACCTTGTTTACGAGTTTGTTATGTTCTGTAAGAGAACATGTCTACAGTATTTAGGAATTTTCAATGTTTTTGTTTTATAGAAATGATATTGCGACATAGGTCAAGTGGGGATGTCTATAAAGAGGATTTCGTAAGTAAAGTCTTCATTCCTATATATAGGTCAAGTGGGGATGTCTATAAAGAGGATTTCGTAAGTAAAATCTTGATTCCTATATATAGGTCAAGTGGGGATGTTTATAAAAAGGATTTCGTAAGTCAAGTCTTGATTCCTATATATAGGTCAAGTGGGGATGTTTATAAAAAGGATTTCGTAAGTAATGTCTTCATTCCTATATATAGGTCAAGTGGGGATGTTTATAAAGAGGATTTCTTAAGTAATGTCTTCATTCCCATCTTAAGTTCGTTTTAGTATTTTTGAAAGACTGCCTGAACATGCATCACTTTAACTGACAGTGCTATACGAGGGTCTTTCTGAAATTGACATGGGTAAAGAACGAACACGGGGAACAAAAACTACGGAAAATTAGAAGGAAGAAGTCAATGGCTTGACTGATTAATTTTGAATTTTCATCTTTTGTAATGACATTGGAATGGAGAGTGAATTTTCGCATGAGTATGTTCTGTGTAGGAAATTGTATGTAAAAATGTATGGAAGAAAATCTACATTTATAACGATGGATATCATGGTATCCTTAAGAATATGCATTGAAGCATTGTCGCACGATAATCAGTTATGGTATTTTATTCAATACGTGGATTTTGCTCCATAAACTGTGTTTAACAAGGATGGGGAACAGTCGTTGGCAGTTAGTAGTGTCCGTGTGTTGTGGGGATGTGGTCGTTATATGTATTCACCTCAAGTGCACGTATTCACTAACTTGCACTGCAAAAGAGGTGTGGTAGTGTAGGTAAATGTGCGAATAGAATTGGACGAAGCTGTGGCTTTTGGACTGAATGCGGGAATATAAACAGACGGACACGTGGGAAACAGCGAGCAAGCAGATGCACAGGGAAAATGTTAAAGTGGAAGAAAGGTAAAAGTAAATATATTGATTTGTTGTGTTTATTGGGATAGATTCGGAACACATGCCGCTCCTTATACTATTCTTCTTCTGCACCCTTCATATGCTACTCCTTGTACTATTCTTGTACTTCCTCCTTCCCTCATTGAGAGTTCAGTGCCGTCTCAGAGTGCACTCTAGAAACTTCCTGTAGAAAATATAAGAGACGTACATGCGGTTTCCTATACTCGTTTCGTAATCTACCACTCTCTCACGGACTTCTCATGAGACAAATGGCGGCACTTTACCAGGCCTTCTCGGGACTCATCCAAACACCATGATATTAAAAATTCAATAACTTAAAAAAAATTGAGTGATCATGATCAAACCTTTATTTATCAGCAAAGCTGAAACCTGGATGTCAGCCTCTGTTTAGAGAGAAGGATATGAGCCGCGGCATTTCATTTTCTGGACCTGTATGTCTTGTAAACATATGCTTTAAATTCCGCACCAAAGAGTCGGGTGCTAAGTTTAGTAATGAGTGTTCCAAACTTAAGACTGTTAAAGGACTGAAATCCCATCAATGAAACAATGTCTCAATTTTTTTAACTTACAACTAGGATAAGCTCTCAAAAGATTCTTTTTCCTAAAACATAACTTACATTATTAACCAATCCTGGTGAGACTACCCCCATATATACTCTTTCACCCATTTCCAGACTGGTCCCCATTTTTCCGTATCGTTAGTACCGACTGTCCTCTCACTCTCTAACGTCTCTCATTCCACACACACCTTGCTCTACATACAAATAATATTACTTAGCGAAGTTTTTAACACACGCACATACACTTGTCTAAATGTTACATTGCGACACAGCAGTCTACCGTTGTTACGGTAATCGTCCACATTGCCTGTGTCCTACTAATAGTAGAATGATTCATAGATAAACGTAAATACATATGCATAAAAAATCATTATGTGTATTTCACACAATAATTATGCTACATACTGATAAATGCAAATACCATCCCAATTGAAATTCTAATAGATTCAACTATATACTATTATGTAATATTCTCTAATAATTCTACTATATGATATATTCCATCTCCTAATAAAATTGTTAAAAGTTATAAGACACAATCTAAGAAATAACTATTTACACAAATCAACACAAATATGTGGCTGAGATATTTTCTACTTGTAGAATCTTTCTATTTCTTTCCCAGTTTAATTCATCTTTCCCTTTTTTACTTTTTTTTTTGGGGGGGGGCCAGACAGATCTACCCCCCCCCCCGCAATTTTCACCAAAAAAATAATTAAAACTGTTGTTATATGTTTGTGTATCCCCCAAAAGGTATGCATGTTTGTATATTTTATTATAGAATTTCGATCAAAAAGTTTCAAATTTAGAATTTTTGATGGGGTATTTATATCGCCTAGTGTGATCTATAGGGTTGTTCATCCGACTCTGGATTTTAATCTCCAGTGTCGGAATTCCTTCCCTTGTTTGTTTGGTGATCTTTACCAGAGATCTCCTTAGTCTCGTGTATGATATATGTGTCTGCTATATTGTGTGTGTGATATATATTTCTATGTTGAGTCGGCAAACATTTTCAAATTATTCCCAAGTTGTCTTATCATATAGTTATAGCTTTAGTTATTTGGAAATTTTTCCATATTATTTATGTTTGCTTGGATTTGAAAAAGTTTGATTTAAATTACAAAGAAAGTTTGAATTGTGTCGGGAAACCGGTGTAATATATAGTTTTAAAAAGAAACTTATTGTTTTAGATGACTGATCATTGTGTGTCGTTTTTCCCTTTTTTACTAGTCTCTCGCTCGAAGTGGTCTTTTCCCCTAGAATTCTTTTTGATAATTCTTGTATCCTCCATTTCGCTAAAAGGTCAGAAACCACTAAATAATTTCACCCAGGTACTGGCTAGATGTTTCATTGTCCCCTTGTCTGGCTATTAGATAATCCTACTTGTAGGTTTTTAACTTTCTCTAATTCTGATTGGCAGGAACGACTAGTTTGATGTTCGCGGTACTTGCCACAAACCTTTCACAGTACCAGTGAGCGCAGAAATCTGGCCTTCGTAGCGACACAGAGAGTTTAAGGGGACAAGGGCCAGTTTCTCTGTACAAATATAATGCCGCAATCAGCGACTTAGTATAACAAATCATTTTTTAAAAAAATATACAAGTGAGATCAAAAAGGTCCATATTTTTGGATACCAATATTAAAACAAAGCAAAAGACTTATCCAATTGACCAGAGAAGTCAATGGCAGTTCATAGCCAGAAACGTTTATGCACCCAAACCCCAAATTTATACCTGCAATTTTCATGTCCGAAGGTCATTTTTGACACCATGTGATGCTCACAGTGCAAACACAAGGCCTTTTCCTAGATGGCAATTCTGCACAATAGTGTGTACTAAACAGGCTGATGCAATTGAAAATAGTTTTCACCCAAGCCGTTGTTTGAGATATTCTACTTGCCCCAAACCCATGTGTTTACTGCTATGGGAGGCTAGCTCTTCCTAGCCGACTGTTGGTATTTCACTTTCAACATACTGCAGAGTCACTATAGAAGGTGTACATGCCTGAGATCAATTTCAAGAACAACACAAGCCCGAAACACATAGTTCATAATTATATCCATATCTTTAATTAGTAAACAATAATAGCTGAAAAAGTCACACCATAACCTTAATCCCTTTGAAGCGATTAGCCGACTCGGCCCTCTGATTACTGAAGAAACACACAGCCGGCCATCCGCTGTAGGTCCCACAAACCTTCAGTCAACTGTCATAAAACTTACACAACCATTAGCTAGCAAGAAAGTTAAAACCAGAGCTGTGAAGATGGCTCGGACGAACAACCCTGTAGATAACACTAGGGAGAAAATAAATACCCCATAAAAAATTAAACTGAAGAAAAAACATTGGATAAAAATTCTTCTTTTAATAGAAAAAACAACACATATGAGGGAGATACACATAAACATAAAAGCACTTTTATTCTTTTTGAAAATGGGGTGGGGGGTGGGGTGGCATCTGTCTGGTGCCCTCCCCACAAAAAAGTAAAGCAGGAGAAATTTTGACTATGTCCCCACACTCTTAATCTCCATTTTATGGACCTTAAATTATTCATACGAACGAAATGACGGATATGCGAACATACATTTACTTAGAAAATAGAATAACGGTGAATAAGGAACGACAGACCTAAATTCATCGCATCCCTTACAATAATACTTTGGGCCTTGGGTGGCTGGTGATACAAAGCGCTCGCCTTTACCAGTGACTGACATCTGTCCGAGTTCGAGACTATGAGCTCGGCCAATGCAAGTAAGCTTGCCAGCAGCTTCTCGTTGGCAGGTGGTTATTACCTGGGTTCACCTGGGTTCTTTCTACACCATGTATAGCAGCATATCATGCGCTGAAAAATGGCGTTAAATATCTGGATAACAACAACTTCAAGAGAATGTTAATTTTCTTGCGGGTAGCCCGGGTTTATAAAAATATTTCAAATCTGTTAATTTAATTCCGTTGAAATAAAACACTATTTTGGTGCAGCACGATATATTCTGCTAAATACGATAAAACGTAAATCCTCTTGAACTGCAAAAGCATTGTTGTTTGAAGAACTGTGAAATGAATGACAATTTTCCTTTGTGTCAGGTGTAATGCGTAAATGGTTTGTATTAATTGCGTCGTCTTTGTGTTTTAAATTGCCGTAATGTTAATTTAAGACAAATATATAAGTTACATTTCAGGCATATTTAAAACGCTCTCTTGAATTTACTAATAGATTGGGATCAAAGACCGTTCGGGGGCCTTTTCGATAATGATGACACGTATGTATTACTTTAATAATTAGTTACAAAACGTTTGTTCTCATGATCTTTAACGCCTGGGTTTATTTTGCGCTAAATAAATGTCAAAACCATCGACATGTGCTCTCTCTAAAGATGTAAAAACTTCTTAAAATCCAGACAATTATGCCCCACTGTCTTGTATTTATATATATAGAGAGAGGCAGAAACGCAGATGCATATATAGATAAGTATAACTTTGAAAATCATAGTGTAATTACCCCAAGAGCTCCCATGACGATGATGCGAAAACAATTATATGAATGAAGTATGAAAATTTACTGATTTTCTTTTGAATTATCAACTCTCAGAGAGAGAGAGAGAGATTTTTAAAACTTTCTGGTATAGCTGCATCCAGGTAAGTGCACGATCTTCCCGCATGCGGCAGGGATGGCAGTCTCTCGTAGTTATGTGTAGTCGTTGGCAGTAACCACCATCAAGTGCGGGTGAATCCCCATAGTGCTGGTTGGTCCGCACCGTCGATTACTATGAAGAGGTCCATGAAGATTTTAGCAGTCCCCGTGCGTAGATACATGTAAATGTGTTTGCGACCCCTGCTGAATCTTTGGACACCAAGGGTTCAGCTTTATGGTATATGCACTCCACGGTATCTAGGCCGAGAAATTAGAATTAAGGTTGCCAGCAATATTTTGGTCAGAATGTTTGACAATGAGTTCTCATATTAAGCTGGTTCGCAAATTGACATCTGTTGCGACTCTATGGTCTTGAACTGGGTAACAGAAAAGAACTTAAAACTGAGTACAACATCAAAATTTCAAAAGAACTTACGGTATTGTGTATTAAATCCATGATGGTCTTACAAATTCTATGACAAGTTTAAAAGGAACGAGTATTAGAACAAATTCCAGTGATTTTCCGAATGACTTCCAATCTTGAATGTGCTGATCTGTCAGTATGCTGGACTATTGATGGTGTGATAACACTCTTGATGTTTCACAATGATATAATCCAAAATGTCCTTGAATGAATTCAAACCTAAAAAGTGATTTAGTCCGAAAAGCTTTAATGAGCACTTTATAACTCTAATGAATAATTTAAATAAATTCTCGCAAGTTAAATCTGGACAGAACTAAAGGTAAAGACAGAAATAAAGAATTTAGGTTTACTACTCCCTTATATAAAATCCTAAGTCACAATATGATGACAAAGATTGGGGTCAAAAGTTCATTTCTATAACATTCTACGTTTTCAGCAATATCAGGCTTATTACTAAAACGTTAGAAAAGAACATGGCAAACAAGGTTTTTCCTAGGGGAATTCCAACATCCTGACCTCGGATCCAAGTAAATAGCTTTACCTTTAAGCAATATTGATCTTAAAATATAATATAAAATCATAGAAAAATATTAGCTATGTAATCTCTTGTTTACAAAACAAAACGGTGAAGTAGGAGAAACTCCGACCTTCAGTTATAGACAATGGTCAATCTCACGGTACAAATTACATGTATATAATTATATATAATAAGCCAAAGAGTAAATCCACATCTGCTGTGCAGACAGACCGATGCATTGCACAGTAGATATATAGGCCTTGTCCCCTTTATGCAGTGAGGTATCTTTTATAAAACGCAAAATGCCTAATTCAAGAACCATATTAAATAACTGATATGTCATCGCAGTAAAGGACACGTCACCGACATACAGCAATAAAAGCACGTCTGTGACACGTGTGTGTGTAACGCATATCAGTTCAACATTATTCTTTAGTCACGTCGTTGATGTTGTCATCACATTCGCACCCCGTTTTAGGTCGGTGAGATAAGTAAGTTATCTGGCCAAATAGTCAGTGGCACGTTTTTCATGATCGCATTGCATATCGAGCACAGTTTCAACAATTTTGCCACCAGCGAATTTTTTTTAACTACCAGGTTCGCTGATGCATGTTATTCCGGTGTTTGCACTCGCGTATAATAAGACTCGGACACTTTCGACCGCGCGTGCGAGTAGCAGCAGCACTTTACGTTGCATTCGGTCATGTGTTCCTCCAGCTGTTGAACAAATCTATATTCGGACGACAGTTTATAAAGGTCACTGTTATGTCTCTGTTGCATATCTTCGAACTCTTCTTGGATGAGATCCGGATCCAGCTTGGATTGAAGTTTATATCCAATGATGTAAATATCGTCTATTTCATGAATAATCTACTCGATACTGTCCATGTTCATGTTCTATATGTTTTATCTATCTTTACAATGACTTAATATTCAACACTTTGATATTTTGACATATAAGGAACCAGTCTCGCTCAGGTTGTGCTGCAGACAGTATTTTTCTGAAATGAGGCACGCTGCTGTTAGAAACTATTGCACATATTTTCTTGCTGGCAACTGATGTGTGTTCAGTAAGTGTTAATTGCATGCGTATGAATTTACAACCCCACCGAAACCTTATGGTGCCAACGACATCTAGAAGGCTTAGAGATTATTTCAGACCTAACTATTTCCGCAAAGAATTTTGCGTGCCTCATAGGTAATTAACACTGACGATCAACGTCAAGTCTGACTTTTATATGGTGTACAATCAACATAAGCTGGCCCGTGTCCTGAATTATTATGGATTTTTTTTAACGCGATCATGATTCGAACCTGAAATAACGATATCCACCTTGTAGGGTAGCAATCTAACCAAGACAATAGTTATACAAATTAAAGGAACTCAGTTATAAAGTTTACCGGGTAGGCTTACGAACACATAACACACCCTCCACCGTTCGTGCTAACATAAACAGAAATCTATGTTATCGATTTATGCGCTTACCTTTGATATATATTTATCTTTATGTTGGCGGTATTAAGTTAAGCTTTTGTCAGGAACACCTCATTTTGCTGACTTAAATACTCTCTAGAGTTACGATCAATGGTTTGTATGGAGGGGAGGAAGGGGCACAGTTAATGGACGTTTTTTCAGTGGATCCGAACAGTCTTCTGCGTTGTACATTTTATCAGGTTCATACAGATTCATAGTTACATTTTAAGGCCTTTGTTTTGTTTGTTTGTTTGTTGTTTTTTGTGTTTTTTTACCGCAACGATATCCATTAATTTTATATAGTAATGAACATCGACATAGTCTTCGGTTCCATAAACAAGTTGTATCAATTATTGTCTGTTATCTTGTAATAAATTCCATTTAGCACGGTAACTTTTTCGAATAAGGGTTCTTTATGTTAAATCGTCCTTGTGCAAGTAAATCACCAGAAATGGTTGTTAGTATCTAGATCATGAGCCCCTTACGATATTTCCTCTCAGATTCTTTTACGTTCACTATATACAAGGTATGATATCAGTTTATTTTAAATATTTAATTCTTATTTTTGTAAACAGTTTGTTATTTTACCTCTCTCAAATACACAAGGGTATATCTCCGCCCCACTCACACCAGAATCACGATCTTGTTTCTTTTGAATTGCACTCCACACGCGTATATAAATATTCCCGCTATCACAATTAATCCACCTGACACAGAATTGTTAGTGAGCACGCCAGCGACTACACACAACCATGTGCGGCTGTGACCCCAACCTTCGGTGGGAAAGGGGTGGGGTCAGCTGAAGTGCCACTGGTGTTTTTCGATTCCAGTAGCTTTAAGAATTAGGTTCTGCTCTACGGAAATTGTGTCCTTTTGAAAGCAGGTCATGTATAAAGTGGTTTATATTGGCAATAAGCACACTGGAACGAATTTTGCAATACATATATGCTAATTTTTATGCAGTGTGACTGAAATTTCTTTATATATGGCACTAAGGAAACAACGCGCTGCCAAAAGCAGACAAGTCATCGAAATCGATGCCTCTATGTGGTGGAGAAATGAACTAGTCTAAAGTACACCAACGTTAGTAGTTATTAAAATTGGGAAATTTAAATTTTGTCAGAGTAGACAATACTAAATACTAAAAGTACAGTCAATGAATGTGTGTGTGTGTGTGTGTGTGTGTGTGTGTGTGTGTGTGTGTGTGAAAAGTTATCTGCTAGTTTTATGTTTCGTTCTAAATACCTAATGTGGGTGAGGTATTTAAAAAAAGGCCAAGCATTATATGCGATGACCTAAATTACACACCCATCAATCGCACACTAAAATAAAAGGAATTAATATTATTTTAACGATACCTTAAAATAAACAAGGTCCTTTTTAAATAACCAGGATTACCAGTAAGAAAAACCTGCATAATTCTTTTTCTTTAAAAATCAAACCCTGAGCAAAGTACGAACTGTAGAGCGGAACCTTATGTGATTATGGACTGCATGCAAGAATGACACCTCCGAAATTAAAGAGCTTGTCAGCGTGCAATAACTACCCACCCCGAAACTGAAGAGTTTGAAAACGAAGGTTCCCAATGAGCATGGGCACTTTTACAAAAACACATGTTTACACACGTTTACAATGAATTTGACTTCGTTCAAATTACAGTCGATACAAATATTAGATTGACTTTAGCAGTCACAGCAAACAACGCAAAGGGTCAAGCGTATATGGAATTATTTCGTTACACTTTTAAAATATATTTGTGTCTGCTGATCTAGTCATTGTGTGGTTAGTGTACACACTTGTACAGTAAATTGTTAAATGTGCAGAATTGTGTCGAACGGTCTGTGCAGGCCGTGGCATAGTAGACGTAAGTAACTGGAGTGCAGTTTGTGTATATCCGGGAAACTGAATTGATCTTCATTTAGCGAGGTGAAAACCTGGCCCTTGTCCGTTATGCAGTGATCAAGTTTTGCAGTACTTACATTAAAATTGTGTTGTAAAATATTATTGGGGATCATTTCTTCCAAAATGTTAACACTCTCATCATGTACCATGACTTGAATTTTTGGCACAACTCGTGGGGCATGTACCAGTACAACCCAATAATAGTAGACTTATCTTACAAAGAAGAATACAAAAACAAACGGCATTGACATCAGAAAATCCCTGCCTGTATGTTGCAGTATCATATTTATTCCGAAAAATCTCACCATTTCCCCTGTTTTTCATTTTACAGCATGTGTACATTTTACCTCTGCGTTTGAAAAGTTCTGACAATGATTCACTAATTTCCAATTCAGATATCAGCCGAGAGTAGACGAAATGTCGACCTTGCAATCCGTTATCAGATGACCTTCCTCATAGAAATGAGCAATGCAACCATGACAATAATCCGGTCTGTAAAAAAGAAAACATACAGCAAAACAAACAAATCATATTCATTTTTGTGCATGGTTAACTATAAATAAAATTATGCATTTTATATGTATATATGTTGCTGATCGACTCACAAGGCCTTTTCTGGTCTGCCTTTTAAAGCAAATCTGTCGCCTATAAGAATGCATCCGACAAGATGTGATTTATACAGCAATATAGGAAATGGCATGGTCGATTGCGTAAGCGTACTGTATATCCAACCAGTTTTTTGCTACAGGTAGATTTGCCCGCTTCTAAATATTGTATAGTAATGATCTGCTTCGTGAATTTAAGATATGCGAGTCTTGTTGTAACAAATTGTTGTTTAATGCAGTAACATTAGCTACATTTGATAATTCTAATTCGAAATTTAAATTGGAGATAAACAATCGCAATACAACGTTATAAACAATCGCAATACAAAATTAAACGAACTGATAGAAACATTCAAAACTTATGCATTTAAACGAACTGATAGAAACATGCAAAACTTATGTTATTCATTGTAAAATTTGTAAATGATTTACATTTATAGTTAGTATTGATTTTGAAATAACATTTTTGATATAATGGTTTGGCGAAGAAAATACTTGGTGTACAAACAAGATTGTGGGCGAATCAACTCCCACTTTTACCTACGTATTAATATATGGCGGTCCAGATTGTGACGTAATGTGGATTGTAATAAGAAGACATTCACTGATTAAAAACAAATGGTATTAAGTTTAACTAAGTAAATTGGTCATGTGACTGTCCATCTGATGACTAGACTCATCAAACTAGTGTTACAGTTATTAGAGCATTAGTGCCATGACACTAACTAAACTTAGTCATGGTCGCATTCCATTTAAAAATTCTACCGTCTATCCTAATATATCTTACTAACTACACTCTATTCACTAATCAAACGTGTTAACATTATTGGAATAAACAAATCTATACGTCATTGATGAAACAAAATGCCCACTATGTTTTTCAATCATTTTAAGTTAAAATTAACGTTGCATGCCAACTTTATTATTACTTGTTCTCTATGTTGAAATGATGTTCCCACTGCGTGTTATCAGTTCGTTTAGCTATACTAACCATTTGGTCATCTGTACAGGACATTATCTTAATTACCAATGACTAGATACGACTGTAGATTTTCCAGTTTAATTGACCAGACGTACTAGATATATTTGTCAGGTTCAATCCAGAAAGTGGAGCAATCCTTCGACTTTCGAAAGGCAGGCAGCTTGTCTCTAATCCTTGCTCCAAGAATTGAATTAGCTGCCACAGAGATGCCTACCGAGTGCTTTAACACGCTGCGCTATCCGCAATTAAGTCAAGCCACATTATTTAAGGCAACGATGATACTAGTAGAAAGCTGACCAAAGTAACGATTTAAATGTAGCTGCTTATATCTTTGCATCTTTTCCCACTAGGATAATAATGTATAATATACATGACGTACGTCTGCCTTGATATGTTTGAATTTATACTCATATCTTGAATACATCGCCCTTCTACCTGAATTTGAAATTGAGAGTATGTTCGTTCATTCGCTCTGTTCAGTAAGTTGAAGAACTAATATTAAGCAATACAAGCATTTAGGTTTAATTTTAGTGGATATGGGTAGTGTCTTGTGAAGATTGGTACCTGCATATAGCGTTGGGATGGTTAGAACAAGCCCATAGTTCACACGGGTTCATTACACAGGCTATCGGGAAACATCCAACAGATCTAGGGTAACTGGTGGCAACTGTAAAATTATGATCAACTGAAATTATCAGACAGTAAGTCATGGATTGTACATGACATAAAAATGGCAATCGACTCTCTCTCTCTCTCTCTCTCTCTTTCTCTCTCTCTCTCTCTCTCTCACACATACATGAATCAGAATTACACATATTGTAACGACTGTTTGCCATAAATATGTTACCATGTGCCAGCGAAAAGTAGAACAACAGTGCGAAGGCAATCTTCATGATATACGTCTGTCCTTCCCCTTGCTAACGGAACATGTCAATGGCGCCCAGAACAAAAGAATCCTTATCAAATTCTCCCGTCCTAACCCCTGCTATCATAATGACCTTAGAGACACGAAAACTAGCCTATATATGGTGAGACTTGCAGGAGGACGATTGGGGGGGGGGGTAGTTTTCCTGGTTAGGCTTACTCGTTTAAACTTTTATTTGATGAATGTCTCAGCCAGTAACTATTGATATTTCTATCATTATTTTGAAGATGTCATAAAGAACACTATTCACAAATTTATGAGAGATTGTTTGACATACTCGGAAAATATTGGTTAGCCTTCAATAGGCCTGCATAATTTCGTGTTTGTAATTCTCAGTCAATTAAAGTTATGTAGTGAAAACGAAAGCTGCAAGAAATACTACTCTCCCGTGCACGGAATTCTCTGGTATATTTTCCGTGAGCATACATTTGGCATATAGATTCCGCTTCCATAAACTCACTTCTACCAGTGTTACATAAGGTACTTTCAACGCCTTATTACACGCCAAGCAACGGCGTATAACTTTTTTATTAAATTATTTAGACTCTCAATAATATGTTCATCTTTCATTCTTTCCCATCAGTAATACTGAAGCTCTTCGGTGTGCAGAGACATGTTCACTTTTGTCATATATAACAAAAGAAGAAGTGGAATTTGTGCATATCGGTGAAAGATGATTTTCCGCTTGAATAGGTAGTGAGTTCCCGTACACATTTTCAGCCTGAATAGGTAGTGAGTTCCCGTACACATTTTCCGCCTGAATAGGTAGTGAGTTCCCGTACACATTTTCCGCTTGAATAGGTAGTGAGTTCCCGTACACATTTTCCGCCTGAATAGGTAGTGAGTTCCCGTACACATTTTCCGCTTGAATAGGTAGTGAGTTCTCGTACACATTTTCCGCTTGAATAGGTAGTGAGTTCCCGTACACATGGAGTACTTTTCTTTATATTTAACTGTAGTTCATCCTGATGGGGGAGGGGTTGGCGAATGGCCGAGTACTAGACGATTGGTGCCGTTACACATGGTACTAGATCGATTTCTGTTTGGAACGAATTAGATCTCAGTGTCAAGGTCGCAGCTCATTGTAGCAGGTTTAAGTCTGTTCTATAACTTAAGATGAATGGATGAAACTTTGGATGCTTGTATATTGTCACTTGAAGATATGTTGCATTACAAATATGGTATCCTATCGTGAAGGCCAAGGTCACGGGTCAATACTTTCAGGTTTATTTTGTTTCTGCTTTATATTCTAAAAGCTGTTTTGGTACACGGATGAATCATGGCACACGTATGTTTCTTCATTCTGTGGCATTCATGTATCAAAGTCAAAGTTACATCTTTATGGTCAGCTTTACTGATCAATATCCCCCCTCCCCCTTGCGACATTTTCCCCACAGTACTTTGATACAAGGTCATGAATTAGTTACTTTTCTTGTCTGCTCAAAAAGTATACAACTCTCCCAAAGATCAGAGTCCGATTTTATTGTAGTATAGTTTGGTAAACACATCACAGTAGATGTAGGAAGAACATTTATTAAATTCGATTATTACTCGGTGGGTTGTTTGTTTTATTATTATTATTATTAGTAGTAGTAGTAGTAGCAGTAGTATTAGTAGTAGTAGTATCATTTTTGCTTATGTCGTTTTTTATTTTTATTTTTTTTTACGTCCAAAGTCTAAGTAAGAAGTTTGTACTAAGTTTAGTGATTGTATGCAAGGTCTGATTTGATTGTATGTACTGGTAAAAGATCATATATATTAAAAACTAAATAATTAAAATTCCCTTGCAAGGAACTAGGCCAATGATAAATTTTTACAGAGACAGGTTCTGAATCGGGGTGGGTGGGGGGATTAATGAACGCCCCAGTTGAATTAGAATAGTACTTTCTTTTCCAACGAAAACCGGAAAATGCCTGCCATTATTGGCAAAAACGAACCTACCTATTTCATAAATGAATTCCCGCATAAAATAACAATGGATCAGCCAGTCAGTCAATTTGACTGTCTATACAAAAACAGAATCAATTTGACTGTCTATACAAATACAAAATCGATTTGACTGTCTATACAAAGATATAATCAATTTGACTGTCTATACAAATACAGAATCAATTTGACCGTCCATTCCAAGATAAACATTTGATATGATATATCATGATAATTATTGATTTAAACGAGCAGAACCAGTATCAAGGAATCTTGAAACTGGAAGTAAAGCCCTGAATGTCCCTCTCTCCTTCTTGGGATCTTTTTCTAATTTTTCAAGGAAATATGAAGTAAAATGTGAAGCAGAGATTGCTTCATATGTATGTATGTATGTATGTATGTATGTATGTATGTATGTATGTATGTGTGTGTGTGTGTGTGTGTGTGTGTGTGTTGTTATTCATATTTAATTTGTAATGTGTGCTTGACCATTATCTGTAACTGAGGGTAGAGGTCTGCCTGGTTATTCTTGTATTTGTTTGTAATAGCAAGCTATAAACAAGTTGTTGACTTGGGGGTTTGAGATCAAGACCCAGCCTTAGAAAATTATTGAAACGAATTTCTTCACAGTTTAGGGTAATTTTCCATGAAAAGGACGGATTTCTTTCAGAAAAGGTTGCTGCGACAAAGGATAAGTGGGGCTGTGTGTAAGTTTGGAGCAAACAAAATTATTTCATTCGTACTTTAAGTTCAACTGTTTTCAGATATAATTGGAGAGGAATTATTTATTTAAACATTATTTATTGTAATTACAATGTGCTCAATGACATTTTGGACTAAATCACTGTTTTGGGCTTATTGGGAATTCGTTCAAGGACATTCTGGACTGTATATGTAAGGATGCAAATTTCTGTCGATCTGTGCAAAGCACATTACTTTGCGCCAGATAACAATTAATTAGATTTATGGGGACAGGTGCTTGTTAAATTGTTATAATGCAATGATTTATAACGTCTGTGTCGGGAGAGGATGTGATTCTTCATTAAACATTCGTTTACTTAGCCGTTAGACGACTAGAAATGGTACGTTTAACTTCGATTTCATATTGGAACTGTCGGAAATGAAATTCTCCAGAACAGTTATTCGGGAAAGTAGGGGTCAGGCTGACCCCAATTTTGGCGTTTAATTATAAAAGGCGGTAAATATACTTAACCCTGATTGGTTACGCTAAATAAGGGGCGTGTTTCCCACACTAAATTCCTTCGGCTTTAAATATTGCCCCCATCGAAAAATCTAGCCAGTCTGAGTTTTTCCTGCAAGAGTGAAACTATAAGGGACTACAAGACTGAATTTGGAAAAAAAATCCTCTCGTAAAACATTTATTAAAGGGGCTGGATGTCTGGAAAGTCAACGGACACAATTCTGGCGGTATACGCGAACAAAGCTTGAAGCACGAGGTATTTGCGTCAATTTCTAATAATTTGTTGATACCAATATTATGACTTGCATGAATTTATTTGCTTATATTTGCATGAATTTAATTGTTTAAATTCATAGATCAACTTTCTTGATATGAGTATAACTGTGTTTGAGTTCATCTGAATTCGTACAATAATCTTCTTTATATAAGTCTGACGAATTGGTTGAAATGTTGGTCTTGTTTGTATAGGAATTGGGTACTCTAAGATTTCATTCATTACTTTAGTTGATGTGAGTTACGAGAATCCGTTTGTATTCACCGATCTTAGATGATTTCATGTATGATAAAGACTTGAATGTGTGTATTCGCTGAAAATAGGGTAGTTAAACCATCTAATGAATTACATTCATTCATTTGTGTAATTGAGACGAGAATGGAACTGTTATGTCTCGTGTGCTGTTAATGTGAGTCAGGATGGAATAGCCATTAGGAAGTACATTAATCTTATGAAACTAGGTTTGTTTATGGTCTGCTTTGTTTAGCTGACCAGATAGCCTTGGTATCTGTCTAAATTCAGATAGAACAATATCTGACCATAATGAGAGGGGAGTAATGATCGATTTCCAGTAGAATAACCGACAGAAAAATTAGGTTGCTTCTCTGTTTATTTAAAAAGGGGCAATAGTTCCTCTGACGTATACAGTGACGTATCCCCACTGACCTATCCATGTACCTACTGATACAAGTATCTATGTATCTACATGCTTACGTATCCACCTACCCACACAAAGTTTGAGGGCCGGAAAGAGGCAAGACAGTAGGGAGGATGGAGGAGAAAAACAAAAGAGCGGAAGGACCGAGAGGAACAATTAACGTGACGTTGAAGTGAACTGGAATGCACTGGCTATGAAGTTGTACAAGGGAATAACTTCGATTGTTCACTCGATTCTATGATGAACCAATTCTAGATCGGCTATTTATTAAAATATATTTGTGTTTGAAATTCGGTGAAAGATTTATTTAAAAATAAATGGAACTTCCTAATGTAATGTGTAATCACAATTGTTTATGTAATTGATTAAAGTATTGTTTTCATATACGGGGGCTCGAGTCATTCTGTTCTATATATCTCCTCAGATCTCTATTTATTTTACCAATAAGTTTACTCGATCCGGGCAATAACACCGAGGGCGATCATCTCATAGATAACGAGAACCTAATAAAAAGGCGGACAAATTGTAAGACGGTACAATCCGCCAATTAATCCACCCCCACTAGGTGGGCTAGAATATCATTTTTTCTGTTACTTAGCTTAGGATCATATATTCGTAACATAAATTGGTAGCGCTCGCGCGGTATCTGAATTTCTTTAAAATGTCTCATAGAAATTAAATTGCTTTTGAAATTGAACTTGACCTTGTTTCGGAATTCTCATTGTCCATGATACAAATTTTAGTTTCACGTACTTGAGAAAATTATAGTGAAACCAATAACCTTTCACGATGTCATGTAAAGTGGAGAACTTTGTTTTCAGTCCTATCAGTTAGGGATTAGTTTTTGAAAATGAGTTGCGTGAGCTTGATAAACATTATCATCTTTCTGAAGTGAAGGCATCTTTACCGAAGCGATATTTTATTTCTGTATTTGGAAGAAAAGAAGTTTTTGCATAAACGTGCTATGGGTTTCATTATTAAGTGCGTATTTGGTTTTGATGGAAAGTTAAAAGAATTACAGTGTAAATAAATTCCAGATGAAAATAGAGTTAAAAATTTTCAGCTTCTAAGAAAATGTTGGAAATCATAAATGAGAGAGAGAGAGAGAGAGAGAGAGAGAGAGAGAGAGAGAACGAAATGAGAGGCAAATGGAAAGAGAAAAAGAAAGAGAAGAAGCGAATGCAAATGCAGAAACAAACATCGTACACGTTAAACAAATCCACTCAACAAATTTTTTTCCAGAAGTCTAACCAAAGTAATTTTTTTCCAGAAGTCTAACCAAAGTAAAGGTCATCGATCATTAATGGCAAGCCGATTTAGCCGATGTCTCTATTTTGGCCAAGTCACGTACAATCGCGGTTATAAATATTGTTTTGTGTCGTCTACGTCTTTTCCAAATTCACTTGGCTGATGCCTTTGACTTCCAAAATGAGTTAGACTAGTACAAGCTAAAGAACTGGTACTGAAACAAAGTGGTCGTCACCCTCTCCGACGGCAAAAAAGCACCGTATTTCCTAACCAAGCTTTCCAAAAGGAACTGAAGAAAATGTACATGAGGATCCCGAAATCCATTGTTGTGAAACGTTTTAAACGGACTTTTAAAAAAACAACGGATGGGAAATATTTTGCATCAACACACGCTCATGTACATGGACGTGTTATCGTATCTGGTCAAGACTTGCAATGAGTCGTACCATCGGAGCATTGGATGTGTAGAGATTGGGTGTTCATTGGAAGAAATAAATGCATCTTTAACAAAGATTATTTACGTAACTGGAAAACCCGTTTCGTCTCACAGGATGAGTACGTGTCCACCATCCTCCCGTCTATAAATTGGAAGACATGAACGGTGAAGTGTTAAAAGGAACTTTCTACTTACCCGAGCTACAATGAGTGACCAAAGAGTAGGGCGACATGTACGATATCGAAAACAATATCTATCGAAGAACAGGTAAAGCAGGCCAATGCCGAGTTGAAGAAGTGAAAGTGCTTTGGAAAGGACATCCACCGAGTTTTCATTCTTGGATTGCCGCTCCGCAAATCATCGACTATAAAACAAAGTAACCGTCATGCTGTTAAATACAACAACGACCACTCCTTCTTCTCTTGAAAGTCTTCTCTTAAAGATCTACTAAAGCAACCCTTGTGGGTGAGGTGTGGAGAACGTGTGCCACAACGCAAATCGTCTGTTTCTGCCAAATCTTTGTGGTATATCGCCAATTTGAGTTTTCAACAAGGCGACAAACAATTGTGGACCATTTTACTCAGCAGTTGCATCAGTTATCAACTTCCCAATCACAATCACAATATTCAACTGGGATCAACATCCAACACCTTTCACCACCAGAACAACGTCAACTGCCCTCTTTTGGAACATTTGGAAACCCCTTTGACATCGATTGACTCCTCGGAAAGTAGAACCATTGAATTATGAATAACCAATTTTATTTAACTTGTCCCAGTGGCAGTTCTATGGATGTATTTCCCAACAACACCTTATATGTTTCACAGCCAAATTACATCATGCCACACCACTGGATCACGAAACACATTTGGAAGTAACTTTGGTAGAAACCATTCATCACACGCAATTCATAAATATCACCTAAGTTTAAATCGCTTTCGAGGTCGAAATCCTGAACGATCAAGTGCAAGGATTGTTTTTTTTGTTTTAGCAGATACGCTCAAAACCGCTTTTTGTACTATGTCCCCCCCCCCTTTGCAAGATGCCACTTTGACGCAAGGAAAATAATTTCTCCTAAATGATGATATCATTGACAAAGAAAGTCCCAAAGAAGCCTTTATGAGAGCAGGCAAAAATATGTTGCTTCAAATTTGGCTCGCAGGGAGATCCTATAAATGCGCTGCACGCCGTGTTGTTCATAGCATTCTTTCCTCTTCCACGCCACAGCAAGGACAACATCTGCCCTTATCAAATTTGAAATCAAAGGACAGACCGAAGATTACATCGATCTGAATAACAGTTGCATGTAAATGAAAGAAAAGGTTCTCAAAATAGGCAACACCGCTCCATTTGCCGATGCCAGAGTAGCTCCCTCAACAATATAGCATTGATTATTCAGCAAAGTGGTTTTGTACTTGAATAACTGGTCAGCAGCAGCATGAATACTTACCCCTACCCCTACCGAGCGTACTTAGAATATCTTTTGACATATGGAAAGAAGTCAGGAACACACATATGGATGCTTTCGTGGCATGGAAACCTGACACCATGGAGGTCCTCAATGACTGAGACTTAACAGAAGCAGACGTTTCTTACATTGTGGTATGTAACGACCGTCGAAACAAAATCGAAGTAGCGCGCAGTACATTAGTAATTGATCATTTGCATTTGGATATGTGGCTGCAAGATAAGTTTCTTCTGAACGGAGTGGATGTCCGCCTGATATTGAGTCGAAACAGTACCTTTTTCCATTTGATGGTTAATGCTAACGAGTACAAACCAGTCATCGAAATAACCAACTCTACGTTCGCCGTGAAGAAGTGTTAGCAAAATAGAGCAGAGTGACAGCAAAGTGTCCGATACGACGAACGAAAGTGAAAACCTTTACCACTGCCTATTGATTCCGATCCATGATAGAAGATCACCTTTTCCAAGGACAGTGACCAAAACGTTTACTCATTGACATGCAGCCATCACCGGAGCCATCGATCAAAATCCTTTCGAGTTTCAACACTTGAAAGTGTTTAAGATAGACATCTCTAGAGATGGTCAGAGTTTGTGTACCAGACCCTCCGAACCTAACCCAGAAACATTACTTTAGATGCTACTTGTCTCTGTATGAAGTCACCAGAGAGTTAGGTGCCAACAGCAGCCACGGCATTTCGTACGATGATTATACAGGAGGTTGTGTTTTGTGGACCTTTGATTTCGTTCCTAACCAAGGCCGCGATAAGGGACATTTTCACCCTATAAAATCGGGTCAACTTCATCTTGTATGCAGAATTTGCCAATATGCTGGAAATAAAAGTTGGAGACAAATGATATGAGACTATTAGAAACAAATATAGAATACGAACAATCTTTGGAGATAGAATATGTGAATGTGCGTGACGATGAGCCAGAAAAAGAAGAGAAAAGATAATTCAGAAGAAAAAGACAAAGAGACCACCTGATGATGAGATGGCCAGAACAAAAACAACATTTAGTCTCCTGTTTTACTCATGACCTAGTTAAAAAATACAGATATGACACATGAATATTGTATTTCGAATGTCAACACAACAGGGTCCTCCGCTCTCCAGAAAAGATACTAATGAACATTGTATTTCGAATGTCAACACAACAGGGTCCTCCGCTCTCTAGAAAAGATACTAATGAACATTGTATTTCGAATGTCGTCACAACAGGGTCCTCCGCTCTCTAGAAAAGATACTAATGAACATTGTATTTCGAATGTCAACACAACAGGGTCCTCTGCTCTCTAGAAAAGATACTAATGAACATTATATTTCGAATGTCGTCACAACAGAGTCCTCCGCTCTCTAGAAAAGATACTAATGAACATTGTATTTCGAATGTTAACACAACAGGGTCCTCCGCTCTCTAGAAAAGATACTAATGAACATTGTATTTCGAATGTCAACACAACAGGGTCATCCGCTCTCTAGAAAAGATACTAATCGATGATTGCCAAAAATGTGTGTTCTGTCTCAGTGTTGTTTGTCTGCGTTTGAGTGTTTGCTTGTTTGTTTCTGCTGACCATTAAAACTTGAAATCCTTACCCATTATCCCTTCCATTTGACCCTATAAACCCTTCTGACCCATCATAAATAATTTTGTCTCCATAAGCACTTTTGTAACTATAAACACTTTTGTAACTATAAACACATTTTTCACTATAAACACTTTTGTCCCCATAAATCCATTCCCATGTCAAACGTGTGGACCAATTTTATTTAGGATTTCCCCTTGTCCCCCAAATGTCTCATCTGTCCTTAAGTGGCTCAACTGGCTAATGTGGGGCAAGTTTTTCCCATTTATTTTCTTTGCACGATTTTTCCAGTGCTTTTACTTTTCGTGTTTTTGTGAAACGTATGCACTTTCCATTGCATCATTTACTTCTTCCCTTCTATCATTGATTTAATTTTTGTACATATTGGGCATTCATCCTTTTTTCCTTGCATTATATTCGATTACATTCCTCAAAAGATGTTTTCTGTACGCTTTCTCTTTCGTTATTATTAATCCTTTTCTCCTTACACATACCATAAAAGTTGCCACATCTTTGTCCTCAGATCACATGAGATATCATCGCACTTCAACAGTATCATGTAATGACACTGAAATTTTACAAAAGATTAAATGTGTCCCCGCACTGCATCCAGGCATCCATAAAACTGGCTGGCCATAAATGCGTATATGTAGTTTTACATATGTCTCTTATTTTAATTAAACGACTAGTTTTAAAGCCATTGCCCTGAAACGTTTGCTTCTGAAAATACCAACAGTAATAGAAACCATGCTTAGCAATAGAGTTGTTAGTACTACTGGTAATGAAGGCAATAGTGTCATTGGTTGTAACTGTCAAATCTGGTAAAAGTATTAGAATTGAAACATCTTAATTCACAGCAGAAGTTAACCAGCTTAACTGGTCATTCTATTAGTTTCATATATATAAATCGTTTGTTTGATGGGTTGTTTTTGTTTTAAATAATATATAAAATGTATAAGTCTTCAGATATGATAACAAACAAGAACATGAAATTAATAAGTGGCATAGCACCTTATGCTCTCAAAAATATATAATAGTGTACAACAGAAAGATGTAATAGGAAAAATAACAAAACTCCAAAAAATGTCTTCTGTCTTCATGTTGATATATTTACATTTTCACGTCTCCTTAGTTTGACTCAAAATGCTATTGTAATATACAAATTCCAGGTCCAATAGTGAACAGTCTCTTCTTACGAATGGCTCTGCAACTGCCACAAATCGGAAGGTACTTGTATTGCCTTTGAATCACTGTTGAACCGGGCAAACATGCTTATAAATCAAGTTTATTTGTTTCTAATTTGATAAGGCTCTCGTGTGTAACTTTTTAATCAGTTTGTGCTATTTAAAGCAAAGGCTATCAATGTATCAATGAAAATGGTTGATTCAATTTGCGCTATTTAAGGCAAAGGCATGATTATATCAATAAAACGTTGTCGCAGGTGAGGACATCCGAATATAGTAATTAACTGATATCATCTTATTGGTTCTCTCAGAGTTGATTGAACCTATTTTAGTAAATACAAATCTACCTTTTGGCACCAAGTTCACGTGCGTTTTGAGAAAATTGTTAAAATTATTATCGTTGAATATCTAAACATTCAAGCTTAGATTAAGAGTTGGGTGTTGGGGGCTGAGACACTTAAGATAAAAGGGAGCCCTTATAGATCTAAAAATACAGCCTGAAAGCAGTCCTTAAACTGTTCTTTATTTGTGTATACTTATTATAGCTATATTAGGCTAAGTGTTAGACGGTATAGACCTGTACATGGTTTACATGTAGTTGTATCCACGGCAACCGGGGTGGGTGGGGGCATGACTGGGTGTGTGTGTGTGTGGTGTTCACTGTACCACCACACGCCCACGCTTTATCTGACCCATCATAGATTCTGGAACATAAAAATAAAGCAAAATTTGATTTCTATTACTTCACATGCGCAAACTGATCTGTTTGGGACAACTGATTAGAATAATTCAATCCGTGGGTGACAAATGTGTATGATGGGGTTAATTTGTTTATTTTGGGCTTTTAAATACACGAATGTTCCCTTTCAGGCAAATTATAAGTCTTATCATTCAAATGTCATAAAAAGATCTAGACTGTGCAAACACATGCGTTAAAGAAACGGTGAATAGAAATACTCTCGTTGGTTTATCGCACAACGAAAGTGCTTGAACGGATCGGAGGAATGCCTTGCTATGGAAAGGTCCTGACGAGTCATTGTTTGCATAACAACTACAATATATTCTACGTTTATCTACTATTTCTTACGGCTGCCAGTCTTTGTCCACACTACAAAGATGAAACATACTGATATATATCGGCAGCCCTGAACTACGCATACGTCGAGTCAAGCTGTCATAGGCATTTGTATGCACTTCACTGACTCATTTAAGATAATATTTGAGCTATAAGTGGAATGTAGGGGGTAAGTAATGTAAACTCTATGATCAAGGTGCTCATTTATAATGTTGCCATAGGCACTATATTAAAGACTCATCCCCTGAGGACAAGGCACCACCTTGGGAAGGCAGAATGTATTGCCTTAGGGAAGACACTGAACATCACACACACACACACACACACACACACACACACACACTCTCTCTCTCTCTCCCCCCCCCCCCCCATCAAGCAATATGTTATAAAAATCTATATTAACGGAATAAATTGGTGCAGTTTTTGTTTATTATTTGCTTGCTCCTTAAGCTAAGTAACAGAAAAGGCCGGCCTGAACTAATTTGTGAATAGCCAGTGATGAGCAAAAATTTAAACAGCTGATTCGTTTACTGTAAAGTGATTTCAAAATGCCAGGAATGATTCATTTAAAGACATTGATTTCTAATTCCTTCACGTTTTTATCTTAGTGAATTAAATTATCAATTTCAATTATACAAAAAGGAAGATGGTGTTCCGTTCTCGTTACGTAGATTAAGTAAACCCTTGAGTTGTAACAATATATAAACACCATTGTCTTCAAAAACACGTGTTCTGGTACTATCAATATCGATTAAGACACCCTTGCTGACATCATTTAATTAACTCTTGGGAAAATAGGGTCGTATATAATCTGAGGTTTTCGGACTTAATAATAATAATAATAAAACTTGATTTAATTAATATACGTAACAAGTCCTAAATACACACGTACATATTAATTTTAAAAAAAAACAAAAACTATGAGATTATCATAGCAGAAAGAGATGTTTTGATTTTCATATTACTTTTCATTTTTCCATTCTAAAGAATAACAACTTACAAATTGATGCAGTAGTTTCTATATGATGATTCCACAAGTAATTAAAAAAATATCTCGACACGTGAGTCAAAATACAGAGGAAAGTGTGTAAAATTAAAGTATGGACAAACTTTATTATCATACTTCAATTTCTCATTACATTATGAATAAACCTTAACATCAAGTGAACGCATTCTCTCTACAGTATATATTCCTATAAAAATAGGCTTAAAAAAACAAAGCAAATGATCTTCAACACGTGAGTCAGGTTTTCAAACACTATATGCTCTCAATCTGCAATATTCAGTTCACCTCTCTATGCTAGTTTGTACCAGTACATCTTAATATCAAGTCTTTAGCATATCCATACAACTGTGCTAATTTTTGTGTCTCTACCAGTATATTTTAACATCAAGTCTTTAGCATATCCATACAATTATGCTAATTTTTGTGTCTCTACCAGTATATTTTAACATCAAGTCTTTAGCATATTCATACAATTGTGCTAATTTTTGTGTCTCTACCAGTATATTTTAACATCAAGTCTTTAGCATATCCATACAATTGTGCTAATTTTTGTGTCTCTACCAGTATATTTTAACATCAAGTCTTTAGCATATCCATACAATTATGCTAATTTTTGTGTCTCTACCGGTATATTTTAACATCAAGTCTTTAGCATATCCATACAATTGTGCTATTTTTTGTGTCTCTACAGGTATATTTTAACATCAAGTCTTTAGCATATCCATACAATTATGCTAATTTTTTGTATCTACCAGTATATTTTAACATCAAGTCTTTAGCATATTCATACAATTATGCTAATTTTTGTGTCTCTACCGGTATATTTTAACATCAAGTCTTTAGCATATCCATACAATTATGCTAATTTTTGTGTATCTACCAGTATATTTTAACATCAAGTCTTTAGCATATCCATACAATTATGCTAATTTTTGTGTCTCTACCAGTATATTTTAACATCAAGTCTTTAGCATATCCATACAATTGTGCTAATTTTTGTGTCTCTACCAGTATATTTTAGCATCAAGTCTTTAGCATATCCATACAATTATGCTAATTTTTGTGTCTCTACCGGTATATTTTAACATCAAGTCTTTAGCATATCCATACAATTGTGCTATTTTTTGTGTCTCTACAGGTATATTTTAACATCAAGTCTTTAGCATATCCATACAATTATGCTAATGTTTTGTATCTACCAGTATATTTTAACATCAAGTCTTTAGCATATTCATACAATTATGCTAATTTTTGTGTCTCTACCGGTATATTTTAACATCAAGTCTTTAGCATAGCCATACAATTGTGCTAATTTTTGTGTCTCTACCGGTATATTTTACCATCAAGTCTTTAGCATATCCATACAATTATGCTAATTTTTTGTGTATCTACCAGTATATTTTAACATCAAGTCTTTAGCATATCCATACAATTATGCTAATTTTTGTGTATCTACCAGTATATTTTAACATCAAGTCTTTAGCATATCCATACAATTATGCTAATTTTTGTGTCTCTACCAGTATATTTTAACATCAAGTCTTTAGCATATCCATACAATTGTGCTAATTTTTGTGTCTCTACCAGTATATTTTAGCATCAAGTCTTTAGCATATCCATACAATTATGCTAATTTTTGTGTCTCTACCGGTATATTTTAACATCAAGTCTTTAGCATATCCATACAATTGTGCTATTTTTTGTGTCTCTACAGGTATATTTTAACATCAAGTCTTTAGCATATCCATACAATTATGCTAATGTTTTGTATCTACCAGTATATTTTAACATCAAGTCTTTAGCATATTCATACAATTATGCTAATTTTTATGTCTCTACCGGTATATTTTAACATCAAGTCTTTAGCATAGCCATACAATTGTGCTAATTTTTGTGTCTCTACCGGTATATTTTAACATCAAGTCTTTAGCATATCCATACAATTATGCTAATTTTTTGTGTATCTACCAGTATATTTTAACATCAAGTCTTTAGCATATCCATACAATTATGCTAATTTTTTGTATCTACCAGTATATTTTAACATCAAGTATTTAGCGTATCCATACAATTATGCTAATTTTTGTGCATCTACCAGTATAGTTTAACATCAAGTCTTTAGCATATCCATACAAGTATATGTTCCCCACTACTTGGTTATACCATGCCTCACCAAAACCATATCACAGTATACATGACTTAACATTAGGGAGATAATGCTTGTACCCTCAAGTCAAAATAATTGCATGTTATAACAAATATTTTAAAATTACTCTTTCCAAATCAGATGTTCAGGAAAGTCTCACACCTCAGGTATAAGGCAAGATGGGAAAAGTTTTAGTATTAGGAATTGTAAATAAGATATCTGCAGACAATTTTCTACATTTAATCAGTTTGCTTTTTAAGAGAATGGATTGCCTTTGCGTGCTCTCTTTACTAATGTTTATTTTTTACGTTTATTCCAGATTCATCTTGATGAGAAATACAATCCCCAATTACTTTTCAATGAGAACTAACCTTCAGTTTCGTGCCCCTAAAATGCCATGTCAGAAACCAATCTCTCAGTTTCATCAAGATTTACCTGAAGTTTCCAATAGTCACAGTGTTGGATACGTCAAATAAACATTGCATTGCTGTATCATTCAATAATCTGCATACAGTAGCACACTTGCTATATCAATACCACTTTTTCAATCAGGAAAAGTGTTCTTAGTGTGAGTCATTCCAAATCTTTTGCTGATATCTTGTATCCAGGGAGATACATTAAATTGTTTGACAATGTTTATATAGTAGATCTTCGCACCGTGAGGACACAAAATTAGCGACTCTGCTTATCAAATAAGCGCAACTATGGACTGAATTACTGTGCCTTTATCTAATCCACAACAATCTCAAAAGTTCAAATATGTGATTCATATTTACTTGTAAATCGAAAACGTTATATGTTTTACATCATGTTGAATTGACAGAGCTATAAAAAAAAATTAGCTTTCCATTTCCAGGATGAACACAAGAACTTGAAACAAAATATGTAAAGTCCATAAAAAATAAACACAAACAAAAATGGCCAAACGTCTGGCGCAAAGATATATTTTCTGGATGTCCAAGAGAGCGGGATAGAATGCATTTCATTAATTTTTGTGAAAGTTGTACGTTTAACTTTAAATATTTTTTTTGTGCATTATCTACCCGTTATTTATCTTCAGCTTTGAAATAATTCAGGTTTTAAATATAAAACATATAAAACAGAAAGATAATTTGTTAACGAGGCGAACATCTACAAACTTGCTTCCTCAGGTAAAAATCCGCATTTTATGTAAAAATCCGTTCTTGTTGTCACCCCATGTCTCCGTCAGCAGAATACATAAAACTACATGAATTGGAACGGACCTGTTTGAAGGGTAGAAACAATTCATTCATAAATAAAATGTACATGTCTTAGCTAACCGTTTTTCAACAGTAAACATCAGTTAGGATCCTAAGATGAGAAAGAATCAGTTCCGACGGAGGTGTTGTATGATATTTTCATGCATTTGTACTATATAAACAATGGAGTTTCGCACAGGATATCAACTTTCATGACCTTGTAAAACGTTAATTTATTCACCTGGACATTTAAGCCTAGAATAAGAGATGTAAACAGTTTTGCACTTTGACTGTGTTCCTCTCAAAACCAGCTATTACCCATGTTACTCTGAAGGCACAATCAGGGAACTATCTCGTAAAATTATTAATTCTAGCTTTCAAACATTACCTAGAATATTAATTTATCAATTTGAATATTGGGGCCTTAAATGGCTGAACCATTCCTCTTTAAGATTTCAGTTGTATTATAAACCTTATTCTGCTTGCAGGTACAAATTATATTGCTATAGACTGCATTTAATCGGTATCCGTTGAGGCATGTTGATCCATTTTTACGTCAGTTTTAAAGCCATATATTAAATATTAGTTATAGCGTTTGATTTATTAGATTTGGAACAAAAGTAGGTAAATTCAATTTGTTTTGTCAAGACATTGAGGAGTTTCATATGGTGCACCAGTGTATCCCCTAGGGGTGTAAGACTGAGAGTCAAAAATCTCCTTTGTGCCAAAACTGGGGGTCATACTGAGTAAAAAGCAAACTTTGGTATTAAATCTGAGGGTAAAATTAAAACTTTGGGGTCTCTGAAGCGGAAAAGAGGGTACAGAATAAACTCAGAATCACGAAGTAATACTCCAAAATGTCATTCAGACGTGAATATGCGAAGAGAATGAAACCTGTCTTTAAGGACACATCTATATCAAGTACAATTCTCCAGAAAAGACACACCGACGTATGTCTAAAGGAAATTACTGTATATTAGACGTTGACGGAGGACACTATTTGGTTCCTTTTTATCGTATATAAAGGGCAATATATAACAAATAAATATATATAGTCGTACTCGCGAAAGATCTTTGTAAGCATCTATTCCCTTGTTAACGTTAATACATATATTACGTTCTCTTATACCAGTAGACCACTCCGGTGGCCTAGTGGTTAGAGCATCCGCCTCGGATGCGGTAGGTCGCGGATTCGAACACTGGCCGAATCATACCAAAGACATAAAAATGGTACCAACAGCTGCTACATGTCTGCGGGATGATGCCCCAGTGCTAGACATCACTATAAACTATCACACTGCAGACGTTGTAAAATTCCAAATCACACACACACACACACTTATACTAGAACACTTGATTGGAAACACCATTAGATGTTCATAACGGGAGACCCCAAGAGACCGAATGGTCTAAAGCGCTCACCGTTACTTACCACTGCCATCTCACATCTGTCTCTCACATCTGTCTGCGTGGGTTCGAGTCTCGGGTTCGGCCAAATTAGGTATGTGAGAAAGCTTACCATTAGCTTCTCATTGTTTCGTCGTTCTTTTTTCCTTCACCATTTATACTGGCTGCCATGTATGGCCTGTCTTGTGCTGAAAACAATGGCGTTCAAACCCTACAACAACAACAACGAGATGTTCGTTATGATAGATCAATTTATATCTACGAATACACATACAGGTTCATTATATGTACTTCATACTTCTTTATATAAAGGACGCATGTCAATAAAGAGCGAAATTGTACTGTCTTTTGATCCCTCGTTGTACACATCTTTCTTTGTCGCTCAGAGACGCGCATTCATTGTTAATACACAACCCTTGAAATTGATAAGGGTTGACATAAGAAATGTTTATTTATATATACACAGTTTATGTTCTTGATTAGGTTGTATAAATGGCAACAACTAACGGACCATGTGGTGTTTGTTTCATGTCTTGTCTTTCATATGCTGTACATATTAACCTTTATTTTGATATTTCAAACTGGCTTTTAGCGTGCAAGGGACATTTTAATGTACAAATTTAATGCCGAATTCACGTGCCTAGTATAGAAGAAATCACACAAAATATAATACACAAGTGATTAATAAAAGTTGTCCATATTCTGGGATAGCTATATTAAAACAAGTCATGAGAATAGTATTCACTTGATCAGAAAAATCAATGGCAGTTCAGAGCAGATGTGTATGCACCACAGATTTAACCCTGCATCTTTCACGTCCGAAGATCATTGTTGTCATCATGTGACGCTCACAGTGCAAACACAAGCCCTTTTCCATTGAGGTTATTCTGCAAAACATTGGGCACTATACAGGTTCATGCAATTCAGATAGTTACCATCCAAGCCGTTTTTTAAAGATAGATTTTCTGCTTGCCCTGAACCCACATATTTATTGCTTCGGGTGGCTAGCTCTTCTTGCTAGCCGACTATTAGTATTTCGCTGTCCATATGGATCCAGAATACAATTAATTTTGCTATATATTCTCTACATTTGTTTCTCAGTGCTGAACCGCACATACATATACTATGTCAATCTAAAATACATTCAAATATGACTTCACGGTGAAGTTCTTGTCATAGGTTCACTGGTTTTTAGAGGCTAGACTGTAAACAAACCAGCGTGCTATGGAACACAGATTTCACTTCCTGAGCATCACCAAGACCTTATTACTCACTGTACACTGTCGCCGAAACACACTCAGACAACCACCCCATAAGCTCATATTCTAAATAATAAACAATTGCCTTTAAATCCATACCAAGAATGCATAAATCTAACTCTTTTATCACCACCAAAAGGAGACAGGATAAAATGCTCTAAAAATAGACTGGGACTACATACTGAACCGGAACTATTAACTGTGATCTGATTCCAAATACATTCCACATACAGTAAAGTAACTATGGGAGCTGTACTTGCCTCGTATAAATTTCAAGAACACATACCCGGAAACACCTAACTCACATATGTATCCATATCTTTAATTATTAAACAATAATAGCTGACAAAGTTACACCATAGCCTTAAGTTAAGAAATTTGACAGGGAATACATTGCTTTTCTGTGTGAATACCTTTTAGCGATCAGTAACAGGTTATCAAGTACGATAAATTTACTTATGATACATTTTTGATGCAAAATATAGACAAAACGTTACGGGGACGCAACTCCTACAGAGTTCACTGTTCATTCCCCAAATGTCTCTGCTACTTTTGTTTTTGTAAAATTCTCGATATATTTTGAACAAATATTGTGTTTATTATTATCCTATTTTAATTGATACTGCAGTAATTAAACAAAAAATGACGATGGCAGTCGCTAGACCAAAAAAAGGCAAGTAGATGAAAGTAATGGCAATGGTATAAAATACTTTAAACAGTTACATTCTATAGACAAAGAGCAACATAATTTCTTCCACATTTGGCAGTTAACTAAAATACATAAAGTATGGAGACTAATACGAAATTTAGCCGATAGCTCAATGATGGGAAAAGTTCCTTGTCTGTTGATCCTTCTTTTCACGCATTAATACCATTTACCGCTTTTGTTCCGATTTTAATGTTTATTAATTGTCTTCTTTTAATCATTGTAATACATATTCAGAGATAACAAACAAAACAGTGAACACATAGTCAATGCTTCTTGTTTCCTCACTTTAGAATTATCGATAGAGTGTATTCATGATTCGACACAGTCATTCATACACAAGCAAAAACGCACAGAGAGAGAGAGAGAATTTCATACTATTTTCATGAAGTTAGTGACCTACTTTAAACCTGTGTGTCATCTATACGAACAAAGGAAACTCCCTTTTTATCTTATCACTTGCGGCCAAGTTGGCGGTGACTCAGCAACCAGACTTTATATCAGCTGACGACATAATTGCCCCATAGAACTACCGATGTTTACAAATTCACCCCGCAATAACTTATCCAATGATACATGGCATGAATCTGTCCCCTCTTCTTGCTTCTCGAAGGGCAAAGAAGTGAATGTTACTGGATACAGATAACACCAATATTTTTCCAAGTGCTAACGCACACACAAACACACACACACGCACGCACGCACGTACGTACGCACGAACGCACGCACACATACATACATACATACACACATAGGTTGTACAACACACATACATACATACATACATACATACATACATACATACATACATAGGTTGTACATATCTATTTAACTATACATTTTAGATAGGCAGTATCCGATTATTTAGTTGTACGAATGCTTTAATCAAGTGAATATAATATACCTGGTCTTTGTGGCTGAATGATTAAGCAATTTAAAGTTAATTGCGTGTTAATGTTTTAAAGTGCGTGCTGGGAATAGTACTGTTATGCAATTAACTTTTAAAAAACTATGAGTTAGTAAACTTACAAATAAATAATAGATAGGCATACAGGTATCGATAATTGAAGAAATGCAGCGTAACATAACGTTTTAAGGTAAATGATGATGATATATACTTAGAGAATACGTTACTGGCGATGAAATTACCTTACGTGTAGAGAAACCGAAGAACTGTGAAGCTTTCACCAAGTACAGAATTTTAAATCATTATCTAAAAAGCAACCATTAACTTAATGTTTTCTCTGTATGAAATCCTTTTTAATTTAATACGTAATTCGATGAATTATATCAAACGTTTGGCTGAATGGGATCATAATACCTATTTTCAAGGACAATGGAAGTTATGCTTATCTATTAATTACCCCAGCCCCCACCCATGATTATGGTTAAGTTGCTTTTGCTAATTCTTCACATCAATCTCAAATGGCAGATTAAGAAATGGTATCGATAAGTTAGGTATTCTAGATGAAAACCAGGTTCAATTGTGTAAAGGGTACTCAACAACTGATTCTACTTTTGTTTTGCATTCCTTTAATGACATTCTGAAAGTAAAGAAATGTGAATTTCTTCCCTGCTTTGTTCACTTTCATAACGTGCTTGAATAAGCTCGGAGAGTTGACCGTCATTTGCAAAAAAAGTACAATATTTATTTGAACTTTTATTATAATTTATAATATGTACATAGTATAACATATTGTATTAATTTTAATGGTGAGCACACAGCTTTCTCTTTCGTTTTTAATAATGGATCATCGACAAGAGGAAAATCTCTCACCCTTACATGTTATTTCCTTTTTTAGTTACCGATTTAGGAATATGTTTCACAATAAATGTCCTGTAATTAAACTGAGTTGGTGTTTTTCCATATGATGATATTACAATGTTACGAAGGGTTTAATTTTTTTATTGATGCAGATGACACGGTCATACATGCTGAAAAAAAAAATAATTCAAAAATAGTTCAAATTTGCTTTCTACAATCCTGAAATGATAGGAAATTAAATATACATTTTAGTTAAAACACAATATTCATGCTTCGACTAAGAAACGTCAAACAGTTCCTTTAAAATTTTTGTTAATTCTTTTTATGTTGTTATTATTAAGAAAAAGTTGATCCTTGTAACTATCTTGGGTTTTCTACAATCTTTCTCCTTCAATGTACTGGAGCTTTATAGTCGATCCCTCGTCTTTGGTTATCTTTTTGACAAAAGTCGTAGAAAGCAAAAAAATTTGTAAAGCGTATGAAACAGGTATCCAATTGGAAGAATATTTAATAAAATTTCATAAAAAGGCTTTCTTACCTGCCTTTACGTTCAGGACATCATACCACTGTTGAAACGGATCGAATGAATATCTCTTCCGATGAAATTAGAATACACAATGTCAGAAGAAAGTCTAATGACGAATTACATTCCCTGTATTGAGTGCAAATTTCATTATGCCAAATTTAATTCAGAAATATTGTTACATACGTCCAAATATTTTTAAATATCCACATTTAATGACAAATAAAATAAAAGTGTCAAACTAAGCGTAATTGTAATATCACTTTAGTTGTTCTTGACTCATATGCCACACATTATTATTGTATCACTGTATTATTATCTCCTCTTTTCAAAGAAGTTTTTTTCTGTTCTGTTTTATATTTATTAGACAGATCAATAAATCACTTATCTTTAAGTTGGTCGGCCTCTTTATAGTTAACTTGCAACATAAATTACAAGTACTAATCTGTATCACAAGTACTAATGTGCATTTCAAGTACTAATCTGCATTGCAAGTATTAATGTACATTACAAGTACTAATCTGCATTACATATACTTATCTGCATTACATGTACTAATCTGCATTACAAGTACTTATCTGAATTACAAGTACTACTGTACATTACAAGTACTAATGTGCATTACAAATACTAATCTGCATTATAAGTACTAATCTGCATTACAAGTATTAATGTGCATTACAAGTACTTATATGCATTACAAGTACCAATCTACAAGTACTTATCTGAATTACAAGTACTACTGTACATTACAAGTACTAATGTGCATTACAAATACTAATCTGCATTACAAGTACGTATCTGCATTACAAGTACTAATCTACATTACAAGTATTTATCTGCATTGAAAGTACTAATCTGCATTACAAGTACTAATCTGTATTACAAGTAATTATCTGCATTAAAATACCAATCTGCATTACAAATACGAATCTGCATTACAAGTACTAATCTACATTACCACTACTAATCTGCATTACAAGTACTAATCTGCTTTACAAGTACTGATGTGCATTACAATTACTAATCTACATTACAAGTACTACTGTGCATTACAAGTACTAATGTGCATTGCAAATACCAGTCTGCATTACAAGTACTAATCTGTATTACAAGTACTATTCTACATTACAAGTAATTATCTGCATTAGAGTACTAATCTGCGTTACAAAAGTTATGTGCATTATAAGTAGTAATATGCATTACAAGTACTAATCTGCATTACAAGTACTAATCTGCGTTACAAGTATTAATCTCCATTACAAGAGTTATGTGCATTACAAGTAGTAATATGCATTACAAGTACTAATATGCATTACAAGTACTTATCTGCATTACAAGTACTAATCTGCATTACAAGTACTAATCTGCATTACAAGTACTAATCTACATTACAAGTAATTATCTGCATTAGAGTACTAATCTGAATTACACATACTTATCTGCATTACAAGTACTAATCTGCATTACAAGTACTGATGTACAGTACAAGTATTAATCTACATTACAAGTACTAATCTACATTTACAAGTACTAATCTACATTACAAGTACTAATCTGCATTACAAGTACTAATCCTCATTACAACTACTAATCTACATTTACAAGTACTAATCTACATTACAAGTACTAATCTGCATTACAAGAACTAATCTTCATTACAAGTACTAATCTGCATTACAAGTACTAATCTGCATAATTGGAGGACTTGAGACAACAAAACAAGTATTCGTAGAATTTAATCTGCCACATCTAGAGTTTAGTTCTGTTTACCACATTGGATGCATCCATTTTGTTTTATTTCATACATCAATATGAATACAGCACATCTGAAAGCTACATAACAAATAACCGTCTTAGTTCAAGATATATTCGGTAAAGTTAAAACTAACCGTCTTAGTTCAAGATATATTCGGTAAAGTTAAAACTTATTAAATTGTGATAAATCAAGGATCCATAATTGTTATTTTAATTTTGTATGAAATAAAGACATTGTTGTAAAACAATATAAATTTAAGACGTTGCGCAGTTGATTATTCTTTAGTAACAATTTATGAGTGTCCTGCAGATTAGTCATAGACTGAATCCAGGAAAGAATGTCCCATGAAGAATTATCACTGGAATTAAGTAACGGAAGTGATAAGGAAACATATCACAAGACAAAGAATTGCAATTTACTTATCGGTTAATTTGCCCGATCAATGAAAATTTGGTTTGTGACCAAACTACAGTGGGACTTCACATGTGTACATTAGCTGTACTACTTGCAACATCGCAGCCATATTGAAATGAATATCAATATCAAAAATTATTCTTTCCCACTTTTTTATATGTAAAATCAATTCCTGTGATGAGTATTTCACAATGAAAGGAACATCTAAAAAAAAATAATTGATATAAGAACTAAGTAGCTGGGTACTGATCCAAAAGTATTTTATCCTGGTCTGCCCCAGATAAAGAGGACTGATCGGTTCGGTAAAATAAACTAGATGTGAGCCTGTGACTATTGTGTAAGGTTACAGTTCCCAATTGTCAATTCAAACGGCATCGGGAAATCATCCCTCTCGGGTTTGCAAGATGGCCTTCATAATAAAAATTGGGCCTGATTTCGACTGTCATGTTAAATCAACATGATCAGTGTCTGTATTGCATTTATGGATATTAGTTATGAGTAGATTTTAAAATACCCATATAAAAAAGTAAGCTGATTGTTCATTTTATGGGAACCTTGATCAATACAGCTTTAAGTGCATACATCTTTGCACCTCGCCATCAGGATACGTGTGAACTTTCGGTTACATATATAAAGTGTATGTACGCACTAAAAATTTTAAATTAAAATTTTAACAATAATGGGCGTCTATGGAGAGATATCAATATCTCTTCCTAAATTATTTTTATCTCAACAGTTGACTAATCTTAATTATACTTGTAAAATTCAATGAAATGCTGTATAATGCCAAGGGTCAGAAAACACGTGTGGGGTCACAGGTGCGGTGGTATTTGCTTTTATAACAACGTGGAATCAATTATATTCCTTAAATGAATTTTGTGTCATATCGGATTTACTGAATTCTTGGTCATATCAGATGTACTTTACTCTGAACGATATCAGACTTGCTTAGAACGAAACCCTTGTTCAAATACACCCTTTAATTGTGTAGAAGATTTATTGCTGAAATTTCTGTTATGCACATGTATCTTCTGCTGCTTTATCAACCATTTGATTCACTTAATTATGAATAAATGAAATAATATATGGCGTTTAAACAGAGAGTTGCATATTTGCAAAACATATGACCTTTATATCTGCCCATAAAGTTATTTCATCCCCATAAATTCATATTTTGCCATTTACAAAATGTTATAACATACATGGATAACAAAAAAAAAGCCGCAATCAGTTAATTTGATTGAGATAAAATAAAAAATAGAACTTATCCTTCACTGGAGAAATAGCTTCAATTTGATATAAACGAGGCTTGCCGAGTTTCCTTTAATGAAAAATGTATACCACGAGTGCTATATCATTGATCCAGCGTACATGCTAAATATATATAGTGTATTTATATCACATACAATGACACATATTTGCCCTTTGAATGGAGTTAAGATTGACTCTAGGCAATTGAATACACTGGACAACAAATTTTTACAAAAGTCATGTTACTGAAATAAAATTAGTCAATTCTTATCAATTTTTATGTGCTGAACACGAATATGACAGTCAAATTGCAAAATTGGCTCTAGTTTTTTTGTAATCTGCAAGAAATTAATGTTTACATAACGAAATGCATTCCAATAGTAAAAGGTCAACTGTAATAGCCTACCTATAAAAAATCAAGTCATTGACTACATCTTAGATTTCTTCGCCTGTCTCTTGTACAGCTGTTCGGGAGCATCTCTGAGGAGTGTCCAGCAGTAGTCAGCCAGCATTGTAGTGGACCATTTTCCCTGGTATCTTTGTTCCATTGTTGCGATATCTTGAAGAAAACGTTCGCCGTGTTCATCACTAACAATACCACAGTTGCTAGGAAAGAAATCCAAATGGGAATGAAGGAAGTGAATCTTTAGAGACATATTGCAGCCAAGTTTCTTATACTTCATCAACATGTCTTCTACTAGTTCCTTATAGTTTTCTGCCCTAACATTTCCGAGGAAGTTTGTAGAAACTAGGCGAAAAGCATTCCATGCTTGTTTCGTGTCACCTTCCAGCAAGTTGTTGAACCGGTCATCTTTGAAAAGCTCTCGAATCTGAGGACCCACAAAAACTCCCTCTTTAATCTTTGCTTCGCTGAGTCGAGGGAATTTTTCATGCAGGTATCGGAATGCTGGCAAAGTCCGGTCAATGGCTTTCACGAAGTTCTTCATCAAACCTAGTTTGATGTGAAGGGGTGGTAGCAAGATTTTCTGAGCCTCAACCAGAGCTGGGTGTTGGATATTCTTCTCTCCAATGGCTACATTCTGCCTGTGAGTCCATTCCTTCCTCATGTAGTGCATTTCCCTTGCTCGGCTATCCCACTCGCATAAGAAACACATGTATTTTGTATATCATTGCTGCAGTCCCATTAAAAGGGCAACTACCTTCAAATCACCACAGAGGTGCCAGCTGTACTTGTTATACTCAATGGAATTCAGTAGCTGCCTTAAGTTATCGTATGTCTCTTTCATGTGGACAGCATACGCTACTGGAATAGATGGAAGAATGTTTCCATTGTGCAAAAGCACAGCCTTGAGACTCAGTTTCGAAGAGTCCACAAATAGTCTCCATTCTTGTGGGTCATGAGTGATTTTTAAAGCATTCATGAGGCCCTCAATATCGGAACAGAATATCAGATTACTTTCCTTTCTGAAGAAAGGCTCCAATTGCTGGTGGCGCTTTCGATATGCAGTAATTGTGACATCTTCTTCTAGAAGATTCCATTGTTGGAGTCTTGATCCTAGCAATTCTGCCTTGTTCTTTGATAAGTCCAAATCACGAATCAGGTCATTTAGTTCTTCCTGTGTTATTCTGTGTGGGGTTGATGATGCACCACAGTGAAAATCTGGATCACTGCATGCTGATGGACCAGGAGAAGAACAGGTCGACTCACCTTTGTCTTCGTCAGATGAATCAAGAGAATATTCTGCTGGAGGTTCTGGAATAGGAAGTCCCTCACCATGTGGAACTGGTCTCAATGCAGACGGAATGTTTGGGTAGACTATTCTCGACTTCTTTCGCTTCGTTATTCCGCCGGAAAGAGGAGGAACCAAGCAGAAGTAACAGTCATTTAGGTGGTTGCTTGGCTCTCTCCACACCATTGGGACTGCAAACGGCATTGATGACCTTTTGCAATTCAACCACTGTGAAAGCTGTGTTGTACATGTAGCACAGCATATATGCGGAGCCCAAGGCTTGTCTTGGTCACCAACCTTGCATCCGAAGTAAAGATGATATGCCTTCTTCACTTGAGAATTGATACTTTTCTTCTGGTTGGCAAATGTCACTTCCCCACAAATATAGCAAAAATTGTCCGCGGTATTAACACACTTTCGAGGCATTACTGTTCTTTATTGTACGTAAATGGATAAAATAATAAGTTTTATGTAACAGTAGCTTGAACTGTCTCGCACAACGTCTAAAATATTTTAAATGCTGAACCTATCTGATTGGGCTTTATATAGTACACTGCTTACGTCAGCTTCAGCAGCCGCCTGGCATTAGTATAATAGGCCTACACATGTATAGTACACTGCTGACGTCAACTTACTTCAGCAGCCGCATGGCATTAGTATTGCATTGCATCAGAAAATGATGCAATCAACTGTGGATGATGTGAGCATGATGGTATTATGCAATGTTACATCATTATTCCGGATGTTGCTGCAGTCCTACTGGAGAAATTTACACAGTGAAACATAGAAAATGAGGTATATGAATATCTTCAAAACGAGAGCCAATACAAATTTTTCACGGTTATATTCGTGTTCGGCACACCAAAATACTACAGATTAGGGCCTTTTCAAGTCAGTAATGATTTCACTGTTGACCAGTGATATTGACCGAGTGAATGAACTTCTCACATACCTGCCGAGGGTGTCATTTAAGCGTGGCGTGGAAACTATAAGCGGAAATGACGAACCAACAAGAGCAAAATAAATATTTAATACGTTTGCAGTTTATCTAAGTCACTATTCTGCTTTAATTAACATTAATACCGACCATACAATTCTCTCTCTCTCTCTCTCTCTCTCTCTCTCTCTCTCTCTCTCTCTCTCTCTCTGGCCTAATTATTACCATGATTCATAGGTCCAGAGGCATCGTCGTATGACACAAGCGAAAATCCTCTGCGCTCGTCTTTCCAAGGATTTTCGCTTGTTTTTTGCTACGATTGTCCACAGAGAGAGAGAGAGAGAGAGAGAGAGATATGCCTTTGGATATTGTCATATTTAATTAATATTTTTCTATATTTAGAATATTATAACAAGTTAAGAAACACCAACACCTAAATGCATTAAATATATTAAAATATGTCTGGCTTGCGCCTATAAAAATTACCGTATAATGTCGACAAAAGTTTCAACTTTGTATCATTCATTATATATATACACTATGGATAAATCCCAAATAAGTTGTACACATACCGTTAGAACGAATCATATTTTTCTAGTTTACTTGGCATAAGTTGAGTTTCAAGGTTTTCAACCAGCCCAAATTATGTTTCTCTCTCACTCCAGATTTCTACCTATGTTGTCCCTTATGCATGAATACATGAGATAGGAGAGAGGGGCAGAAAACATAAAAAATTGCGATGAAATTGTGTTTCATATTAAATTCATTTAGAAAACGGTGATTATTAGTAATTTTTATTTTCATTTTAATGCGTCACTAACGATTATTAAATGAAAATTCTTAATTGACCGGGATCATCAGCACACAGTTGCGAGAATGTTTACCTTTGCCTTCGATTGTGCCATTGGCGGATCACAATTTGATGTACAATTAGTATTTGTATATCAAAATTGCTGTATATCAATACTTTAAAAGCCATGCTAATTTCAAACACAAATATACTTATATAAATAGTCGCTCTGTTTCAAAATATAGAACTGGCACATCATGGAGTCGAGTGAACATTCGAAGTCATTGTCTTGTACAACTTCATAACCTGTTTATTTCTGGTTCACTCCAACTTCACTGTGGCTATTCTTCATGGTCCTTTCTTCTTCTCCAAACTCTACTGTCTCGCTTGATTCGGCCCTCAAACTTTGTGTGGGTTGGTGGATACGTAAGTACGTAGATACGTAGATACTTGGATAAGTAGGTATGTGGATACGTGGATACGTCAATGGAGCTATTTCCCCTTTCAAAATAAAGAGAGAAGCAACTTAAATCTTCACTCGGATATCCTACTGGGAATAGATCATTAGTCCCCTCTCGCTATGTCAGATACCGTCCTATCGGAATTCAAACAGATACCAAAGGCTATCTGGTCAAGCCAAATATCGCAGACCATAACCAAACCTAGGTTCATAAGAGTAATGGACTTCATAATGAATAATTCATCATTGACTCACCTTGACATCACACGAGACATAACAGTTGATCTACGGATTTAAACAAATAAAGTCATACAAATAAAAGCAAATAAATTCATTTCAAGAAACTCATTTTATTGGTATCAACGAATTACGTTAGATTGATGCAAATGCTTTGTGCTTTCAAGGTTTGCTCTCTTTTACCGCCAGAATTGTGCCCGTTGGCTTTACAAACATACGGTCCCTTGGATAAATTCAATCTCGGTGTCTCCTATATTTTTTTCAGGAAAATGTATATATATGAAGGTTCCAAACTTTATCAGTAGGAAATACACATCCGTAGGTTAAAATGACTAGTTTTCTATATTCAATTTCTTGTTATTGCACAAGGATTTAATTTGTTCGTAGTAATGAAGACTCCCATTATTATATATAAACGCCTCTAATGGAGTGTCTTTGTTACTTATTTAATTATTTTTCATTATTTATAATTTCATTATATAGGAAGCCTGGTCTCCCAAGCAATCTGATTAAAAGCACATATCCAGTGTCCTACGTGAAGACCTGACAGCCACCGCGTAGAGATCGTGTTCTGGTAACCTTTAAATTAGCCAGTGGGAATGCAGAAGGTGAATCAAATCTTTCGTTACACATTGATACTTTCGGCCATACTGCTCAGTCTCCCAAACGCGAAAATATAAGGTTTCATTTGATTGGCTGATAAAATTAGGAATACGGTAATAACATAGGTCACCAAAACGTGATATAAAATAGTTAAAATTAAACTATATTCACTATTTAGTTTTGCTAGAGACATCCTCTTGTGATAGTTTTTCTTTGGCGTCTATAATTCTAGAAGTAAGATTTGTTTAAAAATTTAGCTTTCAGCTGATTGTACAGTGTGTTGGAACATAGATTGCAATGTTTAACATGAAATGACGAGCGAAGCGGAAACAACGAAAAGGTACACTGTTCTTTGTACACTATTTTGTACAATCTTGAAGAAATTAGGATAATCGTGATTAGATAAATATAATTCTTTTTTAGAATATATGCCGAAATAGGACTTACCAACGATTGGAAATATGTGTACATATTACAGGCCTTCAGTTTCATTTATTTATGTTACTCTGACAATATATCATCAGTACGGATACATCAATAAAGTTACATATATCGCTGTGACATATTTCTTGAAGAAAATATCGCCGAGACAGGCAGAACTAATAATAGCTAAGGATGGTCCAAAATTCATCGCCCTGTAAACGCATTATTGAACTCAAATTATTTTCCCATCCACATTGAACCCTCTCTCCCCCCCCCCCCACCTCTCTCTCTCTCTCTCCAACTACATGATATGTTGCCAGTACAAAAAATCATGACTTCTGCTAAAGTCGTTATCATGGACGAGTGTCTCTAGAAGCTGTGAATGAAGTGGACGTTTTTGAAAAACCGTATCTTCAATCGAATTTGACAATAACATTGTATATATATATATATATATATATATATATATATATATATATATATATATATATATATATATATATATATATATATATATATATACTAATGATTGTATGACACCTATTATTTTTTATAAAAATTTACGTGTCTGAATGTAAAAAAAATGTGCAACACGAATCAAAAGTTTCTGTCTTTCTCACCATTATTCTCTATCTACTATCACATGACTCATGTTCAATGCGGCAAGATATATATATATATATATATATATATATATATATATATATATATATATATATATATATATATATATATATATATATTTTGCCCCTTCTAAAAGAGCACGAATAATGATAAAGGAGTATTTTCATATCTCTATCTGGAGTGGAAGTTTACAAAATGGATTAATTGCATTCTGGTTTTTTTTTTTATGCAGGTCTAAAACATGTTGACCAGTGACTGATCCTTCTTGCGAACGAGAAGAAAATATTCCGTCGCAAATCGAATAACCTTCTTGTATGTCTTTTCAGGTCTTCATCATTTTTTTACGGCAAACTTAAAAATTTACGATTATATAATGACAGATGACAATGTTCTGGTGTAAATATATCCCTATGTTATTGCATGTATAAATTGATGACCATTCAGTACGTATAATCGATGAGGGGAATTTTTTTAGTTCATTTGTATTGTGTTAAGACTCCACCTGAGAACATACAATACAAAAATGTTCATAATTTAACTTGAGAAAATCAGAACAGCTTTATCAGCGCCAACCATTCCCTTCCGACCAATCCTTGCCTAAACAACTCTTTCTCTCTTGTATTTTGCTTTATCATTGAAAAAGTTCCATGGTTTCGTGAAAAAATGACCTACAAGTATAAAACAAACGTTAAGTCATGAAGAATTTCAAGATCTGGGTACAAAGAGGCAAGTGATATTTAATAAATCTTTACGCACTGCGGCGCAGTTTTCGACTGGCGCCATTTTTTATAATTTTATGTGCCAATACGATTGTCAGCGCCATTTTAGTAATTTCATCTGTCAATACTATTGACAGCTGAATAAAATATACTGTCTTTGCGCCATGTATTTTAAAATGTGCAACTTGGGTACCCCCAGGACATCATCAATAACAAAGCGTTTAAAGAACAACAATATATTGTTCCTTTATTTTGCGATAGATTTTGTGCAAGGACACCTTGACAGAATATAAATCTTGAACAAAAGAAATAAGGAATTGAAAAAAGCCAAGTCTCGTCTGCCACGACACATAATTAGACAACATGAATATAGTTACATAATGTAATATATTATTTTTAATGCATTTTTTAATCCTAATGTAAGGATACAAATTACGCAAAACTTAAAATTATGATGGTCACGAAAAATCTTCCAGAGAATGAGCATATATGTACTTTCATAAACAAAAAACTAGATGAAACCTTTCTTTCGAGTATTGTTTGTAATTTTTTAAAAATTCGAATATTTAATTATGCGTGCGAGGGTGCATTTTGAATTTAAAAAGTTTTAAGAATGTTATGTAATATGTAAAATACTTTCTAAATCTATTTCTCTCTCTCTCTCTCTCTCTCTCTCTCTCTCTCTCTCTCTATATATATATATATATATATATATATATATATGTGTGTGTGTGTGTGTGTGTGTGTGTGTGTGTGTGTCTTTTACAATGTCAATATTGTGCTGAAATAAGAAATAATATATCACTAAAAGGTATTACAAATATAATATTACATACGAATTTGGTGAGTTGTTAATAACACATATATTAACGTGCTGATACGATTAGCCTAATTTACAGGATTTTGAGTCACATGTCCTTCTTTTACCATGTTGTCATGTCCATCCCAAATATTGTCCAGAGGTTTCAACCGTTTCCCTCTTACGCTCTTTTATAACCTATTTGTACTTAATCTCATGTGTTTATTTGTATGCATGAGTTAAAATGTAATGCTATATTCCGTTTATTTCCTAAGAGGTGAACATCAAAGTAACAAAATGATCTTGACATAAAATTCTCCACTGTCAATACTTTAAAAAGTGATTAATTGTTTCTGGAGATGCGTTTTCACATTCAACAATGAGATGAGGTTTGGGTTAGTGGGATTAAAATGCAATTATCACTCTTGCTAACTGACTTGCCGTGAATTGAAATTAGTGTAATTAATTAATAACAAATATCTACGGTAAAAAAAAAAAAAAAAAATATTTCTGCGCGCTGTATTATGTACACGTGTCAATGGAATTGTTTATATATCATAAAAGTCTGGAGAAAAGTTGGAACTTAGATAATACATACCAGATTAGACGCATAAACAGATTTGGTCAGGACGATCATGGAAGCTGCTCAAGGTGCATAGTACTATATATTGTTTTCGATATAGTGGTTCATCTGACTGTTTCAGCAATACAACTTTAGTTTGATGAAGATTTTTAACCTCAGAGTTCATATCGCTCTCACCAAAGGGTAGAGGCAGAAGCCTATTGATATGGAGGTTGCTAGTTTCAAGGTCAATGTGCAGGGGCACATCCTTTTTGATTCTGAGACCAAAGGTGAAAGTTCAAGGTCAATAAAGTCAACGTTATATTTATCTAACTGTTTTCGCTTGATTAATCAAATGTTTTCTTGATCAGATCTGCGTCTAACTTAATCGGTTGTCTACACTTGTGCTGATACATGTCCCAAATGATTCTCGAGTCCAGAATTTAATGGAATAGAGAGCTAAAATATCACTTTTGCTTCCACAGAAGTAGTAATATATGAAAATTGGGAGAAAAATGACACTTATGGGGAATACGGGAAATCATTTGTTAAATAGGTTCTTATGTTTAATATGGGAATGGGTTTAACGAGTTGAATGGTAACAGTTTTACAAGGGGCTGACCTCACTTGGGATGACATAAAAACGGTGTTGTAATTGGCCCGAATACGCATGCGTATGGGAAATCCAGTGTTAAATGTGTCCATATTGTTAACATGGGAATGAGTTTATGGAGCAAAGGGTTTATAGTGCAGAAGGGTTTATAGGACAAAGGGTTTATGGGGCATTAATAATTATGGTGCAAAAGGGTTTATATAGTCAAAGGAGAAGGATAAGGATAAATGGTCTTAAATTTAATTGTTAATATATACAAACATTTTTTAGATACAACCGAAACACATTTTCCGCCAAACACCTGATTTTGATGACAATTAATTGTATCATAGATATAATTATGCGATTTGTTTTGTTTTTATAATCTATCACACATCACATATGCAATCAAACACCACACGCCATCAACCAGACTAAACGGGGAAGGGTTCAAGCAAAAATACATGTAATCAAAAACATATACCATCCATCACACCAACAAAACAGTCCAACACCCCATACACACCACCGAAAACGTACTGTGTTAGCTTAGAGTTTAAAAGAAGGAGATGAAATTCAACATACATGGTATCCACTGCATGATCTCTACTATCCAACGCCCCATGCAAACTATCCAACACACCTTGTATTAGCGTAGAGTTTTGTGTTAGCATAGAGATTAAAAGATGGAGATGAAATCGCATATACCATCCCTCACATCACCTATAAATTCCAACATCTACCACCCGCCAAAATCCGGAAAGCCTTTCTCGGCTCTGAATACACCAATTATCAGTCTAAACGGGGAATGGTTCAAACATAAATACACGTAATCCAACAAGCATATCACAGAGCCATGACTCTACATTTTAGCGGTCTCTGGTGTCACCTTACCAGTAACGATATGTGATTGGAACCACATACGGCACACCTCGATTTGATCATTAGGCGATGGTTCTTTGTTATCACCTCGACGGGGTCAATGCTCTACGTTCTAGTTTTGCACTTAAGACACCACGAGTTCATGTTGACTGTGTTATGTTATAGTTTATGTAATTTTACTTTGGAAGCAGTGGTTTGAAAGTGATAAAATCACTTCGAGTGGGTATTGTCCATCATACCTGCATTGGATGTAATCGAATGCAGTGTCATCCACACGTGTTATCGTTGCCGTCCTGAAGCTGTATCGAGTTGCACACGGCTCCTTTATGCGGTTGTCGGAGATAGCACACGACTTCATCGGGAGGAGGTAAATTAATCGAAATACTCGACGTCGCTGTAACGTGGATCGTTGACCACGGCCACCCAATGAGTGCCATACCTATCGTAATAATTTTGCAGGTTAATCACGCAGCTCTGGTTGGGTGTTATGTGCTCAGTGTGTGTGTTGTGTGTGTGTTGTGTGTGTGTGTGTGTGTGTGTGTGTGTGATTTGGATTTTTAACGTAGCTTTAACAATCATATCGCTACGATGTCTGCAGTTTGACAGTTTATAGTGATGTCGAGTACTGGGGGCATCATGCCGCAGACATGTAGCATCATGTCCCACCCAGTCACATTATCCTGACACCAGGCCAACCAGTCATAACGCTAACCTCTTAACTCTGAGCGCCAAGCGAGGGAGCTGTTAGTACCGTTTTTGTAAATCTTTGGTATGATTCGGCCGGGGATCGAACCCCCGACCTCCCACATCTGAGGCGGACGCTCTAATAATTAGGCCACAGGAGCTGTCTATGTGCTCAATAAGCTGATCCTTACAAAAGACACTTCTGAAATTTCCAACACTGGAATGCTATTTCGATGTCGAGCTTGGACAGTGGAGTCATAGACTCTCGCTTTAAAATCTTTTTTTCAGATGCCTCTTCTGGAGATAACTTTACCGCGTGTGGTTTGAGGAAGTTGGAGTCCTCGACCAATGCCGAGCACTCCTGACCGTAACGTTGCTGTGATGCCTGCTAACAGGGGTCCGTTGAATCCTCCTTGTTTGGACAGCTGAGACGCTGAAAAGTTAAGAGCAATGCCTTTTCGTGCAGCAGCATGTTTGCGACCAAGGCGAAGCGTCAGCATGAGAATATATGGTCCTGCGAACGCCGACGCTTTAGTCCTGATCGATGCAAGCCTTTTGGGCGTGGCTGCCACAGCGATACTTTTCTTTTGCTGCGGTGACAGCGTTACATCTACTGGAACGTACGACATCCACGGCGAAGACAATAAAAAAGTACTAGGAAAATTCAAAGATGAACTCATCACGGAGTTCATCGGACTTCGAGCCAAAATGTACTGCATCACTCTCGACGACGGCACCGTCATGGAAAAAGCCAAAGGGTTAAAAAAAAAAACGAAAAAAAAAAAAACGTCACAGCTAAAATAGCCACTCAACAGCATTACACACAAGCACTAATCGGAGACATGAAATAGTGCTCCAGGAGAACTTTCAGATCATAACAGCATAAGTATCTACAATCTCATCTACGTCCTATGCCCCTTTGATGATAAACGTTACTCCACCGATGGCATTCACCATCTTGCAAAAGGACAGTCTCTCGAGCCTCACAGCTGTGTGTTACGCACACACAAAATCATTGCATAGCGCGGCAACCCCCAATGGTCCAGAACCCCCCATTTTCCTCGACAGAAAAAAGTGGTCCAGAACCCCCATAACATAGACCCATGTGGGCTCTCTGAACCACTTTTTATCACGTCCAGAACACCCTTTTTCTAGGTAGAAAGAGATGGACTAGATCCCACCAACTCCCCACGCTGGAGTTGTCCAGAACCCCCATTTCACAGTAGTATATAAAAATCGGGATCTTTACTAAACCACTCTTTATCACGTGTTGATAAAGTGGTTCAGAACCCCCATTTCCAAATACTTCTAACGGCGTCAAATGTCATTATCGGATTGGTAGTACTTTAAAGGGGTTAGAAGCTTTAGAGTAGTTACAATCGTAGAAGGCTCCTTGTTGTTCGGTGTGCGTGTTTTCGTGCTCGTTATAGTAAGCGTCATGAAAATGTGGGAGAACAGAATGTTGACTGGCTTCAGTATTGAAAAGTGCGGAAAATTCTTTTTGGTCATTTATGTCATTGCAAACGTTTTAGGCATTTGACGCAAAAGCGTGGTCAAATAACTTATGGAATCTTTAAACTGTACTTGTCCTACTTGTACGGCTCCGTTCATGATGACGTTGGTACATTCGGTGCCCTGTTTTGAATAGTATTACAGATTAGTTTGTCCATCGCATCCGGAGAAATTCTGATCTATCACCGTGGCATAGCGATGGCAGTCTCCGTTACGCTGGATGTCCTCTTGTCGATAGGGGTCTTAGATTCATAAGGCAAAATCGGGAATGCTGGCTGGGTCCTATAATTTTTTTCTTCTTTCATGTACTTTTGGAATCTTGCCCAATCCCATATGGATGCCAGCGAGAAGAAACAGACGGAGAACCCATTCCAGTGAAGAAATTCAAAAGGAAAGGCAAACAGTGAAAGAAGACGAAAATGGACTTTTGTGATGCGTTGTGAAACGCTCATTACTATTTAAATATATAGAATACACCAAAGAAAATTTAAATGAACCCATTTAGCATTAGATTTCCCGTATTGCCCCCAAGTGTAATTTGGCCCCCAATTCTCACATATTAGTACTCACATAACATGCCCACTCTTGTCATATTTCCCCAACCTATTCTTCCCATAGCAGCATTACATGCGAGTCTGCGATCTATGGATCAAAAGTCAATATCACTGGACGTGAAATTACGCTCTTGGCTTGTACATAATAATCAACTTATATGGACCCAATTTACATCAATCTTCATGACCATAATACAATTGGAAGTAGTAATAGGGGATACATTACGGACAATGGGAATTAGCATTACAGGGACCCCTGGGTCAGATTACGGACAATGGAAATTTAACATGGCGAAAAATCGTGGGTCAGATTACGGACAAGGGGAATTAACATGGGAATAAATCGTGGGTCACTTTACGGACAAGGGGAATTTAACATGGCAATAAATCGTGGGACAATCTACGGACAAGGGGAATTTAACATGGGTTTTTTTTAAAAAAAATTTTTTTAAAAAAAGGGGTAGGCAATTCAAAGACTATCTCTTTTCGAGAAATATGGCTGGCCCTAAAAAGGGCCTTTGGTTTATGTTAATATGCCCTTAACATAGAGGGCATTTGCGACATCTTCTTTTCCTCAAACTTCGTCTTACAGCAGGGCCATACATCAGAGTCCTCTTGAGGCAACCTTGTCTCTCTATATAGACTCTTCTTATCCACAGGCTGCTGTTGGTCCTGTAGACAACGGTCCACTTGGATCGGACATACATGAGCATGTCCGTCCTGAACATCATTGTTGACACAAGGGTTGAAGATTCAACGTCGGTCCACATGTTGAGGCTCCGAGAATAGGTGAATCAATGCAGTGAACGGCGCTTATTTATAGGGACAGGAAGGATTGAAACGGATTGAGTTCATTCACCAATCCGAACACGCGTTACAGAATTCAGTCAGCCTGCATCCAATCCGAAGAGAGCAGTCTGTGACGTCACGTAGTCAATATAGATTCGCTAGCGCTTGTGTGCAGTCAATCTATGCGATAGTGATTCAACGTGACGGAAACTCAGAAAACGATCCAGTGGGGTGCACCAGCAGGGGAGACCGCCCAAGGGAACCCGGACTTACTTTCAGAAGAGGTGAATTGGGATTTTGTGGATTTTCTCTCCTCGCAAGAATTTGTTCCGGAACCTTCGTTACCTTCTTCATTACCGCAAGTGGAGAATTTTAGACAGAGACAGAAAGAAGAATTGGAGAAATTTATACAACGACAAAAGGAAGCGGAACAGGCTTTTCTCCTACAGCAACAGCAACAGCAAGAAGAAGAGGTAAGAAAAAAACAACAGCAAGAAGAAGTAGCAGCAAAGAAACAAGAGGGTGAAAATCAAACGGTCACGGTACTGTTGGACATTTTAGCGGAGTTAAGAAGTCTGAAACAAATGTATCAGACTTCTTTATCACGACCGAAGAGAATACGACCTTCCCGAGCCAAACATGTCAACCCTGTGACTAAGCCTACCGTACCACCCTTAGTGATTTCAACCCAATCATTATCATCATTACGCAGTCCAGAAGTAGGCCTTGGCCGTGGCAAAGGCTTAAGGCAGTTAAAATTGATTGCTTAAACTCACCCCTGCACCATAAAGAAAAAAAGGCCCTTTTCAGGGCCACCCACATTTCTCGAAAAGAAATACAATTTCAATTTGCCAATAACTCAAAAAAAAAAAACTCACCCATTTTACCCTTATAGTACGTGTCTGTGTATGAGTGCGTGAGTGTAGCTTCTTATTTTAAAATCAAAACTCAAAGACTCTTACCTTATATCATTCATTTATTCTTTTCTCCATTTTTTACAATCCAATTCACAATTCACATCACAACACTTTAATAAAAAGTTCATTTACTTCTTTTCTCCTTGTTTAGTCTCTCGGTTTTTTTAATTTCTTCACCGTCACACTCTTTTCCTCTTCTTCTTCCTCCTCGCTTTCATCCCTTCTTCTTTTTTTCTCCTGTTTCTTTTTCTTCACCTGTCTTCTTTCTTCCTCAGAAGAATCCCTCTCTTCTTCTGAAGAATTCCTCTTTTCTTCTGACTCCTCTTGTTTCTTTTTTGGGCAATCTGGAGACCAATGTCCTTTTTCTTGACAATAATAACAGGTATCTTGACTTTTGTCTTTTTTATCCCCTGTTTTTTTTCTTTTTTGACGGTCTGGACACTCTGAAGACCAATGCCCTTTCTTCTGACAGATATAGCAAGTATCTTGACTTTTATCTCTAAAGGAAGGAGAGTAGTCCGTAGGCTGGTCTGAAGAGAATTTTCTAATGACCCCTCGCAAAGCTCTGACGAAACGTTCCATCTGGTTAGTCTCTTCCATCGTTGTGCTCGGCTTGAGAGTGAAATGAATAGTGAAAGGATAAGACACACACCCTTTTATATACGCTGGTCTGCTATGACTATAAAGTAGTTTATGGTGTTTGAACTTGAGTCATTTGACTTTTTGCTTTCAAGATGAAACGATCCCATTCATTCGAGAAGAAAGAAGAAGAAAGTAAGAGGCAGAAACGTGATCTATCGCCTCGTACCAGGGCTGAAATCTTGGCACAAATTCATGCCAGTGATTTTGAAGAGGACATGAGTGAACCAGAATCCCAACCCTCTAAACCAAGTTCACCACCCTTAGTCAACCCTGAAAAGTACTATTCCATTCGAGAGACGGAAAAGCGCTCCTCTAGAAAATTTAGAACTACGGCTTACAAATACACGGTGAAGTTTAAAGATTTCAAGGCTGAAGTGCCGTTAGAGAAAGCAGAAGTGTTCATCACCGAGGTGTGGGATTCTTTGCTCACTTCACTCAAGCGACAATGTCAACCCAAAGAAGACGATCGCTTGAGACTTTCCATACAACACGACGGTTTGAAATCCCCTGTTTGGATCGAGTTTAGCAGCCCTGCAGAATTGACCACTTCCAAAGTCATGGACAAGATTCAGCACGTACAACAATCTAATGATCAGTTTGACATCACCGATGGAAAAGCCACATTGGACATGACCCACGTCTCTCCTCCTCAAGGGACTGGACGCAAAAAGATGTTATTGGTGGACGACCTTCGCAACACCAAAAAGAGTCTCGTCCGAATTAACAACCCTCAAGACCAGATTTGTTTAGCCCGTGCCATCGTGGTGGGACGAACCTATGCCAACAAGAACAACACGGTAGAATGGAAAAGAACCTGGGACGCTATTCAACGTTCCGACCGAGCCAAACAACGAAACGAAGCAGAACTCCTGTTACAACAAGCCGGACTGCCCAAAGACACACCCTGCGGCATTTCTGAGATGCAAAAATTGCAAGATGTCCTAGCTCCACGATACACCTTGAAAGTGCACCCTCAAGAAATGCGCGGGCCTCTATTGTTTCGAGGCCAAGATTTTAAGGACGGAAAATACATTCATGTTTATCATCACGATGACCATTTCGATACCATTACCAGTATCACCGGATTCCTGGGATACGGTTATTACTGTGAGAAATGTGACTATGGTTATAATAATCGAGAGCAACACAAACATTGTGGATGGAAATGCTCAGGATGTTTGGCCTCTCCACCCTGTCTGAGCGAAGAACCAGTGCCTTGTTCCACTTGTCTGCGCACGTTTGTCAGCCCTACCTGTTACCAACAACATTTGAAGACGCAAGGTTCACAGAAGAAATGCGCTTGTCAACTCCTGAGATTGTGCCCTACGTGTGGACAAGGCATACGTACCAATAATACCAAGGCACACGTATGTTCAGGAAAAAAAAATGTCACATTTGTCACCACATCGTGGACTTGGAACACGAATGTTACGTGCAAAAATACCAACCCCCACCAGAGAAAGAGGATGGTCACAAGAAGAAAAGCAATTTCATCTTTTTCGATTTCGAATGCATGCAAGAGACTGGCATTCACATTCCTAATTTCTGCGTGGCTCATCGAGCGTGCGAGAAGTGCATTCAAGAACCTATCTTCAGTCATTGCCCTCACTGCAGCAAGATTCCTGGAGGACGTGAAAAAATCTTTCGGGGACCAAACACGTTAGCCGATTTTGCCCAATGGGTCTTAGACCCCGTCGACAAGACGTGGAGCCAAGAGGACATCGAACGTTACGGAGATTGTCATCGCCATGCCACGGTGATGGCTCACAATTTCTCCGGATACGATGGACAGTTTCTTCTCAGATACTATACGGAACAAGGCACCGAGCGTCCTAAAGTGACTTTGAACGGAGCCAAAATCATTTTCATGCAAGTGGGACAAGTACAGTTTAAAGATTCGATGAGCTATTTGGCCATGCCTTTGAGTCGAATGCCTAAAACGTTTGGAATGACAGAAATGGCTAAAGGGTACTTTCCACACTTTTTCAATACGGAAGCCAATCAACACGCCGTTCTACCCCATTTACCTGAGGCTCACTATTACGACCCCGACAACATGCGTACCGAACAACGAGAAGCTTTCTACGCTTGGTACCAGATTCACGCCTCGGACCCCTTCGACTTTCAGGAAGAAATGCTAAAGTATTGTCGTTCCGACGTGGACATTTTACGACGTTGCTGTGGAAAATTTCGAGAACTGTTCATGGAACACGGAGGGGTCGATCCTTTGAAAGAAGCTTGCACCATTGCCAAAGCGTGTTCCCTAGTGTATCGACAACGATTCATGCCTGAAAACACCGTGGCTGTCATCAGCCCTCAAACGACCCACTTTGTCAAGCGTCAATACTCGGTCAAAGCCCTACGTTGGTTACATTACTTGTGCGACAAGGAAGACAAGTGGATTCAGCATGCCCGCAACGGAGGGGGCGAAAAAACCATCGGAACGTATTCGGTCGATGGTTGGGACTTAGAAAACCCCAAGATCGTGTACGAGTTTAACGGTTGCTTATTTCACGGATGTCCCGTCTGTTACCCTGACCGTGACACTAAAAATCAGTTTTTGCAACGAACCATGGAAGACTTGTACCAGGACACTTGTCAGCGACGCCTAAAGTTAGAACAGCAAGGATACCAAGTGGTGGAAATGTGGGAACACGAGTACGATCACCGTTTGAAAACCGATCCCGAGTTTAAACGCCTCGTGGAAAGTTACCAGTTCATGGACCCGCTGAACCCGAGGGATAGTTTGTACGGAGGAAGGACCAATGCCACCTGTTTGCTGTACCAAGCCGAGGAAGAGATAGGAGAAGAAATCAAATACTTGGACGTGTGTTCGCTGTATCCCTACGTGTGCAAATATTGTCGCTTTCCTGTAGGGCACCCGCAATTGTTCACGGAACACATCGACCTGAAAAACATTCGACAATACGAAGGCTTGATCAAGTGTAAAGTTTTGCCTCCCACGAACCTATACCATCCCGTCTTACCTCACCATTGTCAAGGCAAATTGATGTTTCCCTTGTGCCGTACTTGTGCCGAAACGTGCAACCAAGATCAACCTTGTCAGCACAGCCAGGAAGAACGGGCCTTGACGGGAACCTGGGTCAGCGTAGAATTGTTCAAAGCTTTGGACATGGGATACCAACTGTTAGAAGTGTACGAAATTTGCCACTTTCCCAAGACACAACAGTACCGCAAGGGTGATCCCAGTCAGAAAGGCATTTTCGCCGACTACGTGGATGCCTTTTTGAAACTGAAGCAAGAAGCCAGCGGCTATCCTTCCTGGTGTCACACTCCCGAAGACCAAATACAATTCAAAGAGAAATACTACGAACAAGAAGGCATCACTTTAGACCACATCGAGAAAAACGAAGGCAGGCGATCGTTTGCCAAAGTGATGTTAAATTGCTTGTGGGGTAAAATGGCACAACGACCGTGTTTACCCAAGACGGAATATTTGACAGAACCTTCCCGCTACTTCCAGATGATTCACGACAAAACCAAATACATGAAACACGTGGACGTCGTTCGAGAGAATTTGATCTTGGTCAATTACGAAGAAGATCTGGACTTTGTACAAGACGACCCTTTTGGAAATGTCATCATTGCGGCTTACGTGACAGCCCATGCTCGCTTAAAATTGTACGAAGCTTTAGAACTGTTAGGGGAACGCGTCCTGTACTTTGACACGGACAGTTGCATTTACATCCATCACCCGATTCAACATCACCCTAACATCGAAGGAGACCGTTTAGGAGCCTGGACAGACGAACATCCTGACGACAAGATTCTAAGTTTCGTCAGTGGCGGTCCCAAAAATTACGGCTACGAATACCGGGACAAACAAGGAGAAGTGCACACGACGTGCAAAGTGAAAGGACTGACTCTGAATTATCGTACCAGTCGAGTGGTCAACTTTGGGGTATTGAAAGAAGCCTTGCAATCGGGAGAGGATGGAAACTTTAAAGTGACCACCTATCAACCTAACAAGATTGTACGTTTACCCACTCACCACATCGTCAGTCGACCCTTGGAAAAAGTCTATCAAATTGTATACCAGAAGCGAGTTCGACTTCCCAATCATTTCACCTTACCGTACGGTCACGTCGGTATTGGTCTGTATATAAAAAAGGAACCCTAGGCAAGATCGATAGTTCATTGGGACTACCAAGACCGAGCGAACAAGATGAATACTTTTAGAGAAACACAGAACAAGTTGTTTAGAAGGGCACAATTCAAGTGTGAGGCTTCGGAAGTGGAATGCGATTGTGAGCCTTGCGATGGGACCGATGCTGTACCTTGTGACCTGAGCGATGCCGTAAAGCATCATGGGAACTTTAGTGCCCCTACCCCTATCATGGAAAGTGATGCTGTGCGTGTCAAACCTGTGGGATGCGAAAGTGATGCCGCTCGTCCTCTTGGACATTTTACTGGGTTTCGTTTTAAAGGGGAATGTTCACCTTCACGTCTACCCCCCTACGGATGTCATCCAGCCCTGAGCAAACTCCTACCCATGTCACTCAACCCTCATCGAAACGAACCTGTGAAAGACGAATATTCGTTCCCTGTGCGTTTGTCGGAATACTGCGACTTTGAAAATCGTCTTCAATCGTTCAAAGGAAAATGGCCTAAGTATCTGGGAGGACCGACCCCCGAAGAATTAGCCAGAGCCGGATTTTTCTACTTGGGCGAAGGAGATAAAGTCAAGTGCTTCAGTTGCGGTGTGTCACTTCACCACTGGGAACCGCAAGATTCGGCCTACGTAGAACATGCTCGATGGTCACCGAATTGTCATTACTTACCTTTAGTGGGACCGAGACATTGAAGTAACCTTTTTACCATAATAATCTGTTCATGGATACTTTACAAGAGAACATTCGTGCTTTGCCTGTGGAGTTGAGAGAACGCATTTATCGAGAACTGGTCAAAATACAAGTGAAACGTAAAGAACAATTGCATCCGATACGTCACCGGTGTTTGAACCACTGGTACCTGAAGGCTATACAAGGACTGATTCAATTGAAAGTGTTCCATTGGACAGACATTGATCAACGACCTCCTGGTTATAAAAAGGAATGGTTTGGTATTGACGATTTTATCTACTACATTGTAAACGTACTGCATCGAATTCCAGAGGAAGAGTTAACGAATTACCAACATCTTGAACACAATGTCAACTTGGTGAAAGAGGAAACTTCTGAACGAATTGTAATGTGTAGATTAGTGACTCAACGATTTAAATTCGACACTGAAGTGAAACCATGTTTGTGCAAAGAGTACATTTCTTGTGTCAGACCAAAGAGGATTTAGTATGACCTATTCATGGATACTTTGCTAGAGAACATTCGTGCTTTGCCTGTGGAGTTGAGAGAACGCATTTACCGAGAGCTGGTGAAAATACAAGTCAAACGTAAAGAACAATTGCATCCGTTACGTCACCAGATCTTTAACCACTGGTACCTGTATGGTATAAGAGAACTGATTCGTCAGAAATTGTTTCAGTGGTCAGACCTTGTTCAACACTTTGAGTTAGTGAATGATCGAAATGTTCATTATTTTGGTTACTTCGAGATTCACCTACAGCAATACATTGAGGAAGACAAGTTAAAGGATTATCAACATATTTTACGTGGAATCTACTTAGAGGAAGAGGAAACTTCTAAACGAACTCTGAAGTTTCGGTTACAGTATGCAAGATTTAGATTCCCTACTGGAGAACGAAGATCTCTGGCTAGAAAGTACGTGTATTGTTTCCGAAACAAAGAGACTATAAAAACAGGCTGCCATGCCACGACTTATGTCACATGTCATCCAACAGATTCCGTGGAAGGAACTCAATGACCATATTCAAACCGTGGATCATTACCATCGATTATTACAAGAACTGTATCCATTCAATTTGGGACGACAAGTGGTGTGTGTCTTAGTGACTTGTTTTTTGGGATTTCGTTTACCAGCCGATTCTTTGTGGACTCTTTACGATCAGTACTTACCACCTCCATGGCCTTAAATGGTCACGAAAAACTCCTTTTGCTAAAAGCCTTGCGGTTTCATCTGGATACTTCTCGACCTCAACAGGAAAAAAAGATTCGTCAACTTTTAGCTACCCAAGACGTGTATGACGATGTGTGTGTAGCTTGTGACTTACACCCTCATTGGACAGATGTTCGTGACTGGAAAAAGGGGGTTTTGAGGTTTGGACCCAAGAAGTGGCCCAGTATGCACAAGAGTTGTTCAAGGAAAAAAGTTACTTTTCAACCTGTGTTAGTGACGGTGCCAGAAGAACCCGTCACCGAGAACAACCACTCGCTTCAGGACAGGACTGTCATGGACATTCCTGAAAGGTCATTCCGGGAGGACACTTGTGTGACAATACCTCATGTAGAGACTGTAAGAACATTACACACTGTCCCTAGGACATCTTGGTTAACCAAAACATGTTGTACAGACACTTGTTTATATTCCACTTTGATCACTTTGCTGTGTTTTATATTCCTGTACATCACTATTTGGGTTGTATGTATTTTTGTCTTTCGTGTTCATATTTGAAACATTCAATAAACGTGTTCTGAAAAAAGTATATAAACTCTTGTCTTGTTTGTTTTTCGTGTCACAAGTGACATTTCTCACACCATGGCTACCTCTGCTGTCTCTGCTCCCTCTTCCTCTACTGTCAAAGTCATCGACGAACACTTAGATCGTGCCAGTTGGGAGGCTTTGTATCTTCGCCATCCCTTTAACATGCTCATTGCTGGACCTAGCGGTTCAGGCAAAACCGAATTCGTCAAACGTTTGATCGAGCATAAACATCATTTGATCGATCAACCCCCTCAACGGATCGTGTGGTGTTACAAAGAGTGGCAATCGGCGTACAGCCTTTTGCGAGAAAGTCAAGGCGATTCCATCGTGTTTGTGGAAGGCATTCCTAAAGAAGACGACGGCATCGTCTCTGACTCCCATCTAACCCATTTGGTCATTTTCGACGACATGTTAGGAGAAGACGAAGAAGAAATTAAATTGTGGTTCACGCGCAAAGGGCATCACCGTAATGCCAGTGTCGTTTACATCACCCAAAATTTGTTTCAACAAAGTAAAGCCCATCGCACCATCAGTCTCAATGCGCATTACGTGGTCTTGTTTAAAAGCCCTCGAGATAAATCGCAAGTGCAAGTCTTAGCCAAACAGTTAGGAACGCCTTGGCTGACTCAGGCGTACGACGATGCCACTCAAACGCCACACGCCTATTTACTCGTCGATTTGAAACCTACCACTCCCGAGGATTTGCGATTTCGTACCCACTTGTTTCACCACTGGTGCCAAGACGGAGGGCCTGTCCTGTACACGTCTCCGTCCTCGACTTCATTTCACTCCCCATCAAAAAATCTATAAAAACCTCAGACCCTTTTTCGTCTGTCTCACACTCAGTGCGAACATGACGTCCCTTCAGTCGCATCTTCCCGTCAAATTGATTCGTGCCTTGTATGGCATCAGTCGAGAAAAAGATCCACAAACACGAGCTCGTGTCTTAGAAGCTAGTCTCAAAGAAGTCTTACGATGGTTTACGGTGACGGCACGTCAATTACTCCAAGGAATCATTCAGATTCCTCATCAAACCCAACGCTTTTTCGATCGAAACAAAGTCGCTTTGGTCCAACTGGCCGATCCCCGCATCGACACTCAAACCAAAAAACAAATCATTTTGAAACCTGGAGGGAGCGGTACTCTAGGAGGGGTCATCATTCGTTCACTCTTAAGATGGGATCCTAATGCCCCCAAAGTTATCCCCAAGACAAAAGTTCAACGAAGCCCCAAGAAGAAAAAGAAAAAGACCAGGTCCCCAAGAAGAATAACTTCTCCAGTGGCAGGACCCTCCTCTTACCAGACACCACCACCCCGGAAAAAGAAAAGAAGCCCCCAGAAAAAGAAACAGAGAAAAAGTCCCCAGAAAAAGAAAAGTCCACAGAAGAAAACTAGTCGCAAGAGAGGCACTTCGGCCAGGACGCAACCTTACACTCGCAAACCACGACCTGCCACAGCAGTGACTGCGTCTCCGGCATCCTCACGTTCATCCACTTCTCCGTTGATGACACCCAGAACTGAAGAGTACTTGGAGACGTTGATCACACCAAGAACATCTCCGTTGATGACCCCCAAAAGAACTTCCCCAGTGGCAGGACCCTCCAATTTAGTGGCAGTGGCTGCTGCTCACAAAGTACCTTCTCCCAAAATCAAAGTCCAAGAAAGATCGGGCATGTTACAAAGTTTACTGGATTTGTCCAAGCAAGAACTGGCTCGATTTAGTCCGTTGCGTACCCCTGCACGACGTGTCATGCCTGTCCTCAAACTGATAAAACGTAAAGACAATCAGTGGCGACGCGTTCCAGTATAAAAAGAGCCTGTGACCAAGTCGGGGTATCAGTGAACTTGTAAAAGATGTCACCTCCAAGAAGCCACAAAAGAAAGAGACAAAGGCAGACGCGTCATCCGACAAAGCGCTTAGCCAAGCATCGACATTACCCTAAGAAAAGACACAGTCGTTCCAAGAAAAAGAGGCGTCAACAAAGGGGAGGATTCCTTGGCGATTTTGGGAAAAACATTGTCACCTTTATGACAAAGCGATAGTCCCAAAAAAAAGATAAAAGGGTGTGCGTTAAGTCATCGACGTTAGTGTCTGTTCGGTGAATGTCCCGGAACCCACAAGCAAAAATGTCACCCTCCAGAAAACCCCAAGGAAAGAAAAGGAAAGGACTGCCACCACGTTTAGCCAAACATGGGGACCTGTTATCTGTCCTGTCCAAAGCTTCTCCACCCCTACGAAAAAAACTCATTCAAACGGCCTCCAAAGAGGTCATCGATACCGTGTGCGAATGTTGTTTGAACGTTTTGAAAGGCACGATCCCTTTGTCCAAACACCAGAAACAATGCTTAGGCAAACATCGTCACGTTCTTCGCCAAATGGTTCAAAAGAAAATTCCCATTCGTCAAAAAAAGAAGATGTTGGTTCAACGTGGAGGCATTTTGCCTCTCTTGTTAGGCCCCATACTGAAAGGAGTCTTGGGAACCATGTTGGGAGGACTGATGGGAGCAAGATAAAAAGGCCTTCGAAAGTCCCAAGATCTCAGAATCGACCCCTGACAACCCCATGGAAGGACGAAAACTAGCTTTAGTGCCTTACAAACGATGGATGGAATACCATCGGTGGCAAGAACAACGCACCCCGCATTTACCTCCCAATCCCAATTTGAGCGAAATGTCCCAGTTACAACACGAATTGCAATCCTTGATGGATCGCCAAGATTTGTCCGAAACAGAAAAATCGCAAAAGTACGGTCAACTCTTGCAACGATTGCAACTCTTTCACCAGAAAGCTTTAGACGAAACAGCTCTACCCACTCTAAAAGATTTTAAGACCTTGATGAAAAGTCCAGCACCATCACCAGTACCAGTACCACCAGTACCCGTGACCAAGACAGAAAAAGGAAAAGAAGAAGAAGAAGGGTTTCAAACTCCACCAGAAAAAGTACGCAAGTTAACAACACCACCTACCTCCAGAATTGGATGGATTAAAAAGATGATGGCCACCCCTTCTTCCTCACAAGAGAAAAAGAAAGTGAAGACAGAAGTGAAACAAGAACCGATATCCCCTGCTCAGACATCCTCCTCCTCTTCGACACCTATTGCTGGCCGCACACGCAAAGCATTGCAATCCAAGAAAATACCCCAAGAGAAAAAGAGTAGCCTCTTCCAAGAGTGGGTGCCTTATTAAGACACCAATCAACACAAAAAAATGGAAAAAGTCTTAGCTAGCATTTACTACGATCCCTCCCATCCTGCAGGTTACGCAGGAGTTCAAAAATTGTATCGTGCTGCCAAAACTCGACTGAAACGTCTCCGTTTACCTCAAGTGCAACGATGGTTACAAGAACAAGCTACCTACACTTTACACAAACCCATTCGACGCAAGTTTGCCAGAAGTCGCACCCGAGTGGAAGGCATCGATCATCAATGGCAAGCCGATTTAGCCGATGTCTCTCATTTGGCCAGCTACAGTCGTGGTTACAAATATTTGTTTTGTGTCATCGACGTCTTTTCCAAATTTGCCTGGGTCGTACCCTTGACTTCCAAATCCAGCAGCGAGTTAGTGCGAGCCCTGCAACGGGTGTTGAAACAAAGCGGTCGTCGCCCTCTTCGATGGCAAACGGACAAAGGCACCGAATTTCTGAACCAAGCTTTCCAAAAAGAATTAAAGAAACGTGACATTCATTTTTTTACCACCGAGAATCCCGAAACCAAAGCCAGCATCGTGGAACGTTTTCAACGCACTTTGAAAGAACGCATGTGGAAATATTTTACGCATCACCACACTCTGAAGTACATCGACATCTTACCGCACCTGGTGCAAGCGTACAACCGATCTTACCATCGAAGCATCGGACGTGCCCCGCAAGACGTGACTCCCGACAACGAAGTGCTGGTGTTCGAGCGCCTGTTCGGTACGTCCCCGACGAGGGCTGTCCCCAAGAAAAGTGGAGAGTTGACCGTAGGAGATTGGGTGCGCATTGGTAAAACCAAACGCACTTTCGACAAAGGTTACTTACCTAACTGGACGACCGAATTGTTTCGCGTCACTGGACGAGTACATGGCCGTCATCCTGCCGTCTATAAATTGGAAGACATGAACGGAGAAGTACTCAAAGGAACGTTTTATTTGCCCGAGTTACAACGTGTCACCAAAAAAGAAGACGACGTGTACGACATCGAAAGCATTCTCGAACGCAGAACCCGTAAAGTGGGCAAACGACGTGTCAAAGAAGTCAAAGTACGTTGGAAAGGATATCCACCCAGTTTCGATTCTTGGATCGACGCTTCGCAAGTCATCGACTATAAAAAGAAGAAGTGACCATCATGCCCTTTCACACAGCAGCAGACGCAGCTACGTCGACCAGTCCTTCTTCCCCTAGTTCTTCTGTGCAAGATTTACAAAAACAACCCTTGTGGGTGTGGTGTGGAGAACGTGTGCCTAAAACGCAAATCGTCTTTTTCTGCCAAATCTTCGTGGTGTATTGTGTCATCGGGGCAGCCATCGCCAATTTGAGTTTGCAACAAGGAGACAAACAATTGTGGACCATTTTATTGAGCAGTTGCATCGGTTACCTGCTTCCCAATCCCTCCCTGAAATTCTCCTCAAACGGGAACGTTGTGTCCAGTGTCAGTGCCAGTCACCACTCCAGCAACCACAACCAGAACCCCATTTTGGGCGGAGACACGCCTCTGACGTCCACTAACCCCTCGGACAGCCACAGAACTGTGGAATTATGAGTCACCAAAACCAATTTTACTTAACTTTACCCAGTGACAGTTCCATGGAGGTGTTTCCCAACAACACGTTGTGCTGTTACACGGCCAAATTACCTCAAGCCATCCCCTTAGATCACGAAGCCCATTGGGAAGTGGCTTTAGTGGAAATGATTCACCCAACCCAAGTCCAAAATATCATTGCCCAGCAAAATTGGTTTAAGGTGGAAGTTCATGACCAACCATTGCAAGTGGAGTTGGATAAAATTGGCACATCTACCAATAGAACCTATGATGAGAAAACTAAAACGTGGACCTACAACTTGTCCATTCTGCCAGGCTATTATTTCAGTGGTCATCATTTGGTCAGCGCCATAGCCTCCAGGTTTAATGGCGTGTTCCATAAAGCTTTGGGGAATGTCCAAAAAAGTGTCACCCTGGAATACCACAAAATAGCTCGTCGCTTTCTGATGAAATTTTCTGAGGGGTCCAAAAAATTCATGTCTTTCTTATTTTGTCCTGAATTGTTTGACATATTGGGCGGTGACACGGAGATGAGAATGGTCATGATAAAGAAAAACGAATTGCCAGTCATTTCCGACAACGATATTTTTGCCAGGTATTTTCGTTTCCCGGTAGAACTGAACCAAGGACTGAATTTGATCCTTGTGTATTCCGATGTGGTGGAATACAATGTGGTGGGACACACCTCCGTGCCGTTACTGCGTGTCATTCCTTTCAAAGTGGATTCTGCCACAAACGCTGACGAGGAAGGTGGAAACACTTACCACGTCCACCGCGAATTTGTCCATCCTCACTATTTACCCGTCAGCAAGTCGTATTTGGACACGGTCAACATTACTATAAAAGGAGATTTGGGACAAAATATTCCATTCACCAAAGGAAAAGTCACGGTGAAACTCCATTTTCGAAAACGGTTCTCTCACGACTCGTAAGTAAGTCATGTATCCAGTGTACCAAGGGGTGGCTCGACAGCGAGGACACGGTTTAGGAGACATGTTAAAATCGGCCTTTCGTTCGGTGGCCCCGGTGTTGAAACCGATGGTGACACGAGGATTGCACGCCTTGAAAGATGCAGCACTGACACAAGGCAAAGAATTTCTCCAAAATGTCATCATCGACAAACAAAACCCTAAAGAAGCCTTCATGAGGGCAGGCAAAAATGTCTTGCTGCAAACGGGCAAAGACATTTTGGGCCGACGAGAGACACCTATAAATGCCCTGCACGCTACCGAGTCAAGCATTCAGCAAGGACAAGGCAGAAAGAGACGACGAAGAAGAAAACACCCTTTCACCAGACTTCAAGCGAGAAAGGCCAAGAAAAGAAGAACCGTTCGAGACTTAGACGTTTTCGATTATTGAGACACAAAACAAAATGATGCACCGAGAGTCTTGCGCCTGTTCCAAGACGGAACTGGATCTGTTTGCCATGCCCCCCACCATGATGACCATGCAAGAATCCCAATGGGTGGAATTTAATCCCATCTCCTCACTGACCGATTCCGCTCCCATCGAGTTTGAAATCAAAGGACAGCCCGAAGATTACATCGATCTGAATAGCAGTTACTTGTACTTGAAAGTCCAAGTTCTAAAAAAAGATGATAAAGGAGTAGAAGACGATGACGATATAGCTCCCGTCAACAATTTCATGCATTCCTTGTTCAGCTCAGTGGATTTGTACTTGAATAACAAACTGGTCAGCAGCAGCATGGATACTTACCCTTACCGTGCCTACCTGGAAAATCTCTTGACGTACGGAACAGATGCCAAGACAAGTCATCTCAATGCCTGTGTGCTGTGGGTAGATGACACACGGGACAAGTTCGACACAATAGATAAAAGCAATTCCGGCTTTGAGGCAAGAGAAGAAAAAATCTTAAACAAGAAAAGTTTAGAACTGATGGATCGTTTGCATTTGGACATGTGGTTGCAAGAGAAATATTTGCTGAACGGGGTCAATGTCCGCTTGAGACTGAATCGCAGCAGTGCCACTTTCCATTTGCAGGCTGCTGATCTTGCTAAGGCTCCTAAAAGCATAATCCAAGAAGCCAAAGTCTACGTACGACGCGTAGAAGTGTTACCTAAAGTGGCAAACGACATCAGTCAGACGTTGAGCAGAACGACCGCCAAGTATCCCATCCGACGCGTGGAAGTGAAAACGTTCACCATTCCCGCTAACCTTCAATCCATAACCCAAGATCATCTGTTTCAAGGACAGCTACCCAAGCGTTTAATCCTTGGTATGGTCGAGAATGAAGCCTTCAACGGAGCCATCGCTAAAAATCCTTTCAACTTTCAACACTTCGGCGTGTCCAAGATCGAAGTCAGTCGCGATGGCAAGACCTTGTGTACCCGACCCTTTGAACCTAAGTTTGGTGACGAGAAGAATTACTTGAGATCGTACTTGTCCCTGTACGAAGCCACCGGCCAGTTAGGAACCAACACCAGTCACGGCATTGACTACGACGAATATGACGGAGGCTATACTTTGTGGGCTTTCGATTTCACTCCAGACCAAGGCAGCGACGAGGGACATTTCCACCCTATAAAATCTGGCCAGATTCGTGTGGAACTTCAGTTTGCAAAGCCACTGGACAAGACAGTGAACGTCATCCTGTATGCAGAATTCGATAATACCATAGAAATCAACAGTTTGAGAGAAGTCATTCTAGATTATTAGAAAGCCATGGAAGACTGTTATCCCTCTTTACCTAGTGGAGAAACTTTGGAGATGGAATGTAAGGAGACCGTGGAAGGAGAAGAATCTCAAGACAAAGACGAAGAAGTTTTGATGAAGTCGAGATGGCCAGAACAAGAAGCCCATTTAGCCTCCTGTTTTGCCAAACACTTGGTCGACAAAATGACAGAATTGATCAAGAAAAATTGTTATGGATGTCAAAACGATCATCCCAGTCAAATTCAACACGATAAATGCCTAATGTTAAGTCAAGAAGAAAAATTGGACGAGTATCTGGACGAAGCTTGGAGTCTCATCTCGAACAAAGACGTGTTGCACCAGTGGTATAAAGACTTGCGTGAACATTCTTGTCCAGCATTAACCACTCAAGAGATCCATCGCATCGAAGCTCTCCTGAATCAGAGTGAGGAAACAGAACGAATAACCGTTTATTCGTCAGACATTTTCAAGCAAAAAGTCAGGATCGAATTGACAACTTATTATTACCTGTGAAGAAGAAAAAAACATGGATACCTGGGAACTTCATTACCTTTTGAACCACAATTCGTATACGGCTTCTTGGAATCCTGTCGTCTGTGCTAAAGATGAACTCCCTCATCGCAAACCTAAAGACCATCAAGCTTACGTGATCAACACGGACGACAGTCATCTCCCAGGAACCCACTGGGTAGCCGTCTACTTTCCTCAAGAAGGATGTGTGGAATATTTCGATTCGTATGGATTGCCCCCTTTGGAAGACGATATCATCGACTTTATGAAAAGAAATGCTCAAACCACCCGATTCAATAATGTGAAATTACAAGGCACAGATTCCTTGGTGTGTGGACAGTACTGTGTGTATTTTCTGCATCATCGCAGCCTGGGCTATTCCTTAGAACATTTAGTGACTCATTTCGATCCTCGTTCTTCTGCTAGAAACGATGTGAAAGTAGATCGATGGTTTTGTGACCATTATGCTTATCTTTTGTCTCAAGCTAGGAAACGTAGTGTCCATCAATGGCCTAATGATTTCCAACAGTGGAAATCACGATTTCATTCACAACGTTGTCAGCCTTGTTTAAAGTAGATTGTAGATTGAGAAAAAAATGTTTGTAATTTGAAAAAAATTGTTTGATGTTATAGTGTTGGATTATTGTTAAAAATGTTGTTGTTTAGTGTTAAGTGATTTTTGAATAAAAAATGTTGTGTTTTGAAAAAATGTCTTTGTCTTTTGTTTAGCTAGAAGAATGTTGGATTGATGCTCTTTCATTTCTTACTATCCCTCTCATGAACGTTGCGGCTCGAAAAAACCGTGTGGGGGATGTTTTCCTTCACGTCCGCGCTTTAACTTTAAGAACCGGTTTGTTCCCCAGTCTAACCATCCATTGTCGACTCATCCTCCTAAGAAGATGTGCTCCAAACTAGCTAAGCTCAACGAAGCCTACGTGAATCTGCATAGGGTCAGACACAGTCTGATACCGAAACCAGAAGAAATAGAGAATGTGAGAATGTTAAAAATCACTGAAGACCTAATAGAAGAGCTCTTCAGAGAAGAAATGAACAGGGAGAAAGAAGAATGGACAGAGAAGTACAGACTTCAGAGACAGCAGCAACAGCAGCAACAACAGCAACAGCAGCAGCAACCTGAAGCTGACAGAGGCTTTGTCGATTGCCGTATCGACACGAAAGAGTTCTTCTTCTCTTTTCGAAGAAGCAGACCTATCGCCAGAAAGTCTATCCTCAGAGGACATCGCATTCTTAGAAACTAAAAAAAGAATGCCATAGCAAAACAAAAAAACAGCCCTTTTCAGCGCTACCCAATACTCTAGAAAAGAAATAACTATTAATTTGCCAATGTGTTTAGGTAGAGTAGTGTGAAAATAAACACTAACTCTTTCTTAAAAAATGTGAGGGTATGTGTTTGTGTGATTGTGTTTGTAAGTGATAAAGTAGGTTGGTGTGGATAGTAGATTAAAATGATGTTTGTTTTTTGGGCTGTTTGAGGTGTATATTTTGGGTTAGATTGGATTGCTTTGCGTATGTGGATAGTCTATTGAAGTGATGGGTAGCATAAAAAAGTGAGCGAGTGTTTCTTTTAGGTCCGCGCGTTGTTGTTTCTTGGTCATGATCTAGGTAAGATGAATTTTATGTTTTTAGGGGATGTTTTCCTTCACGTCCGCGCTTTCAGTATAAATTGAAACTCGTTCGGCAGTCCAGCTACCCTTGTTGATTGATCAACACCAAAAATGAACACGAGACTGGAGAAACTGTTGGAACTTCATGTGCATCTGGAATATGCCAGGCGCATATTAAATGAACTGGCCGCTGAAGCCATTGTCGAGGAGGGAAGGATAAGAGAGGAGGAAAGAAGAAAAAAAGAAGAGGAGGAAAGAAGATATAAAGAAGAGGAGGAGGAAAAGGAGAGAAGAAAAAATTTCAGAATCCCAGAGAGTGAAAATTGGGATTCTGAAGCGACATATCCTGCCTCTGCTCTCTCCCCCCAAAAGGTAAAAAGTAACTGGGGGATAAGATGTGTATGTGGCGCCAGGCCTGGAAGGTGCCACCATTAACCAGGTGTCCATGAAGTTCCAAACAAAACAGCCCTTTTCAGGGCTACCCAATACTCTAGAAAAGAAATAACGATTAATTTGCCAATGTGTGTAGGTAGAGTAGTGTGAAAATAAACACTAACTCTTTATTAATAGTGGAAGTGTATGTGTTTGTAAGAGCTCAGGTATGTTTGTGTGAATAGTAGATTATGGGTTTCTTAGCAAATGTGGAGAGTATAGTTAGGGTTATATTATATGAAATGAGAAAGTAGGGGGATGTTTTCCTTCACGTCCGCGCGATGTTGGGTCATGATCTAGGTAAGATCCATTTTATGTTTTTAGGGGGATGTTTTCCATCACGTCCGCGCTTTTCGTATAAGAACCCACAGTATTAGTTGTTCAAACCATTCTGCAAAGAATAAAAAGAAGATGGCGTCAAACCAAATGGACAAAATACAAACCTTGCAAGACGTTTTAGACAACTTAGGAATAATGGAACAGATGCTATTAAGACTGGTTGAAGACCATTATTCCTATAGTCCCCATCGTGTGAAGATGGAAATTAATAACTTAAGGAAAGCAAAGGACAAGATTAGTGGTGTCATGAAAGAGATCAAGGAGGAGAAGGAGGATGAAGAGGAAAGAATAAGAATATGCAATTGGAACGAAAAAATTGAAAAAGAAGAAGAAAATGAAAAGAAGAAGAAAGAAGAGGAGGAAGAGAAGAAGAAAGAAGAGGAGGAGAAGAAAAAAAAGAAAGAGAAGAAGAGTGTAGGAGATAAAATAAGAACTTGGTGGAGGAAAAGAAGAAATTAGAAGAAGAAAACCCAAAGGCCCTTTTCAGGGCCAGCCATATTTCTCGAAAAGAGATAGTCTTTGAATTGCCTACCCCTTTTTTTAAAAAATTTTTTTTAAAAAAAACCCATGTTAAATTCCCCTTGTCCGTAGATTGTCCCACGATTTATTGCCATGTTAAATTCCCCTTGTCCGTAAAGTGACCCACGATTTATTCCCATGTTAATTCCCCTTGTCCGTAATCTGACCCACGATTTTTCGCCATGTTAAATTTCCATTGTCCGTAATCTGACCCAGGGGTCCCTGTAATGCTAATTCCCATTGTCCGTAATGTATCCCCTATTACTACTATTGGATATTAGCAGCTCCTAATCAAATTCTGGCGTCCAATAGATCTGATATCAAGGCTGCTGGTACTGTAAATGCAAATTTTGTTACACGCACACACACACCTGAACTGCACAGATTGTTTTACATTTTATATAGGTCAAGAATTGAAACCTAGTCGTTACTGGAGTTCAGATTTTGACATGACGTATCCATAACGATTCATGTCAAACCTGATAGGTCATGATTATTTGAGGTAAAACATTTACATTTGTAATTGCTATTGACATGCGGGGGAATCAGATGACTGTCAAAACTGCTGGTTCGTATGTATGTGTTCTATCTTTCATAACAGTAAGATCCGAACATAATTTGTATTATATTAACTCTATGTGTGTGTGTGTTGACTTAAACGGTACCAAACCAAATTTAGGAAACCAGATCATTTGGTCCGGATTATTTTTGACATGTAAATGGTTCTTACGTTCTAATGGAGTAGGACACTAAAATGGTAAATCATCATCCGACTGTGAAGAGTTTAACGTTGTTTTTCTAAGTGCATCGTGGTACAGACTGCCAGTTTCCGACTCGTACAACAAATAACGCCCGTCGGGCGTTATGAAAGCTGTGTGAGTCGGCAACTGACAGTTTATACCACGATAAACTCAGCAACAAACAAAACAATGTTAGACTCTTATAACTGAAATTTCAATTATTCGTTATGTTATTTTGTTTGCATCATTAAAAAAACAGAAATCTAAATTGAGCGTAGTAATACATGTCTGGGGTTTTCTGTTACGTAGCTATTTATAGCATTTGGGATTGTCTTGCTTGATCGTAATAGGGTCATCATAATGCCAGTCCTTCAATCTATGAAAGCCAAATGTAATCAATTGTTTTAAAGTTTAAATTGTTATAATGTTCTTTTCCTTTAATGCTTACTTCGTGCCTGCTTTCACTGGCAGTGTTTATTTTATGCTGCATACGTGACTATTGATTGAAGTGGGTATTCTTAGAAAAATAGTTCTCGTTACTGTTCATACAAAAATAAACGCAATCCATTTTGATCACGTGGTAACATTGTGACCAATGTAAATGTTACTTTCCTTTACCAGCTACTGTCATTGCAATTATTATATATTTATTTACCGATAGTGGCTGCGCAGCCCAATCGTATCGTATGGAGAACGTCGTAAGATAAAAATAAAAAAGAGGAGAATCTATATTTAGAACCCTTGCCAATTAAAAATACATACCTATTAAAGTTGTAAAACAAACATTTACCATTTAGATTGCTGCAGAAACAACAAGATCGTGCTGTTGATTTGTGATTATACATGCAGCTTTTGTCGACGTGTTTCTTTTATAAAAATGTAATTCTTTTAAATAATGTCGTTGGGTATTTTCTTTAACTGGTACATTCTCAGCATGAAGAAGGACAGATGGAGGTAACTCTGTATTCTTAATAATCACTGCTCATTCTGAACAATCTTAAAGTTGATCATCCAGTGTAGATTGCCCTAATGTATGTCATTATTATCTTAAGTCAAAGATTATTCATCTCACTGGTGCAAACTTACGCTAAACCAGTCAATCAAAACACACACACACACACACACACACACACATATATATATATATATATATATATATATATATATATATATATATATATATATATATATATATATATATATATATATATATATATCCGCCTCAAGCCGGGTTTATACCAGTCTACTTAGATATTACAACACTGCTGATCCATTAAGATAAATAATCACACACGCACATCTATCTCGTGTGTGTGTGTGTGTGTGTGTGTGTGTGCAAGCCTTCAATAAGATTTAAACAAACCCCCAAATATTAAACTACCCAAATCCGACAGCAGGAATTTGCTTTTCGCCTTGACCCTTTTGGAATCACTTTGAATATTGGTCCATTTAATATTGGCTGAGACCAACCCCACAGGAAAATATATTGCGGATACCCAAGCGTTGTGTCGGCAAAAATCAGAACTTAGTGCCGCAAGCAAAAACAAAGAAGTTTTATGAATGCCTTTGTCATTATACAGCATTACATAACAATAAGCATTATCTAACATTACGTATGCTTTTTTTGCAGGTGTGTGTGTGTGTGTGCAGTGGGGGGTAATAACTAAACTAATAATAACACCTAGGACAAGTTATCCCCCATCTCACTGGACCCGATGCAACCTACACGATGACGTAAGAAAAGACCATATTATTTAGACACCTTCCCTTTTGATTTTACCCTCGTACCAAATTTAAGAACGAGAATATCAAGGACAATAAAAAATGCTCAAAAATCATAATTATTTCATTAATTTATAATCTCCAACCTGACTTTGTAAAGGAGCCCCAAACAATATCTTTTTATTGGCATTTCAAGGCAAACGGAAGCTTTCGATGTAAAACAAGCGGACTGCTCACATTCCTTTTCTGGTCTCTAGAACAGTCCATTTCAGACAAAAACGGTGTCGTCTGCGTCCAGTATTTGCAATGTCTAGTTTTAATATTTCGAAACAAATAAAATGGAGGAATTCTTGTATACAGGTGTACACAATGGTGTGTATACGTGTGTTCAGAAAGGTGTGTAACTCCAAAATTACGGGATCATTGAGATTATCAAAGACGGTGAACTACATCAAATATGGCGACCGTATTACTAAAGAAACTTCCCTTTCATTCGAAACTCCTACAAGTTGACAGTATTTGGGACTCCCTAACGACATGCAAGATAGGCATTATAAATCATGGAATGAAATGACTAATTTTGTGCATTTTTTAAAATATATCTGTGATGCCTTTTGTTATTAAAAATGTATAGAATGACAAAGTCAAAGAAATTGGAATGCTTTGACATCTTGAAGCAAGAATGGCACAACAGTGTACAGAGTGGCATTTTGGCAACTTGTATATTGTTTGTGTTATTTGCTGTTTGATGAGTGGCAAGAGATTGTGTACAACAGATTGCATAGTTGCACTAGTGTTGTGCAATGATAAAATGGTGTTCAGTTTTTATTTTAAAAGAATATTTTTTTATGCACATAGTAGTTTTTCCATTTAGGTTGTGATAACGTGCTACATATTTCATTTAGGTTGTAATAACGTGCTACATATTACATTTAGGTTGTGATAACGTGCTACATATTCCATTTAGGCTGTGATAACGTGCTACATATTTCATTTAGGTTGTGATAATGTGCTACATATTTCATTTAGTGATAACGTGCTACATATTCCGTTTAGGTTGTGATAACCTGCTACATATTCAGGTAACATGCACAGAGACAAAAACATCTGAGCTTTGATTACATTGGGTAGAACAAATACAGCGAAGTGTACACACACAGCAACTTTGGAAAAGAGGGTGGTGGAACCTCTCCATATAATGGGTGCAGTATTGGTATTAAAACATGCAACATGTATCGTTAAGCTTGTGGTTTGAAAGGGGGTGGGGTGCGAGTACTGTTGGGGTTGGCGGTAATAACTAAACTAAAAATAACTACGACAAATCATCTATCGTATGGGCTTGTGGATGTAGAATAGACCGGATACACCCTCCTGCATGTTTTAAGAGGCGATTATGGGGACAGGACCTGTGACGTCTTAGTGGTTAATATGCCGAACTCGCGATCGAAAGAGCGCTGTTTGGAATCCTGCCATCTGATCAGCCTGGGTCGACTACTGAGATGTTCCTTTGGGCAAGGTACTTTGCTCCAGTTGTCTCGGCACCAAGTAACATATGTTGCTGTGGCGTAAAACAGCAAAGAGACAAATCAATAAAAAGCTTGACCGCTGGTCAAACAGTACTTAAATCATTGATAATGTGATTGCCTCGTAAAATTGAGGTCTCTGCCAAACATGGAACGATCTCAGGGGATATTTTCCACCGTAGCAAAGAAAACGTTCAAATCTCAAAGGTGCTTTAAATATTGGACAATATTCAAATCAATATCAGAAAAGAATTTGCAACAGTAGAAAAAACAATGATTCCCTCATCAATTTATCAAAGATGAAGAAAAGAAGAAAATCATAACATTAATAAAATTACCATTACCTGAAAGAATTATTTTTGGTCATTTATATTCGAGAAAAAAATGATGACAGAAATCAGATTGATGAGTTTTATGGTCTCGTTTTATTTAACACAAGTGGTCAGGTTTTACATATTCCCCTCCATCGCCACCTGACCGGCTTGCCGAGGGATTAAATTGTGCTGTACTGATCTTTACATACAATTGCTAACTTAAACACACTCTCTCTCTCTCTCTCTCTCTCACACACAAAACCTGAAGGAATTTTTAAACTGCATGTTCTATTGAAATGCGATCTTGTTTTCTTTGCAAAATAAAACCACGCCGAAGTAGAATAGCTTTAAGATTAAAAAGAACGAAATTAATAGTATAAAAAATGTACAATAAATCTAAATTTTCTCTAAATTATTAGTTATATTATTCATGTTGGCTACATATTTATCCAGCCTCTTACGCGATGAAGCAAAATTCTTAGAATAGGTAAGATTTGTGGGTTTTTTAATGCGCATCAAAAGCAAAATTAATGGCTGTTGTACATTTTGAGTTTTAAAATAAATAGAAAGGAAGAGACATGCATTTAATACCTTATTGACACCATTTTTGGTGTTGGTGGAGTGGTTTGTAATATTTAAGACGGTAAAAAAAAAAGAATCTAATCGCATCTTAATTTCAGTTAACAGCTTGAAATGGGAAAAACAAAAATACGAAAAACAAACATACATGAAGATGAGATCCAATGAAACGTTTAGGAATTATTCTGATTAAAATGTTATTGAAATGATACTTATAAGTTGGAATTCTGTAATTTAATGTGGGGCATTGTTTGCAGCCAAACTTACGACATATTCATCCCTTAACCGGAATACTATGCTGTTAGAATTTTGGAGGATGAACTAAATGACTAAATGACTAAGTTTATGGTTTCATACTTATTGTCTGTGCGTAGTAGTGCAAGTCAGGATGGTATTGGATGAATTTTAATTGCCTTTACCACCAACCTAAAGATAAAAAAAATTGTTTCAAGCAGCATTATTTGTCTGGTTCTCGTGTATTAAAGTGTCTTGACTTGACAAGTGTGATTCAAGTATAAATGATATTAATTAGATATTAATTAGATATGTTTAGATGACTGGTTACGATTATGATAACGATATTTCTTATGTTTACGCCGACAAAACATCACAATAACAAGTCAACATATGAACGAATACGAAAAACAGGCGTCAAACGTGCCTTTTAAATGAAATATTTAAAAATGTAATTCGTAATACTCATTGATGAACTAGACAAAGACACTCAGTGATTGTTGAATGTCCTAAAATTACGAAGACTCTTCAGTATCTTAACGTTTACAATTTTCTAATCGACTCTGCACGTTGACAGAAACCTGACTGCTCGTGCATGCACTGCCAACAAACAGAAAATGATATATTCGGTACGTTAATAACCAATATAATAACGGCTACTTTCACAAAATGTACACCATAAAATTGATCTTTTATAATCCAAATTTATGATGCCAAATGCTATTTAGTCCTTTGTAAAGATTAAATTGATCTTTGATAATCAAATTTCTGAAACCAAATGATATTTAGTCCTTTGTAAAGATTAAATTGATCTTTTATAATCAAAATGCCTCATACCAAATGATATTTAGTCCTTTGTAAAGATTAAATTGATCTTTTATAATCAAAATGCCTCATACCAAATGATATTTAGTCCTTTGTAAAGATTTATTTCACAAGACGTATCTCTTTAAAATGTCATCTTGTTAAGGCACAAAAATAAACAATACCATAGATTTTCTGGGAATAGGTACAATCGAGGAAGTTAAGCGCGTTTGTTAAATGTCAGCTATAAAGCTGTGTTATTTTCTTCCCAGAGTATTATCCTATATTATCTTTCGTAATGATCACCAACTCTTTAACTATCAAGATTTACTTATCCATCGTTTCTTTTGGTGATGGTAATCAATCGGTTTGCCCAGACGTTCCCCATATAACTCCTGGCTTTCGAGTTATCTACTAAAACAGTAAAACAAAAGGGACCGTATCCCAAATCGTAAATGGTCCATTTTTTGTTTACATTTCATCTTTGAGGTTGATTCTCCTTGTCGAGCCTAGACATCAAACCATAGAAGTTACCAACAAATTAATACAATTTGGAAGGTTATTACCAGCGGAGAATTACCGTATTTGAACCTATATCGAGTTTACACAATTATTCCATTTCATGTCTTTTTATAATGGATAGTAAGAAAAACATTTGAGCATCTGTCGAATTATTTAATAAAATATAAAATATCATTTCAGGTATTTGGTCTGGGGTATTGCTATTGCATTGACTTGATGCTCATATTGACAGTCGAAAATAGGCCCAATCTAATTTACCCATAAGGCACCGTCAAAGATACCTAATACACGAAGACAAATCTACAAAGATCGATAACATGGTCTTAAAGACCATTTGTCAAATATTATTTACATCACTCTACTTGGATTTTATCTACTGTTTCATACAAATTTTGCACAAAGTATGCGCATGTCCTGTTTAAAGTGCAGGCAAAATGCAAACAATAAGGATGCCAGATTGATTGCAAGACACCCACGTCTCAAAAATCCAAACACAATTTTGTGGTTGAAAAAAAACCACATGTCGAACATCAAAAAAGCACCAATCTATTTCACAATACTTTTCAATTAAGACAGTATACCTATCTGAAAATAATGTGAACCTTGAGAAGAATGGAATATGTTAAATATACAATTGGAACCCTGAAATAAGTGTATTCCTGACTGGATCTAAAATGACTTAAAATAAATAATTCAAATTAGCGTCTTAAATGCCTCTTTATGTCTACACTGCTATTTCCTTTGCTCTCGCTGACTCGTATATCCCGGAGTCAAACGAATTATGTTCCTCGAAACATTCTTTAATGTTGCAACGGACAAGAAAATCTGCTTCGATGAACTTCCTGCTTGTGAGTAATGGATGCTTTATATGTGTGTCACACCGATTGTTGTTAGAACATGATTTCACTTGCAAAGTTTTCTCGTCTGCTTCACACTGGTGCCCTTCTGAGTTCTCCCTCTTACTTAGCCACGAATGCAGAGATAATGCTGATGGTGTTTGATACTTTTGTAAAGATTCGTTTTCTGACTCGTACATATCTGTTTCAGACACTGACCAATCGGAATTGGTAAGGTCACATGAGCTCTCTGCAATGGAACTTCGGCTGTGGTAGTGTCTCTGCTGCCATTTGAGTTCCTCTATGGTCTCGTTCAGGGTCAGAAGTTGTTTCATCAGCGACAGGTCCTGGTCCATCAGTGATGACTAAAAAGAGATAGACGCTATCTTAATTTCCATGATAAATTTTATTTATATAGATTATTAAAGAAAAATATCACAGTCTAAATTAAGCAGTCACAACGGGCAAGATGGCAGCATGCATTTGCTAAATGAAGAGGAAACCAGAGCTAGTAACTAACTAGTAATCCCTATGGCCGTGATTGGTCAACCACTAACGAAACTGGAAAGCGAGCGGCGACGAGCTTAACCACTGCGTAGTTTAGGTCCTTTAAATCCTGAAGCTGAGAGGACTGGAATGTGGAAGAAAACCTACTGCATGATTCTTATTCTCAGCAAAATGTATATAATCAATGTGTTATTTCACAAATGAGAATTTTGAAGTTTCGTCATTAAAAAGGTACTGTTAGATTCTTCAGTTCTCTTGTTTATGACCTTGTGATTTCGAAGCATACTTTGCTCTTCTCAGCACCATTGAAAATATAAATATATTTTGCTTTATCTACACATCTAGCAAAGAGAAGTGGGTTAGAGCACTACTTACTACTATCACTCAAACAAAATTATGTCGTATTATAACTTATACACCCCACATTCCATCGAAGTAGTCTGCAAATTGTGTATGGGGTATTTAATCAGTTTACAAGATTGTAAAAGACAATAAACATAGCTATAATGTGGACTGTGCTCGAGCCTATTATCTGTAAGCAAATTACACTCACCCTCACTACTGATAATGCCTCCTATGAGCTCTTGTACTCTTATACATAACACACCCCATATACATACCAACCGTAAGGAACACGCTTACACTCAGACACTCGCCAGATTTTCAGTTGCACAGTCCTTATGAATTATACCGAAAACTTAATGACTATTTATGGAAAATAAATCCAAATTCAATGATCCAATGCTAAATAAGGTAAAGTCATATGTTAAGACTTTCGTTTCTACAGCTACATTATGAGGTGGAGGTGTGTGAAAAGGCGAAAGGTGGGAACAGTAAATATCAGGGAGGGAGGGGATGTAGGTTTTCGTTCATTTTGACAAAGTAAAGAAGGGTCCATTGACGGGGCTGGTGCTCTACTATTTCACAAGAATTTCCAGGAATTCAAGATAAGATCATTTCTTCCTTCAAGCTACCAAGTGTTGAAACTATCTTTGATATTCTTTAGCGATAGCAAGACTCTGGAATTAGCTGCAGTGTTGGACATAATGGAAATCAGCTTGGAACCATTTTCTTTTAGGATCAACTATACATCATAAGACGTCTTTTTGTGGCAATTGATGTTGACATGACTTTGCGTTTTGTTGGAGCAACGATAACAAGAGCTTTTCAAAGCTGATGCCATAGTTTATGTCAGATTGCCACCATTTCTATTTAGTACTGACTATACCTCATAAGTTTTCTCGAGGAAACGTTTCTGTCTATATAACCAGCCATCTAGGAAACATAGCGATAACACGATTTCCATGATGGCCATTGTGTCAGTCATATCAGAATTTGGATCGGCACGATTTTCACTTACTACCAACTAAATATCATACGTTTTTTTTTTCAGTTTAAACTCCATGTTGATATGACCATTCAATCAAGAGAAATAGTAGCACAAAATAGCCAAGATAGCCGCTGTAGCAGGCAGATTTAAATGTCTAATTTTCACAATTACAACCAACTAGACATCGCAAGAAGTTGTTTAATAAAAGCACCATGTTGATACGACCATCCATTCAGGAAGAACAGATAACAATATTTTCAAGATAGCCGCTGTTGCGTCCATTTTGGAAAACAGATCCAAACCATTTGCATTCAGGACCAGTTATTCATTATAATAATTATTATGAGCAATATCCCATAATAATTATTATGAGCAATATCCCATAATAAGTATTATGAGCAATATCCCATGGCAATAACACTTTTCATTCAGAAGGATTATCAAAAACAAGATTTTCAATGTGGCGACTATGGAAGTATATCTGACATCAGATCGGCACCATTTTCATTTAGGGCCATAATTAGACGACTTCTGGGGAAAACCCCATGGTAATACAACTTTCCGTTCAGGAGCAGTAGCTATTACAAAATTTTCAAGATGGGGCCACTGTTGTGGCCATATTAGATATCAGATGGGCCCGTTTTCATGAAGGACCAACTAGACTTAACAAGTAGCCCTTCAGTGAATCCCCTATGATTACATGACCATCCACTCAAGAGGATTATCACTAACAACATTTTCAATGATAGCCATTTTCATTCAGGATAAGTATCAATAACATGATTTTCAAGACGGCCATATTGGACATCAAAATCGGCACCATGTTCATTTCGAACTAACTAGATATCGTGCGAAGTCTTTAAATAGACTCCCCACAGTGTAAGACCAATCATTCAGGAGAAGTTGAAATAGCAACATTTTTAAAGCGACGGAGATATTACATGTGCAAGAGCATAATTTTTACTTAGGACAAGTGGGACATCAGATGAATGTGTGTGCAAAGTTTCATGACAATCCTACAAGTATCTTAGAAGAAGTACCGATAACAAACTTATTCCTTCATTCCAACGGAAGGACGATGGACCATCTCATAAGCTATTCTGGTCTTTGACCAGTGGAGCTAGAAATTACTATGCTGAAGAAGATAATGATTACGGTTATGATTATCATTAATTTCTTCTTCTCCGTCTTCTTCTTATTATTATTATTAACACTACTACTACTACCAGTAGGCCATTAGCAGGCCTTATCAATCTGAACCGCTATGACATTAAAAGTCTCTACTGTTTCACTTATGTTATGACGCTATGCTCTAAAACACTAAAAAGCGGACATGATAATTCACACTATGGAGTGACAGTAACTACGATTATCAAATTTATGCTCATTTAGATAGAACTTACAGACTGATGTCTCGCAGCAATAATAATAATAATAATAATAATAATAAAATAAAACATGACATTATAACTCAAAAAGATTGTATTTCAATGAGTCATGAGATACTGAAGAATAATAAAAATGCTTCTTATGTCTACAAATGTAAATGAAACAAAAGGGCGAACTACTTATTAAATCAGTCTCAAGACAGTAGTGTATACTACTACTACTACCGATAATAATAATAATAATAATAACGACAACAACAACAACTTAACCAATGTCATTACGAAAAAAGCAATGCAGTATTCGCTTCGGTTTTGAGAGAGTTTGTATTAAAGATTTATGAAATGGCGTCTTTATCATTATTTTCACAAGCTTCCAGAAATTCAACAAATGCATATATCCTACTGAAGAGTGGCTGACTTGAAGCCGGGTTAATACACCATATGGAATAAATTCCCTAAAACACTCCTATTGTAAACGACAGCGCTGTAACATTTCTAACTATTCCCCGTGACCTGCGTTACAATGTCCCTCATTCTGTTGCAGTCTTTTATTTTTGACTTTCAGTGGATTGTCAACTTTCAAAAATGGCTAGAAACAACAGACCTTTACTATCTTGAATATATTTTACATCTGACAAAAGGAATAAGAACGAAGATAAAATTAACTCCTTCAAACTTAAACAAATATATATATATATATATATATATATATATATATATATATATATATATATATATATATATATATATATATATATATCTTTTAAGTAAAGATTCAAACTGGTTTTATCTGACACCCGTTTACCCGCCATTGTTTCCATCCAAGATGGCAAAACTTTGTGTTATATGGAGAAGACGTTTGCAGTGAGCGATTTCTCAGCATTAGGGATCAACACGAGTAGATAAGGCAAACTAAACTATCAGGTTTCCAGGCAGTCTTTGTGGCAACAATTTATAAATGTTACTTTAATCAAGCGGTAGCCATGAGTCACAGTACTAGCCCACGTGCTGGTTAAGCAAATATAGATAGTGATAGTACTATTATTAAGGAATAACCTGCAATGACATTAGGGTGCACGTTCTCTCTCTCTCTCTCTCTCTCTAAAAAGTATATTTATAGTATAATGCAACTGAGGAAAACAATATCGCAGCGCACATTGCACAACAATAAAAATGGCTGGTGGGTATTATTTTTTTTTAAAGTATTGGGCAATTTCAAAATCCGAGGAAAGAAAATGTTTTATTGTTTTTGGAATTATTGCCCTTTCTTTCTTTTCTGAACACCCTCCCCTCTATTTTAATTCGCTCAATCTCTCCATCAACACATTGAAATATAAGTTGAGAAGCTGTTAAACTTGAACTAGTTAACTAAACAAACTTGATGTTGTGTCACCTGAAAAAAATATTGACATTGTAAAATAATGCAATAAATGTAGATAATCTGACCATATATTTTAAGGATGTTGCATCCGATTACCCTTAACTTGTATTGCACATGCCTTGTTTAACATACTTACCTATTATCTTTCATCGTGGAGGACTAAGTGTTTATATGCATTTGAAAGGTCATCTTCCTAACGTTAATTTCAATATTAGCTTTACATCTATATCTCTGGGACATTTAAATTACATTGCCTTAAGCCCTATACAAGAACACTTCATCTAGAGGATGTGATTGCTTTCATCAGAAAGTACTAAAGAACACATGGCTAGAGGTCAAAACCGTCTCATGTCCTTAATTTCCAGACATAAATTAATGAGCGTATAATTGAATCCAGGCAGCAAAAGAAAGCGACCCCTTCAGTAAAAAGCCTTATCTCCAGGTCAAGCCAATGTTAACGTTTCTATAGACTTTATTATGCCGGGCTTTTAAGTCTCGTGGCGCCAAAACCTATTGCGCAACAATCAAATAACTTCTTTACTGGAAAATAGTATTTTGGAAAATATATACAGATATTTGAATTAAGGATAATCTCCGAAATAATGTAATTTTCGCTTGATTGCCAATTTAAGTAACTAGCGAGGATAAAGAGTATTTCAACTAAAGATAGCGAGAAAAGAAATAACTTCAGATATTAAACAAAATTTACCTGGAATATACCCTTAGATAAATAACAGGAAAATATCATTTCCAGAGTTTACTTATATTTAAGCAAGCTTTTTCTGTATATCACGACAGTCTTGTGCTGTTTTAACATCGTTTTATGTGTTACACAATAAACTGACGTCAAACAAAATTAATTTATCTAAGAAGATAAGCAATTTTAAGATCGAATACATCGAAAGATGGACACAAAGGAAAGACTTGCATACATTGCATATAAAATGCGTAGCAAATGGAGCAGTCAAATGGCAGGGGTGTATGTGCTTTTGTAATGTTTTATAGGGGGCTGTAAGTATGTGAAACATCTGTTCAAATCCCACTTTCAAATAACAGCGTTAACAACTCTTACAATGCGTCCAATTATACGCTCATTATCCATTGTCTACAAGTGAGTAACAGTATGTTAAAGCAGACGACGGTGTCTATGTTAGTGGTCACTACGACCGCTATCGCAATGGTTCAAATTATAATTGTGAATATCATACCATTCCCTTTTTTATCACTGACAATGTTGCCGGTAGATTTTGCAAACTTGAACGTAGACAAAGAACCTTTATTGCCATCTGCGAATCAAATTGAAAGCTACTACTTCATTTAGAACATCAAACGTGCTTATATAACCATAGCTACGGTAAATGACTACACGGGTTGGCTTTATCTGCATATCGTACTGCTTTGATACTTCTTCACGATGATGATGCATTTGTGGCCTAATGTGGAACGTATAACTTGTCAAGTTCTTCTACACTGTCGTGTAAAAGTGAACATACTCGGTCACAAAAGGCGTTAATATATAGAATTTTTCGTTTTATATTGGTTTGAAGGCACGATGTATCAGTTTAATAGTTTAGGATAGGGTACACATTGGGAAAATAGTATGTACATGAGATGCTACAGATACATGTTTAATTTAATTTACATATTTAAAGATACAACTTGATTATATATATATATATATATATATATATATATATATATATATATATATATATATATATATATATTGTTTAGATTACAATGTTTGGTGGGCTCTATCTAACAGCTTTCTATCGTACTGAGCAGAATCAACATCGTCATATGACCGCAATGTGCAGATATTTAGATAAAACAAATTCATCTAAATTTAATTAGTCATCGTTCAGTGGATGGACGGAAAATTTAGCAATATAACACAGGGTTTAACGGAACGATAAGACAGTAATGGTGATGGGGTGCTCATTAAAATGTAGGTTCTAAAAAGTGATAAGTAACAAATAGATTGACGTACGCTTACTTGGGTGTATAAATATAAGTAATGCATGAGGCAAACGCACAAATTATGACAACACCAAGACTGAAAAAGCACGCCAAGAGAATATATTTTTAAACAGGCGCAACTTTTTCAGAGAAATACAGAAAGATAAATACCATTTCTGCTCGTAAAGTTTCCATGGCTGTGTCTATCGAGCTTTTCTTTCTGTTTGTTCTGTTGGTGTTACTATTCAGCTTTTCTTTCAAAACTTCAGCAGACTTCATCCTTGCTTGATAAAACTCTCTGCATTTATTGGATAATTCTATGTATGCCGTGTGCTTGTCTGAATCAGGCATAGCTGGCAAAGGTATACTATTCGTTTCGGTCATGTCCACGGTACTGGTATTTCCTTCCACTGAATTTTTCATTTAAAACACTTAGTAGTTTTTCTTCAAAATGCAGATATTCCAACTGGAAAACAGAGAATTGTCTTAGAGCTAAAATTCTCCCATTTAATTCTTAGTCTTCGAAAAATTTGCTAGAATTGCTTGATTATATATGTCGTCTGGCCGAACAATATGCACTCCTATCAAACGTGTAGAACTACAGATGCGGTGTATAATACTGCTTGTTAAGAAAAATCCTGGTATGACTCAGCTGTTTAGTTAAGCTTTCTCACTCAGTACTCTCAGATAGCGCGACTGTTGTTCACATGCTCTTAAATTCTCTCAAAAACAGCAGGCCGCATTCATGTAGCTTTTGATTGGTCAACTTTGGAGGAGTCCTAATTACCCGCTTGGGTTATACCATTACAGAACACCGAACCAGATTAATACTCTCGTTCTCATTTATGGCAGATACCGTGCTGTATTGTGTGAAATTAGGACAAAGTTTATTTTATATTTGAAAGTAGTAATTTAAAACATGGATAAATAAAATACACAACAATCCCCAAAAACTATGATAACGAGACTTGGCTAATGTCCAAATATTCCTTCTTTTCATCCTACCGTTTTTATGAAGGAATTTCAGCTCTTTTCAGTTTCTGTTTGCCCACGATAAACATCAAAACCGAACAGCGTAAGTGGGCTGAGAACTTAATTGATCCATAAAAATAGATTTTAAAAGCGACCGCAGAAGGTACTCATATGATTAAATAATCTATTTGTGAATCCGGGTGTAATCTTATTACTGTGACACATGTTTCTATAACTGCAAAACATGGATGTTATGGTAAATATTGAACATTTGCTTTAGATGTCTCAAATTACATGATATGTAATTAACCAATTAAATACAAAACCAAATTGCTTTGTACTCTGTATATAGTACTGATATTCCACACATTTATTTCAATAATGATCATTGCTATAGAAACATGAACAACACAACGATGACATCAGAAAACAATGAGAAAAGGCTGAAACATGACAAAACAAACAAAACAAAAATAAAACGAAATTAAAATGCCTAGATTCTTTATATGTTTAATATACTTAAGTGAATAAACGTAAGAATTATGAACTTGTGGTTCCTGATTTGCACAAGGAAATACATAAATAAATTTGAAAAGAAAGAAGGAGTGAAAACGAAACAAAGATATACAGATAAGGGGAAAGAAGGAAATGGATATCTACATTTATAAATTTACCTACTGTCAAGGAAATTACGAACGACACATATTTTGTTCTATATTACAGTATAATACAGACCATTTTTAATAACGTATCTGATGAAAGCACATCTGACAGAAGTGACCACTAACGTTTTCTTCAAAATGTGTGCCTGCATCCCCTTACTACTTCCCTGAGATTGTCTCGTGCGTATAGTAAATAATTACAAAGATCATAATGTGCGTAAGCTATGTAATTGTTTTTGACAAGAAAGTGAATCCACAAATAAAGTCAGTCTAAAAAAGCAACATTTTATTGACACAAAAATTGAACTCAATTTGGCAATTACATGACTAGATACCGAATGATAATGGCGCCGCTGCCGATGATCTCATACTTGGAAGAATACGTCATGATTATGAAAGATAGTGTACAATGAAAATAAGACACGTGATATTTAATTTTGACATAAACACCTGGTGATATGTGTCACTTCTGTTTCATCTGAACATATATATTCTTAACATTTCATTATAAAATAGGAACCGCCCCGGTTGCCTAGTGGTTAGAGCGTCCGCCTCGGATGCGGGAGGTTGTGGGTTCGATCCCCGACCGAGTCATACCAAAGACTTTTAACAATGGTACTAACAGCTGCCTCGCTTGGCGCTCAGCATTAAGAGGTTAGTGTTAGGACTGGTTGGCCTGGTGTCAGGATAATGTGACTGGGTGGGACATCATGCTACATGTCTGCGGCATGATGCCCCAGTGCTAGACATCACTATAAACTGCCACATTGCAGACATCGTAGCGATATGACTGAAAAATTGTTAAAGTTACGTTAAAAATCCAAATCACATCACATCACATAAAATGGGAACTGATCATATTTCTTTTGTACGAAATATCGCAATAGTATTTGTAAAGTGTAGCATATAAGTCATGTAAAACAAAATGTTGAAAACTCTTTAATTATTTACCTCTAGATACGTATAAAAGCGTGCAAATGCCAATCATTATCACAAGCGAAAAGTGTCTGTGCGACATCACTAGAAGACAGAGAGCTAAATCACTTAAATCAGATCTCTGATGGAGCCAACCTGCTGCGGTACTGTGATAATTAATTTCTGCCTATATCATAACTATTTGAATAACCACACCTTTAGACTTTAGTATTATGTCTTCAAATTGAAAGAGGACTAATAAACAAGTCTAAAGCCTAAATTTGCCATTTCACAAGAGGCGCCATAGATATCTAGTCCAAAATATTTAAAATCGAAATGCCAAGCTCTTGTTTCATGCATGGAACTGTTGCAAGCGTTTTCTTTATGTGTATACATTGTCTAAATGCAAAGAGGTTGATGAAGAATGATTTGCGGTCTATACACTTTACCTAAACCCCGAGTCTTTCACACCCAGTTTTTAATTCAAATAGTTGTGTCTACAGACGTTCAAAAACACTTAGGGAGGTATCTTCGATCCCTCGGCCCTGATCTTCGTGGATTAGGTATTGAAGAAGATTGACATATATTAGACTTTTGACTGTATGCAAGATTAAGATAGTGGTTTCATATGACATATCAAGAAAGAAGATTTAATTGGTCTTTTTAACACTCCATTGTTCATAATCTCGAGTCATATAAATGCCAAGAAGCACAAGAATGTTATCAAATGATTAATCTGGAATTGATGCCCGGTTTGAAGTAATTTCAAGTTCGCGGTTGTCTCACATTATCTATGCCTACGAAAATGTACCAATGTGTACTGTTAGTAGATCCTTGGATGCAACTCCAGTAAAAAAATGGCGGATCTATCCCTCTATTCTTTAGTACTTGGAACAATGTAAGGAAAAGGAAGGGAGCAGTCACAGCCTTGTCTTTTAATATGCAATAATCAATCTTAATTTCTAGTGTCCAATAAATTATAGTATGTATTTAATATATTGCTCTATATGGACGTGTGCATGTTTGTTGTACGCATGTTGGTTTGAGTGAGTATGCATGTATGTAGATAGGTTGGTGGATATGCATGTATGTAGGTAGATTGGTGGGTAAGTAGGTAGGTTGGAGTGCTGTATTAATGAGGTATGGACCCACTTTTATGATCCCACTGTGGTCACTGATCAGACTGTATTATTAGATCGTAATACCATCTTCAATGGACTTATTATCATCATTAAGTCTTGAATCTGATCAGTGTACACTTTGAGATCATATAATGTTGTCAGGACTTTATACCGATATTCTGCTCTATATCTGCCTGCCCCTTATACAGTATTGATTACATAAAACCAAGGTGTATTATTAACTGGACAACCAGGCCCAGCATAACATCGCTGGAAATGTGTTTGTGCGCTGTTATAATATAAAATGACCGATTCTGTAAAGTCAATCGTCCTGTTATAGCGCATTATCTTCAAACTAACTACAAGGAAGAATCATTTTTCCCCGTAATGTCAGCGAGTTGGAGGTTTGGCATAAATGAGATAGATTTTCAAAAGATGTGGTAACATGTCGAGATTAAAACCGGCTAGTCGTTTATTTACTACAGAACGGCCAAGGTTATGTAAATAAATATTACGATAACTTTGGTAACATTTCAATAGCGTGATCGTTAGTATCGTCCTCAGACACGTTGTCAACGTCGGTTACTTTTTTGTCCGACAACATCAACGTGGCCTTGAGCTAATGCAGTAATTTCATCCTCGAGCATCGCCATAGTAGCTCAATCCAATTTTGTTATACATCGTGTGATTCATTGATCGAATAGTGTTCATCGTTGTTCTGTGTAACCCAACGTGTAGCCCTGTTAAATAATCATAGTGCATTACTCGCTTCCTGACGATATTTGTTTTATTCCCTTGGTTCGTTTTTATGCAACCATCTGATAATTTTACCGAGTACATCTTGCTCTGCAGTCCTACAAAATTATGGGATGGGGACAGATGACGTTTTATCTTTAAACTTTTCAATAACTTTCAATTAAGCAGGTAATAGTATTGACTATTTTGGTGATAATCCAAGAAGTCCAACAGCCCTCGCGCTGCATCTATATCCGCGTACAAGTTTTCGATCTTGACTTCGCATCAGAGACTATGCGTGTCTGTGAACAACAGCTTTGCTCTATCGCCGTACTTCTCTTTGATGAATCCGTAGTGAAACTCGTACATCAGCAGCTTGGATAACTCGAACACTGTAAATCCGCAGTGGATATGTGTATCTGGTTTTATCATGATCGCTACCAAGTTATTACCAAATATGTTCATGCTCATCATTCATTTATTGCGAAGTTGGATATCATTTACCAACTCGACGCTGACGCGCTTTCGGTTGGTTTCCATGGTCTTACCGAATACGCTGTTGTTCATCAGCTTGAAGAAATCGTTTTCGAAATCCGACTTTACTTCAGTTTGTCTAGTCGTGTTATGATCGATGTACGTCTTGAGCCACGGACACTGTTTAAATTTCAGCACTCAGCACTCGATGAGTGAGAGTTACTCCCATGCCCAAGTCGGTATAATAATTCAGATTTGTGTAATGCACTGTTTATCGATATTTATCCACCAAACTTGGAACCAGTTTCTGGGTATCGACTCCGATGAAAAGGTCTTCTCGTAGACGCTTACTCGTTGGGTTCAGCATGTCCTCGTGCACGGTAATGTATCCAGGTGCTAGCAGATAATCCAGATCCATATAATCATCGGAGTCTGTCCCACGCTGTTTAACATTTTCCGTATTCATCCAGACTAATTCATCCACAGACATCTGCTGTAACGTTGCCTAGCCATGAAGATTATCGATATCTAAGTAGATGATGTCTTTTGGTTCCTCGTCGGGATTATAATTTGGGATATACTTGTTGTTTGCTCGTGAGTGTTTATGCGTGATCACGGAGATACCGCCTCAGATGCCTTTTCGATGAAGTTGAACACTTCTTTGTCGGTCAGCAATTCCAGAATTATCTTGTTGGTTTTCAATGCGGCATCCCCGGATAGATAATGAGAAAAATATTAACAGACTGGATCTAGTTTATAATGTCGTTTGCACGTGTCTTTGAAATTCTCGAAGATCTCTACAAGCAATAGAACATCCGTGGTCAAATACAGATCGTGATACTCGCAAAGATTCTTTAACCCGAAATTATTCAGAATCCGATGAACATCGGTTATCATTGCGCTTGTCAATGTGCTGTTGAAAGACTCTTTATCAGAAAGTGACATTTCGTTAACTTTTTATACCAATCTGTCATATATTCCTAAGGATATACTCCATTGATACCAATCTGTCATATATTCCTAAGGATATACTCCGTTGATACCAGTCTGTCATATATTCCTAAGGATATATTCAGTTGTGAGTAATCAACTCGAGATTTATCTGAAAATGTTCTCGAGTAAGTTAAACGTTTTCGTGGTTTTTACTAATTCATCTTGCACTCATAAGCTGCAGATTATCGATGAACTTTAATCGACTTAGCAAAAAGGACATATATTATTTCATGTTTTTATGAGTGCAAAGTAATCTTTTCTTGATACTTTCCAAAGCATTTGATGATCAAGTGAGAGTCGTATCTCAAAGATTGTGTAGTGCCACTGGAACAATTCTGGCCGTCTTAGGTACAAATTACAGGAATCATGTGTGGATATTCTATATGCTCTCTTCGAGTGATCATGATCTCGCAATGGACGTGAACGCCCACACGGACATTTTTATCATTGGGTTTCAGCGGTGATCCGCAGATGTGGTGACCATCCGCAGATGCGAAATGCTGTCGGTTCTCATCGGTAAGCACCATGGGATGATTCACCACATGGACTTCACACAACAACGCATTGACGACTTTCGAAACTCATTCCTGACCCCGATAACTTGCTAGCGGTTTAGAATGCTCCGGCTTAAAGTGCACGTGATTGCAAGCAAAACCGCAAGGAACATGCTGTTGGTATTTTCTCATCGATGACCATCGGGATCGTTATCAATACCGCTATCGGTATCAAGAAAGACTCACAATCAATGTAAATAACTGCTGGAACTCATGTGGTTATCTCAGAATGTTTAAATGGCAGCAGATACTCATTTTGATCTTTTTTGGGCTACAGCTGACGTATGTTCTTCATGCAATCTAATTTATGATTATCCAGCCGGGTAATATGCGTTTATCCGTGTAAACCTCGTCGGCAGTAGCATTTATCGGTATTGTTTTCAGCTTGAATTATGTAGCAACCCGAAAGTTTGTGATCTAGCAGTAATGTCCTTGGTCTTCATCTTGTCTAATATTTTAAAAAATCCACCTCGGTCGCATCTGTTGGCATATATTCAGATATCAGCAACAAGTAAACGGCCCTAGAGTGCTCATCAACCCAAAAATATTCAGAGATGTTATTGAGGTGCTCAGATGTTGGTATCTTATCGAGCTGCACATGAAAGTCAATCACGGTGAAGTTTATCATATCCTGGTATGGTTTGCAATTTCCAACCCGGCTAGTATTTTTAGACTTAACCGGAAACAACGCCAGTAGCACTGCCCACATGAAGCATTTATTGTCGATTTATACGTTTACAAAGATTTCACTTTTCTTGATCAACCGGATCCTTCTCAGGTGTAAACATCGATGTTGGACTTCAGTTATTGAATCATTTCCCACACATCGTAAATCCTGTTGTAATTCGCATTGACTTTGCCGCTAAGGTCGCTGTTGACTCTGTCCAGTCAATCATTGCGAACTCGATTGTGACCGCAAACATATACACGATACTACGACGAATATATAAATTAGCTTCTATCATTCTTCTAATGCTGGTTTTGGATCGACTCACGAGTTGATGAAGCGTAGTGACATCATCCACATCAGAGTGGTAGCTTTGATCGTAACCAGTGAAAGCCTTCTGCGACATACAGATGGAATTGTGGCCATGCTTATAATATAGAAAACAAATGTTTGTTTAATTGATAGTTTAATCGTTGTATTTTACCTTACACGTTATTTACGATACTCGATGATGCCACTATAATGATTTAACACACTGCGATTTAGTTAGTAGTGCTACAATGCCAATCATCGAAGTGGATCTTTTATTGATGTACAGTCACTTGCTTGAGTAGACTTTGCACGCCCGTGCCATGTACTCTGTCTCATCAGCATCTCCTTGGAAACGTCGACAAAAAACCCGAGGTCTCCAGGTACCGTCGTTGTTGCTCTATTTGATGATATGGTGTTCTTATCGGTTACGAGAATAATTCAGACGGCAAAGAGTATCAACATCAGGTCAAACGCCATCACGTCCACTAAAAGCCACCACAACGATACATGCGAAGTACCAAATTCGAAATATACATGCCAAATTGAATCTGACCTATGAGGTCAATAATTTCGACGACATGTTCAGGATTTTTCAAGGAAGAGTCATCCAAGCCTACAAAAAATTATGAAGTTCGATTTTATCTTTAAAAATAGATTCGACTTAATGGAATTACACGAATGTTCCGCGATGTGCAAACCAGTTGCGAGTGAGCGAATATTAACAGAATAAGAACGAATACACAACCAGATTATTCCTGAATATCATCGGTAAGAACAAACGAATTAAATTCATCAAAATATCTGCTCCATTATCGTATATGTTACCGGAATGGTGATTAACATGTTGTTGACCACGAACATGTCTTCGGTTCAATTTTGGGTGTATCCTTTTTCAAATGTTCGTTTTTAGAAATTCTGACGTGATCTTTGATCACTCAAACTAGTTCTCGGCGAGATAATTCGCTAAACTCGTCTGCTGCCAAGATGTTATTTTCTTGTTGTCGTGCTTTAGTTGGTGTCATTTTAATGCTGAGGTATTTGGTGTTGATAATTATATACGAATTCTGGTAACGCGTCGATATATCTCGTTGTGCCGCTCGCAGTAAACCCCGTCCAAATTGTATTTTTGAACGTTCTGTTCAATCTCTCGACCACCATGGACGTACCTTGGTTGTGCTTTGAGCACTTATGTATTCCGCGCGAGCTTAAACAGCTCTCTAATGTTTTATAAGTTTAATTCTCTGCCATTATCCAACCATAATTTTTTTCGGTTTAATCCATGTTGACTCAAACGTAGGGTTAACATCAGCGTGAGTTGGGACAACCCTGCGTGTAACGACAATTTGTTTTTTTCAGCCTTGATTCGTTTGACGCCAACTCGTTAATGTTTTGTTTTTAAAAACCAATAACCTGAGCACGTTTGCATGTTGGTGTTTCTTTAAGCAAATCTAATGTATTTACTTTCAACTTGAGGACATTTACTTTAAACACCAGCGCCTACTGTCGAACCGAATCCGAACTTATATTTAGTATCAACGATTCACCATATAATAGTTTTAATCGCGCTACCAACATTTCCAATTATGATATTGCATGAAATCGGCAATCTTCTTTTCTGTGCGGATTTTAGCATGGGCATAGGCTCTACCAGAGGTGATGGTTATCTGCACTATCATACTGGGGAAGCTCGCTTCCAGATGTTGCTTTATGAATAGTGCCTGATATCGCTTCGTTGCCGTTCATATTCCAAGCGTACCCTACACGGGTATTATTTTTGAGAGTAGTGACGTGATCATCCGCTCTATCGTGCTAAGAAACACTCTTTGCTTTAGGTACTTGTGACTGAGAAATTTTCAAGGTCAGTCCGGTTGCAGCTGCCCGCTCTACGAATAACGCTTTATGTTGCTCGCTTTTAATATTATCTCATGAGGTCTTTCCGCAAATGCCTGCGATGCTGATAGCACCACCGTGACTCTCTAAAGATCAAATCCGCTGACAAATATGACATGCTTTGTACATGAACTTTACGTTACAATGTTCACGTTAGAAACTTAAAGTCGATCCTATGTTGTCAACCTTTGATCGTCGAAGTAGAATTAACTCGTAAACGATCACAGTGATCTTACCAGACAACGCTTTGAGCGTCAGATACCAATAGGATGTCAACAGTGCGTGAACACCGAAGTTCAGCAGTTGCGTATTTTCAGGATCTGCAGGAATATGCGCTGCAGGTACTGTCCATCTTAACTGGATCTCTGACATGGAAGCCCACATCCGCGGATCGTCGAAATGGTAAATTAGGTAAAAGTTCTTAAACTCTTCCACCGACAATTGCGTGCCAGTATCCGTGTCTTGGCATTTTTTCATCGCCTTGACAAACATCATTGTCGCTCGCGAATAATTTATCTTATCATCCACGTAATTACACTAGAATTCTCGCTCTGGGTACTGCCTACCATTTAGACTGGCATTGATCCTGCTCAGGTTTAGGTGAACAAAAATTATATTCACATCTTTATCGCCGTTTCACGCGTTGAGAAACCACGTAGAAGTGTAGCGGTAGTTCCGAATTGGTTTTTGCTGCGATCCTCCATGTGATACTGGGGACCGGTTTTTGCTGGGATCATCAATGTGATACTGGGGACGGATTTTGCTGGAATCATGAATGTGATAACCGATTAGGCAGCGTCTCTGAATCCTTGATGTTGCTCGAAATAAAAATGTCTGGAAAACCTCCACATGAGATTGTGGAGCTCAACCGCGTATGTGACATCCACAACGAGAACGTCGCAAACCCAAAATTCCTCATCGGCTACATCAGCGGCTAAAATTAAATAATTCGCGTTGCTATTGCATTTAATTCTATTGTGTGTTTTAAGCCGCGGTATCGTAACAAAATCCGAACATCGAACTCAACGGGAGAAACATCCAAATTTGATCTCTTCTATCGGTTAATGCTCGCATGGTAGTAAATCCGCCGTTGTAGTCAGAGTTTTATACCTGATAAACGCGTTTTGGATCGCGGAGTCGTGTACGAATGGCAATAAGTCTTCCGTCAATGCCTAAAATATCAGCGGTAGCAGATGCAGAATATACCAGATCAGCATCTAGTAATTTGACCGTACCTGCACTGATCTTGCTGGATACAGCATCACCGCTTCCTCGATTTTTAAACTACCACATGTTGGTGATAGTACTACGACTACAATCGTCGCTGAGCATAATTAGAGTTTTAATGATGCTCACCACGAGATGCTCGCTGCTGAGTTTTAAATTTATACGTCATGAATTCCAACCGTTGTTGACCAGCGCGATGCTGGCCCCATCATGGAAAAATTCCCCACTGACGCTGAAAACGTTTGTAAATTTCTGCATACACATCTTCATCTCGCGTTACAAAGGAACTTAGTTCTTGTTTTTTTATTTCATGCGAATCCCTGTCGAGATACTCGATGTACTCGTATTCCGTCGTGATCCTCAGGGAGGAATTTAACATAAGCTGGGGTGTGCTGGGATAACATTATTATACTGGTGGTGACATAAAACGCATCCCACCTCAGGTTGCTAGTACACAGGATATTCACAACCCAGATTTAACACTACTGTTGCAAGCACTCCAGATGTTCACATCAGTGAGTTCAAGAAAGATCGATGGCCACACTCAACGCATGCGAGACAATCCAGTAAGGTTATTATAAATGTCATCTTACGCCATTTCATGGTTGGTAAACCCACGGTGGGCAGCTGGCTGGGGTGATAAAGCTGGCTGTGGTCGGTGAACCGGCGGTGCCCGTAGAACTGGTAGCCAGCCAGATGGGGGTGGGGGGTGGATTTGCTCACTGATTCGAAATCGCGTATGATATTTTTTCTCCGCGTTGAAATAATATTCTTGTAGCAGCTGTGCTTATTTGATGTTTGTAGCTCGAAAGGGTGCTATTTCCACGATCACCTCTGCTATCGTTGATAGACTGGAGCTGGCTTGCCCTTAATAGCATCAGCGAACTTATCTGCAACGGTTTTTCCAGCTGTACATGCCGCAGCGGTCGTCGCTGATTTACTCGCTTCAAACGCGACCTGGGCATCTTTTATGGCCTATCCCGACAAAGTCGATGCGTTCTGGACCTCATCGCTGTACAGTACTACTACACATTTGTACACCGTAACACATTTGGAGATTGTGCTATGCCCAATCGCTAGGTAGGCTGGTGACGCACTGGATGTCAGTTGACTAAGTTTGCCTGTAAAGCTGTAAATAGTGTTGGTGGAACCACCGCGGGTGTCGAACGATCCGTCGGAGATCGAGCAGACTGTTCACTTTCGTACTCGGACTCATCGTTGAGCAGAATCGGAGACGCGTAACGCTCCGTAAAATTATCGCTAGTGGCTTGGGCAGATTTCGAGTCAAACAACAAAGTCGCGTTGGTCACTGACTTGGGGTACGTCACTGACCTGGGGTTATGTCACTGACCTGGGTTATATAACTTGAGCAGATAATTGTAACCGGTCACTTAATCAAATCCTGGTGAAGCACACGATAACTCTCTCACGATAACGCTTTTGAGACTCCCATGTTATCTAAATTTCGACTATTTCATTATCGATTTCCACCTCGGTGTTTTCTGGCGAACTTACTAGAGGATAGTAATTTTGATCGCGTTAAGAACTCAGACAGATTTTTATAATGTTTAATACGGGTTCCTTTTTGCCAGGATCTAGTAATGTAGTAGGTCTTGAAATCACTATGGGGTTAGAAATGACCGAACTGCCTCCGATAATGACTGCGTTCGTGTTCGCGTTTATGGATCGAGTGTTTCTTGTCATCCTTCTTTCAACTGTTGCTGCCTTTTAAGGTGTGATTCTTTTATTGCATTTTTGTAGTTTGTAGATATATGTAGTAAGGTTCGAATCACATTCTGATATTATATTTGCATCAGCAATTGACTCATTTATTGAGTATTTTTTAATATTTTGCCTAGATTGGCTAAGTAATTAAGGCTTTCTTCTTCTTTATTAACTCAACGGCAGTTATTTTGAAATCGCTGTCGCTATACGTTCTCAAGTAGGATCTATATTTATCCATTTCTTTCGCATTTGATAGTTGCTGTTGTTTATGCCTAAACATTTCATCTAGCCCTTAACGCATTTTCGTTCGTTCCTCGTCATCATCATCAACAGCATCGAAGAGATGATTATACTCTGAAAAGGTTGTGTCATTGATGTCCTATAACATCCTTTATTGGATTTATTGTTTTACTGTGATTACCGCCGACGCAGTATCTTGTTTTACATCGTGTGCCGTTGCGACTTCGCTAGACTGTTTAATTACTGTTGTCGCAGAAGTAAATAACGGAGTGGCCACATGATGTTGAAATTCTTACCGATCCGCGTTGCCAACAGGCGTTGATTAATCGTTTTCCGTTGCTCGATATTTCATTTTATTAACTAGGATCGATATCAGAGTGAAGTGATCTTGACAAAGGGCATGATAAATTATACATCATGGATATATTTTTTTAAAACTCACACCGCCTAACCATTGGTTCCTGTAATTCGTTTGATTAGGGATTTAAAATTCATCAACACCGCGGCAGTACATCACCGGGATACACACTGAATCCCTTAGAAACATTGTAAAGTCGTCACTCGCTTCGTGATAAGCCCGTTTGAATTTCGCAGCGGTGATGGGTCCTACAACTGTCTCGCGCTATCGAATCAGTGTGGCGGTTGTCCAACCCTGAAAACCGTAAGAAGCAGCCTTATGTTTCGCCGCATGTACTTGTGGACTTCATAATACGATTAAGCGAGACAAATCGCATTGCATTTCTAGCTTCTCGAGAGCAGAAATTACTCGCTGGTCTTGTTCTTGCTTTGACGAACAATTTTTATGTCGTCAAACACCTGATCGTGATTGTGCTCGACAAAATGATTACGTTTGGCTCGGTGATCGTGGTCACATCCGAACTGTAGAAGAAGAAACAGAGCCTCCTTCTGCCGATTTAAGAGTCTTATTAAGCCGACAATCTTTTTTATACTTATCCTGGCCCGTGTTGAGAGCACAAACAGTAACGGTATCGTATTTTGTTCAGGAACAAATTTGTCTTTCCACACCTGGATGGGCCCGTGATCGTGTAATGTCAATCTGGTAACAAGAAACCGTATCTCGTTTTAGTCACACCATCCGAATCAAAGTTCATTATGTTCATGATGTTGCTATATCAACCCCCCAAAAAAACCTAACCAGATAATGGAATGTTACCGTTCAGATTCTATTTATTCTTATTAATAACATGGCACTCTCGTCGAGGGTAAAAGCGGTGATGTCACTAATAAAGTCGATGAAACCGGAGATGCTATGAATGGAGAACTGAGCACGAGCGGAGGGAGATTTATTAATGTGTTCACGTCTGACATCACCAATGAAACGTCTGCGGCCATGATGAGACACGCAAATAAAAAGTTGTTACTGTCAGGCACAACCATGACGGGCGATATTAATTAATTAATGAGCCGATAAAGCATCGTCAACCTGGAAAACGGAAACGTGGATGATATTGCGGCCCCGATGTGGTCTAACGTAATCATATGCCGAAAAGAAGTTGAGTAATTCAGGAGGAACCATGACAGGAAATCGATACATGAACGACACGATCCTGTACAGTTTACCTTCAGCGCCGTTGGACAACGGTATCACAGAATATCAAGCGGTGAGTCCAGGCCCGGCCTTAGGATTATTGGGGCCCAAGGCAGCACAGGCGGGGCCCAAGGCAGCTACCTCGTTCGCCTTGCCCGAAGGCCGGGCCTGGATGAGTCACATTCAATCCATGGAACAAGTTATATCTAACGACTCGAAACTGTCCTACTATTAAAACACTGAGAAAAAAATAGCATAACAAAGCGCACTGTTACCGCACCCTCCTTGCCTGGCCTGTTGAGATTTTAATGTTATCTCTCTCCCTCTCTCTCGCTCTCTCTCTCTCTCTCTCTCTCTCAAATCTTTCTCATATTAACGTAGCGTTAACAATTTTAGTTATATCGTTACAATGTCTGCAGTGTGGCATTTTATAGTGGTGTCTAGCACTGGGGCATCATGCCGCAGACATGTAGCATGATGTCCCACCCAGTCACATTATCCTGACACCAGGCCGACCAGTCCTAACACTAACATCTTAATGCTGAGCGCCAAGCGAGGCAGCTGTTATTAACATTTTTATAAGTCTTTGGTATGACTCGGCCGGGGATCGAACCCACGACCTCCCGCATCAGAGGCGGACGCTCTTACCACTGGGCCACCGGAGCGGTCAGGGATGTGTTTAATTTGTGCTGCGTGCTTAATTTTGTCCGTGATTGAGGATGTAGTTCTGGCCTTCTTGACATAGATACACCCTCCGATGGCTACTTCATATGGCTTATTGTCACTGTCAGGCATATATACTTCATATGTATGTATGTATGTATGCATATGTATGTATGTATGTATGTATGTATGTATGTATGTATGTATGTATGTATGTATGTATGTATCTATCTATATATATATATATATATATATATATATATATATATATATATATATATATATATATATATATATATATATATATATATATATATATATATAAGGTGTTATGCTTTAGAGTTTAATTTCTTTTGGCAATAATTTTCTTCTTTATTTATTCTAATTTGTTTCTGTTTGCAATGTTTGGATACTCATTCCTATTCAATTCAGTTTAATCTGTTATATACGTTTTGCCACCGACAAGCTGTAATGGGTAACTTTTACGAAGAAAGGAATTTGTTTTGTTTTTGTAGTTAATACAAATTACCAGATTTCCGTGAATGCGATTTACGCTTGAGGCAATGATTTTTAGTTTCTTTTATTTTGACCTTTCATGAATGTACACGTTAATTGCATTGTGTTTTGGAATGTTTGGGTGCTTTGAAATAAAATGCGAGAAGAATGTGAAAAATTCTGACTATTTTGTTACCTTTTAGTTTCTTTGAACCTGTCCATGTATTTAATGCCGAATAATAGACAAAATAATGGTCTAAACCATGATCTGCACTGTACGTATTACAAGTAGCGGACAGAATGGAGAAAGAGAAGATATAAAGAACTGGCGTCCCATTATGCTGTTGAATAAAGACTATAGGATTTTAAGTAAGATTATTACTAACTGACTAAAAAGATGTATTGGACCAATCGTTGACTATAATTAAAGCTGTGGTGAAAAGGGTGGGGGGTACATTTAAATAATTCATTGTCAATTAAATCTATTATTGAACTGATAAAACATAAAGGAGAAAGTAGAGCCATGCGTATCTTCGATCAGGAAAAAGCTTTGGATCGAAATGAGCATGGCTTCATTGAGAAAATTGGAATACATGTGGCTTTGGCGAAAATTTTATCAATTAGATCAAAGCTATGTATAATGGAATAACATCCAAAATCTCCTTTAATGGGGCATCGGCAGGGGACATTCCAAGTCCAAAGTCAGTGAGACAGGAATGTCCACTGTCGATGTTATTATATGTCATAGACATCGAGGCTCTAAACAAAAATATTAAAATTAATATAAAATTAAAAATAATATTCAACGGATTCAAATCCCTAATCTTGAAAAAGAATTTAGAACCCTATTACACGCAGACGATTGTATGATGGTAATTGTACAAATTGTGTTAGAAATTGCTCTTGTTTCAGTCACCTGCAAAATAAATTCATAAAAATTGGTAAGGTCCCTCACCAACACACACCTAATCAAAAAGGTACTAGGAATTTATTGAAAACATTAAATAGACATGAACTCTAAATACATTTTACAAAAAGTAGAAAATCAGATTGAATCATGGCCATACGTTTCGCTTAACCTAATGGAACGTATACAGGTCGCTAAGACCTACATTTATAGTCATATTAACTATGTAACTGGGGCCCCGAGTGGCCGAGTGGTCTAAAGCGCTCTCCGTTACGGATCACTGCCATCTCACCTCTGTCTGCGTGGGTTCGAGTCTTGGATTCGGCTAAAGTGGGTATGTGAGAAAGCTTGCCAGTAGCTTCTCGTGGGTCGGTGGTTCTTTCCGGGGTTTTCCCGGGTTCTTCCTCCACCATTAATTCCGGCCGACATGTATAGCCTATTGTGTGCTGAAAAATGGCGTTAAACCCTACAACAACAACAACAACAACAACTGTGTAACTGAAACAACCGATCTAACTGAGACTAGGTTGAATTCGATAGAGGAAAATATTATCCACTTTATATGGAATAAGAGAATTCACTATTTGCAAAAAAGATTCATATATAAAGTTGAAGCATGAAGGTGGACAAAGTATTCCACACATTTGTAATTAAAAAACTTATAGCATAAATAGAATAAGAAAATTGACAAACAAACCATAGTATCCATATATGTATATATATTTTTTTCTATGAATACTTATGCCGACAAAATGAAACTATTTATAAGAACAATAAACTCACGAAATGTCTTGAACCATCAAGAAAAGTTAAAAGGATCAAAAAAGTCATATTTAAATATAAGGAAAATTACGAGTTCTGGAGTGAACCAAACAATTTTAAAATATATCACATGATAAATAAACTGATCAATAACAATGTTAAAATACCAGTGGAAATTTAAAAAAAAAAAAACGACTTAAACTTGACGGGCATATGGAGGAGATGGGAGGGCATCCAATCTACCTACATACAGAGCATGCTTTTTCTGTGCCATCATGATGTGTGGATGACGGGGGAAATGGCGTTTAATAAAAATATTATACATCCCATTCCCCCTGTCATCTACGCGGGCAGGGCATCGAATATAAAAGTCATTTGATTCTGCACTGCCCAGATACAGCTGCAGATAGTGAAAGATTATTGTTTTTTTAAATTAGGGACAAATATGGTGGTATAGAGTCAAAACAGTCTTTATATGTGAATGAAATAATAGATAATGACGTCTACAATGACCTTTCTATCTTTATAACTGAAATGATAAAATCAAAGGGAAGGGATTTATTTTAATTAAGTATGGCATAATGGTCCACAAAAACCCTATTATTTTATTTGGACGGTCTTCTTTGCCTAGAATGATGGTCGTTCTATGAGGGTCCATGCAGGAAATAGAGATGAAAAGGCTGGGTGAGGAGGCCTTCTCGGTGTAGCACTCATAGGAATTGCTATTCGAAAGGGAGCTGGGATCCCCCCTTCTATCCAGCCCCTCGCCACTATTTATTGCTGCAGGAAGAGGAGACAGTCCAACGTTAGATACAGAAGCAACAATATAACATACTAATTTTCTATCTCGTAGCAATTAACATAACAGTAACAATATTAGGTACAAAAGCGTAATTACACATTGACAGGGTTTTTGCCGCAGTGACCAAAGAGCGGAAAATGGTGTATGCCTATGCTACGAGGCTCACGCAAGGTAACGGATCCCACCTGAGCTCCATAAAGGGACGGCCATAATACAAGAACATCACGAAACTATAAACACGCGGATAAATGAACACAGCACAAACAACTACGAGATAGTGTAGCTACTTGAAGTAAATACAGTCACACAAAAAAATATCCTTCTTTACTTCTGTCTGTTTTTGTCTTTATTTTCATTTCTCTTATCCTAGAACACCAGAAAATATAGATAGGGAAAATAATGGCATGGGTAAGAAGGGAACAGCCTCTGTGGTGAAAGCAGATGGACAGAGGAGCCAACTGCAATTACCACATGTAGGTTCAGCCCCCACCCCCCTCAGCCAAATTTATTTTTATTTTTATTAGATGGGGCTTTATATAAATAAAGGAAACTAATTAATACGATCTGACATTTCAAACCTGTCCATACAAAAAAAAAAAAAGAAGAAACAAAAAAGGATACAATACAATATAGCATTACACATATAGCATATATTTGACACCCAGAGATCCCTTGGCAAGGACTACTTGTTAAAATATATGGCTCGTAATCCATCCCGGGATTACGGACTTTATGATACGCATTAGGGTTAGGTGCAGGCAGAACACTAATTCCAAATTATACAAATTTTTATCAAAATTCTTTTTGATTTATTTTTTTTCTCTCTATAAAACACGCTACAACAGACTATGGGGGAATAAATAAACACATAAAATCACTTAAATCTTTTGGCACAAGGTGGGGGGGGGGGGTTCTCTCAAAGCCAACCATCTTAATCATAGGTGGAAGGCTGCGAGGGGTCCACAGAAATAAAGGACATATGCAGATTTATGCATGTGACGTAATATAGGTAAATGACAGCGACATAAATATGACGCAGGAAGAAAATTCTGCTACTTAGCAAACTCCGGGCGCTCTTAGGGTACTCTGACTGATATCAAGTCTGACTTGGATAAAGTGTATGGATGTAATTCTCTGTCATCTCCTACAGGCTGTAGGTGGTTAAGATGGTCGGGAATCCATGGAAGATGGCCCGCCTTATGAAGATTCTTGCCTGAGACTGGTGAGCGGGAAGCGACTGTTGTGAAGTGGGCAATTGATGAAGATGGTCGGGAATCCATGGAAGATGGCCCGCCTTATGAAGATTCTTGCCTGAGACTGGTGAGCGGGAAGCGGCTGTTGTGAAGTGGGCAATTGATGAAGATGGTCGGGAATCCATGGAAGATGGCCCGCCTTATGAAGATTCTTGCCTGAGACTGGTGAGCGGGAAGCGACTGTTGTGAAGTGGGCAATTGATGAAGATGGTCGGGAATCCATGGAAGATAGCCCGCCTTATGAAGATTCTTGCCTGAGATTGGTGAGCGGGAAGCGACTGTTGTGAAGTGGGCAATTGATGAAGATAGTCGGGAATCCATGGAAGATGGCCCGCCTTATGAAGATTCTTGCCTGAGATTGGTGAGCGGGAAGCGACTGTTGTGAAGTGGGCAATTGATGAAGATGCTCAACACACAGTGGAAGATACTTCCACTGTCAAATGCGTTATTTCGTCAGCTCTTTTAATGTACTGACGCATCTAATGAAGCTCAGAAAGGTAGTACACGATGGGTCTGGCATTTGAGTACGGTTGATCAAATTGAAATTGGCAAATATGGACAGAGTGACCAAATTCGATCAAATAAGATCGTCGTGAGTGATGAAACATGAATTTGTTTTTTTTTTTTGGTACCTGATTAAGGAAAAAATAAGTTTTTATCGAAGAAAACGGGACAGAGACCACAAATCGCTCGACGTTGTCGGACATTCAAGAGAGTTTTATATGCAGTATCGATGCAAAAAGTCCAGTCGTTCAAATACTTGTGCCTGACTCATAGTGTAACCCGACAGCTTTTGTCCTCAGATTGTTTAACAACTTGTCCATAAATACAAAATGACATTTAATAATTGGTTAATCAGACTGTGAAAGTTTGTAGAGTTGAATTGGGAGTACATTGACGTACTTATAAATCAATAATAAATTATGCTAATAAAGAACGTTTTTGCACAGATCAGAAATATTTAGAACCTTTTTAATGCCCCGTGTATGCTTTTAACCGATTCTTGCGGTAGACTAACCAAGACCGTTGAAACAGAAACCAAAGAAATTCAAGATTGCTGGTCATGAAATATAATGGCGCATGTTTAAAAGTTTTGCTCCAAACTGCTTGTGAGCAAGTTTCCTACCAGCGAAAACGTTCTATATGCACACCTGCTATGAAATGTTTCGATTTTGAGAGCGCTCTTGATTATTGAACGACACAATTAAAGGTGTTGCTGCGTTACAAAGGTTTCAATACCAATATATTTTATAACCACATTGTGACTCATTTTTTCGCTATCGTTACTTTAATTATATATAAGGTAAAACGGTATCTTTGCTAAATCCCGGATGATTGGACTGTTGATATTAAAAAATAACTATTTTTGAGTGAAGAAATCTCTTTTATGCAAAATATTTTACTTGCCAATACCGTCCGCCGAAACAATAAATTTGCTTCTTTATATTTCTGTACCATTTAACCCTTTTTCTAACGAAATCGTGTATTAATTCAAGCGATTCGACATTATACTAGCCGATCCACACAACATAAAAGACTAACAAAAAGTTAGTGAGTATGTATGAATAGGGTTTAATGGCACATCAACACAATGCTGACCATATATTGCTGAGTAAAACTAGGTACACAATGTATACAAAACAAAGATAAAGGTAAAAACAAGTAAAATCTTTCAAATGCAATGACAGTTTGTAAAATTAAATATAAACCGCATTCTTATAAATATCTAAGACTGTCTTATTAGGATTTACATAGAAACTAGCTGGCCCCTATTATCATAAACAATAATTTTTCATAAATTCTGTGCCTTTCACAAAATTGTATCTTGCAGTCAATTGTTCATGTGTAGCCTATCAAAATGCTTTTAACTGCAAGAAATTTACACTACTTTCTAAAAATAGCACCAACCCATTCCCTAAACCAGACATTCATCCTTGTTAGCATCAGTGTCCTCAACACTAGTATCTTTAAAAATTTTCAGACTTAAGTTAATGATGCGAGAAGATTTCGATAATCATCTGAAACAAACTGGCTTATTGGCCTGACACCCCACCTCACCCCCATTACCAGTTACATTATCCCTTTACCATCTTTTTTTCCCTCTATTCCAACTCTCCATTTCTCTTCTTTTTAATCAGTTACATTCCACTTATTTTGCATATTATCCCTACACCGACCAACTTCGCGGACACCCCCACCCCATGCAAAGGTAATTCTAATATGTGTCTTGTCCATATTTGACCTCAGTAATCTTATTCATAAAAACGTGTTTAAATGTGTTTCTTTTTTCCAATGGTGAAGGGGATAATTTCATAAATTGGCCCCAGTCAGGTTATTTAACCTAAGGCTATGATCAAAGATATGGATATATTTTTAATTAGGTGATTCCAGCTTGCGTTGTTCTCGAAACTGATGCTAGGCATGTAAACCTCCCATAGTTATTTCGCAGTATATGGACAATAAAATACCAACAGTATGTTAGGAATGCAGAACTAGCCACCTATAGCAGTAGACACTTTGGTTAACAGCATAATAATATCTAGGAAAAAAACACGACATGTTTGGCAGCTATATTGAATTGCATCAAGCTGTTTAGTACACAATATTTTCCAAAATTATCATCATTTGGTGTCAAAATTGACCTTCGGACGTGAAAAATGCAGTTGTAAATTTGGGGTTGGGGTGCATAAACTGAGCTGTCATTGACCTTGCAGGTAAAGTGTGTAATATGTTTTGTTTTATTATACCTATCCAAAAGTATGGACCTTTTTGACCTCGTTTGAATATTTTATTTTTTAAGTATTTTAATATTGGACAGGTGGATGTGGCATTATGAATGAGAACTATCCGTTGCACCAAAAGCATAAAGTTGTCTATGCTGAATGGAGCACTTCCGTTGTCAAATTTTACAGTTTTGGAGGTTTGCTTGTCTTGCACGTTGTCAAGTGTATTCAATACAGGAAGTAAGTACTTCTTGCCTTTACTACTGCTTACGTGAGTGACAAAACGAGTAACTGAAAACAAGGTACTAAGATTGGAAATGTATTTAGCTCATGAAATTTAATCTGTAAGGGTGTACGTCAAACTTCAGTTATTTGGCCTCTTAATTTTAATAATTGTACCAGTAATATGATCATTTTGTGAAATACAGCCTTCGTTATAACTAAACAGATGAAACTACTAAACACAGCATTACTACAACCTGAATATCTTGAAAGGTTATGAAAAGGAATCAAAAGGTCATTAAGGTCATTTGATTTTGTGATGGGGGGGGGGGGATTGTGCATATCACACTCGTTCGAGTTGTTAATCTCGGGGTCGGGATCAACAGTAACACATCATACTTTTTAGAACATATTTATCCTCACTAAATTTTTATAGTTTTTATTTTCAGTTGATTTTAATGACTTTCTTCAAACAAGAAACATTGCTACATAATACATGAGCTAATCGGCTGTTCTGCTATAACAACCCACCCTTGTCTTCAGTACACATATATGAGACATAAACTCTTAAGTCTCGCTATCAGGCAGCGAGATAACGCGATAACATGCAGCACCTTTGATTATCGGCTGCCAACTCAGATCTGATAAACTTAACAATGATACACGTATCTTTTGAAAGGCATCTAAAGGTTGCCCTTGATCATTAGTCATTACTCTCAAATTGTAATTACTCTCTCTGACTTGGCATTTATGCGGTTAAACAAACAACGAACATGTTAAGAAAACTGAAGAGCATTTCGTTTCATACATGATGATCACACCAACTCTAATGAACCATATTACACAAGTCTAAATACCCATTCTTGATGCCACGTATAATTACAACTATGTCTCTTAAATAAACTAATCAGGATTATCGATATAGTATCCTCAGTTCTTAATTTCTCGCTAAAGTTCAATTTATTCTTTCACGTATGAACATATTGTTATATAGACCTAATGTTGGAACAAGTAACGAAATCATCATTCACTTCGCAATTACAAAAAATGTCGAAATCTTTCACTTATAAATTACAAATACCTTTTTTGGCCAACTTTAGTAAATTATTAGAACTTGGAGCGGAGATTGGTGTTCACGTATCGTCTGTAAATGACGATTATCCTTTCTCTATTCAACAGTTCAGCGTATTTGTGCTGTCCACTGCATGACGGTGTACTGTGACTTATCCACGTCTAGCTCATCTTAGAAGTCGTATTTCTAAACATCGCTTATTTTGTACTTAACCCACCCACCCACCACCATCACCACCTCCACTTTGAAAGACCTCATTTGTTTAGCTTCCCTGTATATTTTAGCTTGCACTCTCTTTTGTGTTGCATGCTTTGAATTGTGCTTCCTAGTTTTGACCACGCTTCTCAGTTGTACGTATGTATATTTTAAACGTATATTGTAGATTAGCATATTGTAGTTATGTGAGTATAACTGTATTACTATGTGTTTGCAAGCTTTTGTTTTTACTTGAAAGTTTTAAGTTGTGCATTTGATTTGCATGCTTGTGCGTATGTAGATTTGGTAAATTGTATATCTTCTATGGTTCTGTTCGTGCATGATTGACTGTATTAACATGCAACGTTGGGTTGGTCGCATATATGTTGTGTGCAAACTGTATGCGCTAACTTGTAAGTTATTCTGTGCCATTTATGTTGCATAGTGTATCATTTATGTTGCACAGTGTATTATTTATGTTGCATAGTGTATCTTGTATATAGGTTTACCTAATCCTTTTCATCCCCATTGCATACATTGCTCTTTGAAAGTTTAGTATGTGTATTTGACCTAAGTATGTATCCGAAACCATCTCTTTTTGTCTTTTACTAAAGCCACCCACGAATGAATTATGGTGTCCGTAAAATAGGTCACAGAGCTTATGTTGGATGTTATTTTACTCAAATGCCGACTTTAAAAAGAATTATTCATTCTTTAACTTTGACATTGACTCCACGTTCTATAATTTAATTTCGACGCGAAGTAAAATGCCGGTTATCTCTATGACTTATGAGCTTGATAATGTTCATTTTTGATAAGCCAAAGCCATATAATTTGATGCATAAACGTCAGTTCCATAAATCAACGAATTTTGGTGGATTCAAAACCAACTAGGTCTCCTATATATATTTTCATTTATTTCACAAATATAGGATCATTGCAACCTACTATTCATTCTCGAGAATCAAAATTAATATATTAATTATCTCAGTTATTCAGGCGCACTGGCATAATAACCGTTCATTCAGCGATGTGTTTGCATCTCATTTTAGGTAATTTATGGTTATCAAAATGCGCCCCCAACCCCAAACAAACAAAAAATGACAACAAAGTTCTGTAATTCATCTATGTCATAAATCTTGATGGTTTGGCATTCCTTGTTAAAACTGGATCACCGAATCTGAAAGTCTGACATTTTAAATATTAATATGGGTTGGAGGGTGCACACATAAAAAAAATATCAATCCAAACATGGGTATTCACGAGTAAACTTACTTCTTACGCCGTATGTCGTTCAAACACTACCAGGTGCCGTTACCGATGTACCGCCGGCCAATACTATCGCTGGCAAAGGTGTGAGCATCACGTAATTTACATGCGCACTGGCAGCTTGTCTGACCATCCAAATCTCATGCAACACAAATCGTCGTAACTTAACATATTTTCTTCTGCCATTTTACATTAAGTTTCAGTACACACTATTCAGCAATGGGTAATTGTCAACATGAAATTTTTCAATTATATACTATGTGCTGTGATAATCTATGTTCTGGCGATGTAACGTGTACGGTTGTATGGTCTAAGACATTGCCTGACATTGTGATCCAAAGGTCAAACTTGAGATCCGATTAATTACATATCAGTTCTAACTGCATGAAGATTAGATTTAATTAGGCAATACGTCGGACTAATTACGTATCATTTCTTACGGGGAGGGGAACTAATTAGGATACAACCCAGGTTACTGCATATCAGTTCAAACTGCTATAAATGGAGTCGGATTAGCATACAACTCCATGCACCACAAAAAGGTTTGACACTTTGTTTAATCTGACTTGTTTAACTTGACTTTTTGGCAAGGTGCGGCATTTATTACGAAAAGCATTCCAATGAAACTCTGCCCAGTCCGATCACCCATATAGTTATCTAATTGCATATTTGCAGGTGTTGTTCTGTGGCCGAAGAATTTGTCCATTCGAGTTTGTCACCTAGGCTTTTGGGTTCTATAATTTTTACCATTTCAAATATATAAAACTTCGTATTATTTTCTTTAATTTTAAAACATAATAATATAAATTATTTACAAATTAAAATCTGACACATTTTGAATTATGTCACTAATCATTATTTTCAAAGGAAGAAAACACCAATTTAAAATAAGTAGCTATGTCAATCAGATGAAGGGGCATTCACCTAAAATCCGACCATTATTTATGGCTACAACCCTTTCAATCTCTCAGTCGGTTTTGGCTCTCGGCTTTTCAAACGTTAACTTGAGGTCAGCAAATATAAAAAGCTTTGTTTAAAAAGTCACAAATGTCAAGTCTCAAGCGTCAGGAGCAGTTGATTTTGACGTCTTTAACTTATGCTTCTGTTTAAAATATTTGTGTTGCATTGCTTGTTTGTTTGTTTCGTTTCGTTTGTTTTCAGTTAAAATTATTGATACAATTGCTTTGTTTAGTTTGTTGTTAACAATGTAACGTCACAAGTAGGTTATGCTGGTGCTGAGGGGATCGGAGCAAAGCAGCTTGCCCAATGACACACGACGGTATCTGACCCAGAATGATTCACTGGTAGGATTCGAACTCGCACCAGCAAGTCCTACTGCAAACCGGACAGGCTGCAATGGTTTTCCTGTCGTCTTATTTTTCTTTTTTTTCTTCTTTCCTTTCTTTCTTTGCTTGTTTAGTGTACATTTTTTATGTGATGAGAGACATTAGTCTCACCTAATGTTCAGAGCCACACTTTTAATCGCCTGCCATGTTTATCCGCATTTTGTAGAGTAAGTTGTAGTCGTATGAATAAGACTAGACTGTTATGTCCATGGAAAAAGTAACAATGAAAATCAGGGCGAATGAGATATTCAGACTACCGGAATTCAACGTTAGCTACAACTGAATAATATTAGTAATGTCAGTCTGAAAACAGTCGGACTAGGTATGCTTATATACGTAATAATGTCAGTCTGAAAACAATCGGACTATGTATACTTATATACGTAATAATGTCAGTCTGAAAACAGTCGGACTATGTATACTTATATACGTAATAGTGTCAGTCTGAAAACAGTCGGACTAGGTATCCAAATATACGTAATAATGTCAGTCTGAAGACAGTCGGACTAGGTATACTAATATACGTAATAATGTCAGTCTGAGGACAGTCGGACTAGGTATCCACATATACGTAATAATGTCAGTCTGAAAACGGTCGGACTTGGTATCCAAATATACCTAGTAGAAACATATGTTAAAGTGGATCGTCTGTGTTATTTACCGGCCTTTCATATATATCATTAACCAGCTAGTAATTATAAGAATTATTATTGTTATCTTATTTGTCTCCTTTTTTTAAAAGAACCATGTATCGGAACATTTTTTCCGAGTGGGCAACTATAAATAACACATGTAAACCTGAAATATGTTTTTAATAGACCCCTCTCTCTCTCTCTCTCTCTCTCTCTCTCTCTCTCTCTCTCTCTCTCTCTATATATATATATATATATATATATATATATATATATATATATATATATATATATATAAACAGATCACGATTTAAACATGCCTTTTTTTTACTCAGATGCAATATGTGCCATGAATTTCTCGGCCCATCAAAATATTTTATTATGCCATCCTAAATGTGAGTACGATTTTGTTCTGCTATATTACGTTTAGGCTTTTGGGCCGTATATCTGTCAGTGGGGTTCGGCTAGTGGGCCGTATATATATATACATCAATGGGGTTAGGCTAGTGGACCGTATATCTATCAATTGGGTTAGGCTAGTAGGTCGTATATCTATCAATGGGGTTAGGCTATTGGCCGTATATCTATCAATGGGGTTAAGCTAGTGGGCCGTGTATATGTCAATGAGGTTAGGCTAGTGTGACCTATATCTATCAATGGGGTTAGACTAGTGGGCCGTATATCTATCAATGGGGTTAGGCTAGCTTGACCTATATCTGTCAATGGGGTTAGTTGTATGTTGATGAGGAAGATACTTGTTCAACGTCTAGTGCAAGTTAATGCTTTAAAAATGTGCGTTTTGCCATTTACCGGATTGGTGATGCAAGCAAGTTTTCTTTATGCATTATTCTTTTTTTGATAGGTAAATATAAGCAGTATGTACATATTGGACTTTAATGCGAAATTTTTGATTACCTTCTAATCAAGGAACTACACCGTTATTAACACGAAGAGTGTAACGAGCAAGGCAGATAATAAAACTGCAAGAAACATTTAAATAATGGTCCAAAACATTAAATGACAGTACCAAAAAAACACCAGGTCAAATAACAGTACAAAATAGATCAAATAACAAGATAAGCAGATAAAATAGCAGTTAAAAATAGTTCAAATAACGCACCAGAATAGATTAAATAAAGCTACAAAACACATCAAATAACGATAAACTTGAAGTGAGATCTTGAATAAGTAGAGGAACAATGCCTTATCTGTTAATTTTTGGTACTTCCTTCAGGTTTATAGGATAGACAGATCTCTAATAAAAACCAGATTCAAAGGGAAAGGGGAATTCGGAATTTACTGATTTAGATGAAAATTATGAGAGTAAATATCTCTCCCTGTCTTATTAAATCAGATCCCCTCCGTTCTACTCAGAGATCTGACAGCGACTGCAAAAGGGTAATGTTCTGGTGACCTATGTTATTACCATACTCGCTAATTTAATAAGCCAATAAGATGAAGTCTTATATATTCGCGTTGAGGAGACTGACTGAACAGCATAACTGAAAAAGCATCATTGAGAACAGAATTATTTGATTCAATTTCAGATTTGTGAAAACTGCACTTCCATTGACTAATTCAAAGGTCACCAGAAAATGCCGTTTGGATGAACAAGGAACAAAACCATGTAATTAATGACGCATAATAATTGACCTAGAGGCACGCATTCGCAAGGGTATTCTTTTGTTTGGAGTTCCGTAAGAGACTATGCATGAAAGCCCAAGACTGCCTTGGCTCATTTGTTTTGGTGGTGGTTATCGATATCTCTGTGTGTGTGTGTGTGTGTGTGTGTGTGTGTGAGAGAGAGAGAGAGAGAGAGAGAGAGAGATTTGGATTTTTAACGTAGCCCATTTCTTTTGGTGGTGGTTATCGATATCTAGAGGATGATCGATCCACGGTTTGTTTTAGCCCGGATAGAGCGAATATAAAAACATGAAATTAATGGACGGAATGAATGGAGATTTTTTTTACAGAAATATAGAACAGAACAACACAAGCCCTCTGTATACAGAATATAACAATGAATTAATTAGATCAACAAACAAAATTGTACAGGACTAATTGTCGGATACACCTCTACCATTTCCTATGTTGAGTTTTCATATTGTATCTGTAGAATTAAACAGCGGTGATTGGAAATTCTATTGTACTTGTCAGAATTGTTATTTTTATATGGTGAAATGATGTGTTAGTGTTAAAAGTAATATTACACAATGTCCACTTTGACAATTCAAAATAATATCGAGTATTAAGATACATCAATCGTGTATTCAGTTATGAGGCGCCATTACATTTCATGCATTTACATTTTGAAAGTTAACATTCACATGTTGAGAATTACTATGAATTTCTTTGCTAGAGGTTGCTATCGTGATCGAACCGCGTTATTTTAAAACAAGGAGACTGTTTCTCGTTGCTGTGAAATTCAACAGATGAAATCTTAATACTCATCATATGAAAAGGAACTTTCATCACAACCAGTTACACACAACGTGTGGATTAGGGATTCTCGACATATGATATTTAAGTTTCAATCAGCGCTGTGTAATTCGAAATATACACTTTAAAACGTCGACATAGGAAATAGAACTTTACACCACCACTGTATAATTCAACATATAAAATCTAAAGCCTCGATCTAGAAAATGGAAATTTAAGGACACGCAGTTTCCTTCAACACGTGATATTGGATATCTCGACACACGACATCGAAACTTCATCTGCAACTTTCTAATTGGACCAGCTTTTGTCCGCTACGGCGCCTCATAGTTACAAGCACTCTCAATATTATTACCCGTCGTGAGACGAAGTCATAAACTGTTACGACCCCTGATAATGACCCGATTAACTCTGTCGCTGGAAACTAACTATCGACGAGAGATCAAACGTCAACAGGCTCATCCAACACCTGCTAAGATGGACTCAAAAGTCACAATTATTGTTTCCAGGTCAGTACGCACGAACGTAGTCCCAGTCTATTTTTAGAGCATTTTTCCTCTCTCATTTTTGGCGGCGATGCTTGTGTTAGACTTTCTTAATATTTATTCACAAGAACTTTCTTATTGTTAGAACATGAGCATTATTTTTGTGGTTGTCTGTGTGTATTTGTTCGACAGTATATAGTAAGTAATTAAGCATTGTTGCTGGCCTAGAAATGAAATTATTGTCCTACTGCGCATTACCGTCAAGCCTCTCAAAAACAAAATGTCGGTTAACTTATGACACGCATTTCGCCGTGAGTTCATCCTAAAGAAAGATAATTTAGCTAAAACGTATTATGATTTGGACACACTGGAGAGTTCCGTACTGACAAATGTAGAGAAAGAAAAGAAGAAAAAAAAAACAGTTATATGAGTCAGATAGCAAGGACAAATGGACAGAGGTCACAAATCAGGAGAAAGTCTACGGCTCGTATTTGACAAAACTACACCATCCTAAGAATCTGAGTGATTTACATGATATCCGTACACCGATTCCCTACTTCACAATGGTAATACATAACACGAACATAAACATAAATCTTGTTGAAAATCAAGTTTTAATGAAATTCCAAACAAATTATGTTTTATGTATTGAAAGAACTTACTATGATTAGAGAGAATTCAACCTCTCGAATACCTTTTCTACTGTTCTTTTCAAGCCTGTTTAGAACAATAGACTGAAAACCAATATATCATGTTTCAGTATTTAAAAAAATATAATTATTATCTAACATATTTCGTAATTCTGAAGCATCAAGTTTTAATATTATACAAGTTAACATCTTTTGAGGTCTGTGATCCAATAATTTTATCCGCGCATTGTACTGTTTCTTTATTACCTTTATACAGCATACCTACCTACCTGCCTGCCTGCCCCCCCCCACATACATACATACATATACATACATGCATACATACATACATACATACATACATACGTTGTCACGTTTGCTCAGTCTCAGTTAATGAGTCGTGTATAAACTAAGGTATTATTACAAGCCGGGGGCCCCGAGTGGCCGAGTGGTCTAAAGCGCTCACCGTTACGGATCACTGCCATCTCACCTCTGTCTGCGTGAGTTCGAGTCTCAGCCTCGGATAACGTTGGTACGTGAGAAAGCCTGCCAGTAGCTTATCGTGGGTCGGTGGTTCTTCCCGGGGTTTTCCAGGGTTCTTCCTCCACCAATAATACTGGCCGCCATGTATGGCCTATCTTGTGCTGAAAAATGGCGTTAAACCCTACAACAACAACAACAAGAAGCCATGGTTTAATTTCTGAACATTGCCGCAGGATATAGTTAATCTTGTAAGCAAGGTTACCATGACCAGAAAGAAGAGCCGGCATCTTAAATCGGCACAGGCGTTAGATAGTGCGACTTCCCACCTATTTGTTACAACTTTGTCCTAAGATCAAAACCCGCAAGGAGGAAACGGGACGTGTTCTAAATCCGCCCCCACGTGGACAGACAGCGAGCAGGAAATTGTCCGCTAAGTTTGATTGGATCGCGTCAAAGCAATTACCAATCGGATTTGAGATAGAGAGTGTGATAACAATTACGATCCGAATTATAACTTCTAACTAGCAAGCGAAAATTTAGTCTCGCCTATGAAATTTGCTGAGCAATATATTGTAACTTTGAGGAAGCCATTCGTAATTTAGAGGTAAAACTAAGAGATTAAATTCTAAGGAAAGACAAAGCTTCGTAAAGGAAGGTTTTGCTTGGGACAGAACTTCCAGTTCAGTTAAGTCCCGACTCTCTGAGAGGGGAGACGGAAGTGAGACTAGCACAGCAGTCGGAGTCGACAAGTCTAGTCGGTGGAGAGAGTAGAGGAGGAGGAGGAGGAGGAGGAGGAGAAAATGAGTCATGGGAGGAGTAAGTGGAGAAAGAGTTGGATTATAGAGAAGTCGAGAATGAGAAGGAATTTGGAGAAAGTCGGGAGGAAGAGGAAAAGGAATTGGTTGATTAGAATCCAAGGACAGGTGGAAATCTATCTCACACTATTAATCAAAAGATGTAATAGACTATCACAGGGTCGAGCGGAAGGAGAGTACTTGGGACATTTTTTATCATTTGATTATTGAATTGTTATTCGTTGAATTTCACTTTTTTGTATATACAATCATTTAACCGTCAGCATTGCTGACTGGGGGCTCGGAGCTTTACATCTATTATTAACTGTTTCAACTTGCAACCAAACTCGAGCCTGGATGGGATTTCCATAATAGGTTAGATAGAATCTTGGGACCACCCCACCCCAACCATAACACACCTACCACAGTGGTGACATAACAACCCGTCACGTCACAGTGGGCGGCTTCGTCCGGGATCTGAATTATACATATAAATTATCTTTATGAGCTAAAGGAAATGTCATACTGGTAAAAAGGGTATGGCAGCACGCATATATAGGGCACAGCAGCACAACACTGGATACAAGGTGAGGGGGACATTAAGATATCTAAAATATAATAAAAACTAATACTAAATTTTCCTTTTGGAATATATATTCCGATAACAATTCCACATCTATCAAATTTAATAACACTGTCATATACATCCTATTATATTTGTCTACTGAGGTGTTTATTGCCCCCCCCCCCCTTGAAATTAGAGAACGGTTATCAAGATATAATTAAATGACATTTATGGGGTCCAAATGAAATTTTGTGTGGATTCAAACTAAAATAGAATGAATGCAGGTGTTTTCCCCCACCCTTCTTACCTTTAAACTCGGTAAGGCCAAAAGTTGGTATGCTACCAGCCCTCATCAGCAACATGTATAAACACGAATTATTTCAAAGGTTCTATATTACGTATACCGCATACAAATCACGTATTCCGTTAAGATAGTGTTACGTACATCTGCATTGTGAGTTGGCTTTTGGTCCTTGGCTGTAGATTCTATTTTTAGACAATGAGCTCTAAATAGGTTGTTGATTTGGGCTTGAGTTCGAAAAAAAAAATGAATCTGTGTACATTGTGAGGTAGTTTCCTGTTGAATACTAAAATCAAGTGGGTTGTGTTGCGAAATAATTTACGTAGGATGTTTTGCGAAACAGAGACGTAATAGAGACGTGGAGATGTGTATAAAATGGGAATTGATTCATTCATGATTCCAATTTCCTAGCATTGTTCTTGCTATAGTATGAATCTGAAGATGTATTTAATGTTGGTTTCAGATCTGAATTGAGAGGAATAATTTATTTACATTATTCATTGGAATTACAATGTGCTCATTTGGCGGTCTGGACTAAAGCAATATTTTGGGATTAGTGTGACTTTATCCAAAGACTTTCTGGACAATACCAATGTGATCCATCAAGACTGTTGTCACTTCCACATATTCAAGGATATTGGTACATACGCACATTCGAGACCTGGAATTATTTCGGAATACGCTGTTCTTTTTTACTTGTATATAACTTTATAGGATTATTTTAGATTTAATTTGGAGTAATGTAAGTTACTGTTAAATGTTCATTTTATAACTTAGAAAATGAAATTATTTGTTAAGTTCGAAAAAATGCTTCGTTTTTTCCTTCTGTCTGTTTGTTAGTTTTGGACCATGTATTCATAACAAAATTTTACGTTAGGCAGTACGTAGTTTTCTTTCCAGAATATCTCGCCCCATCTTCGCCAGCCATGTGTCACAGTCAACATTGTTCATTGTTGATGTGGAACATAGTGTTGCAACGACTTTTTGCTATATAATATGATTTAGTCCGTACATAACCACAGGACAATGATCGATGGGGGTCACTATTTTTTTTAATAAATACTTTGTGTCTAGCATTCACTGTGCTCAATGTCTACGCACGCATCTATATATTTCGCAAGAAAGGGCGTGTCCATATTTAGTGAGATCCGCTGCTATTGCGTGACCTGACCATGAAGTTGAATAAGAGCTGATGGAAAATCATTGTTGAAGCAAATATGCAATATTCAATTAAGCTAGTAACTCATAAAGTCTGTCATTTGCTTTACTTAGCTACACAAATGAGTTTTTGTTGTTGTTGTGGGATTTAACGTCATTTTTCAGCACACGATAGGCTATATGTGTTGGAGTGTAGAAAGAATTGTGCGATTACTTTGTTTGAACCTGATCATTTGGTGGTGGTGGTGCTGCTGCTGCTGCTGATGTTATATTATTATTATTATTAGTAGTAGTAGTAGTAGTAGTAGCAGTAGCAGTAGTAGTAGTAGTAACAGCAGCAACAGCAGCGGTAGTAGTAGTAGTGGTGGTAGTAGTAGTAGTAGTAGTAGTCGTAGTAATGGTTATTTCAGTTTGGTTAATATATTGTTAGGCTCATTTTGAGAATTGATTTGTTAAATTACACGCGTCTGTTACACTATGATGCCAGTGCTCAAATGTGCGATAGCCGTTACCGGTTCATTTAAACTTGCTGTCAAATCAAACAACATTTCTCTATATCAAAGTGGCGATGGAAATCTCAGTAAATAAGCATACGTGTTTCCAGTTCTGGATTTTTTCTTTTTAGGCCGGTGCTATTATAAGAATGAACTTTTCAAATCACGAAGTCGTGTCAGATGTGATGGTAAAATGATGAATGTACGATGATTATAGGCCTAATGATAAAATCTTCACGCCCAAAATAGTGTTTCCAACGCATGTCAAATGTTAACGATGATTGTCCAAACATCAGTGCTAGCACCTCCAAAGCTAATGCCCCACCTATTAACAAACCCCACCCGGATAGTCGGGTAGTCGCAGTAGATCACTTGGTAGAAAGTCGGACTCCTTCCCGTGTTCGCTGGAATGGCACTTAACTTTCCTATCTTCGGTATGATATATATAGCCAATGTGTTTTAAGTTCCGTAAAATCGAACAGCAACAACAGCAAAATCCCACCTCAACCCCTCTCCCGTGGGCGTCAGGCTCACCAGTATGAGTAAGTATAATAAGCACGGAATGGGATGGAGTACAACGCCTAATTTGACTGTAAGGATTTAAACATATATTTAATTGTATTCGATGAATGAAACATATTGATTCATGGGGTTGTAAGAGCTGAACGGTTTTGCGTATGATACGTTCAATGCATTTAGGGACTTTACTTTAAGAATATAGACGTTGTGGATTTACATTTTCCTCTCGTAATAACCATTTTTGAAGTAAAATGGATATATCTGGCATATCTCAAGAAAATTACACGATTAATACCTTTAATCTCTAATAATACTTATATAATCCCACTTTAATTTGATTTCTTTTTCGGGTCTCGATGACATGCGTGTTTTCCATTCGAATTTCATATAGATTGAGTTTCTGTTTACTCATGATAAACATAAGACTCGATGATTGCTACGAGGGCTGAGAACTGCCAAACAATAGATCAATAAAGAAAGAACTAGAAAACGACCGCATAACGTATGATTAGATTTGACAATCTCTGCCTAAATCCAGGTATAACCAGATAAATATCATCAATGTAAGGATCTCTATTTGGGGAAAGCATTTTTGTTATGATAAACAGTTAACGCTTGGTTTAAGACCATGGACTTATTGCCTTGCTTTGTGATTAGCAAATAAAATACCAAAAATAAACTTGTTTTGTACTCTGTACTAGAATGTGATGCGTAACACGTACTTTTAGCTCTGTTCTCGCCATAGAAAACGGGAAACACGACTCTGACGTTAAACACCATATGAAGAATAGCAAGCCCATAAGAAAACAAAGCAAAAGAAATATAACTATATATTATAAAAACAGAACTTCGAAACTTCGAATTCTCTCTCTCTCTCTCTCTCTCTCTCTCTCTCTCTCTCTATATATATATATATATATATATGTTTAGCTTTATATGTGTAATTGAAATGATAATGTTTATTCTAGTTGACTTAACCGTGTATGCGAGCATGTCCGGCAAACAGGGAACCTACTATTTGCACAATATAGCATTTTATAGATACACTTACATTTTGTTATGCATCAGTGAACCTGTCTCGTGCACATTTGGAAATAATTACATAAAGAAGGCATCTGTTTCGAAAGGAAATGAATTCACAAAGCATGTAATTGTATCAGTCTAAGGCAAACCAGACTTTATTGGCGCACTAGCAGAACTTGCTGCAATCAGTACATAATTAGACGTTTGGGGGTTGACTGCACGGTAATTCGGGATATTTATGTGGTTAAAATGGCGCATAATAATTTGATTCTTTATCCCTTCGCTACATTCAAATTCCTATACAAGACGGACCATTCTATCATTTGTCTTTGGTTTCTTCTCAATCTATTAAATATTGTCGTATACATTGTAATTAAAGCGTGTTTGTTTTCCGAAATGTTGAAATAAAATTTATGATTGTACATCTGCAATGACGAAAGATAATTATAATTTTTTAGAAAGTAATTAAATCTCCGTGAAGCATGTACTATACTTATCATCATTCCTTTGAAGAAAACGTTAAACATAATGAAATGAAAAGAATTTGTTATCAAGTTCAACGGATGTTGAATGGAATATATACTAAAAATCATATTCTGTCAATTTCGTAAACCTTGTTTCCGGTGAAAAAGTTTCATTTACTTGGGTTTTATTGTGCATCTCTCTTTACATTATCGTAAGCTATTATCGCATGATTTCTCCAAAATGTATCCTTTAAAATTGTCGTATATTGATGTTAACATCTTTTTGCAATAAACAGTTACACATAAATAGGAGTCTTGTACGAGCTTAGTCATTAAACAAAGCCAAAGTACTAAAATGATAAAACGCAAGTCAGCAGGAGACTTTCAGTAGCGATTTGTGATTGGATGAATGTGAGATGACGCAAGAATGGCGTTATGTATAAATCGGGCATGCTCATTTATTCAAGCATATTTATTTATTCAACCCTATAAAAGTCTTAGATATCACCTGAACCTACTCCAAAACGCACACCTGTAGAGATAATGTGAAATTCTTACTTCATGCACAAAAAATGCAATAAAATAAAAGTGATCTAGTGTCACTTTGTTTTGAATTACATCTGGATGTAATTAATGGTTGACACGGTAACATATATTTTCTCCACCTGTAGATAAACACATCTTAAATAGCTCCCAGCAGGTTTTCAATTCAAATAGCTGTGTCTCCAGACATTAGAAAGCTGATGGGGGTATGTTGAACGATCTTGGCGACCCGATAATTTACAAGATTTAACTTCTACTTGACTTTTGAATAGAGAACACATTAGAATAAAGAGGTGGGATATAGATAAGGATAGGAATGGCGTATCGCGGCATTCAATTTATAATGGTCTTTTGAGAATCTAGATTCATAAAAATTGCCACGAAGAGAGCAAGTGTTGCCATTTAATTGATTTTCATTTGATTTGGTGACAGGTTTGGATTACATTCAAGGTTAAAGCCATCGCGAAAAGACAGATCTTTTCATGAGTAGTTTTCAACCTTTAATTTTTTACTCCAGTGTTTACAAGTGTATTGTTAACAGCAGCATGATTGCATAGTTGATAAACCGAAGTAACTTTTCAAATTTAATTAACATGGTGTACAGCAGTACTTGCTAGAATAATGTTAATATTAAATCGTATCATACACTGTGTAACGTGGCCCTCTTAGTAAGAGGGGTCGTTAACTGGATTTGGCTGGCGTTATCTAGAGGATGACCTCCCAGGATATTATAGCCCAGCGGGAGTGAAAGAAGAACAGAATTTCAACAGAGAACTGAGCGAGAATACTGGTAAGAAATAAAGCAACACGAGCCCCCTTTGACAAAAAAATAACAAATTTAATCAGAACAAATTAATAACGGCAATTCCAATTCAAGTTAGATTTTATCAACAAACTTTAACAGGAGTGTCCAATTTGGATTTATTTCATCATCATAACGAGAGGTGAAAAGAGCGTACTCTCCACGACCGATTTGCATCACATTCCTTCTTTGACCGTATATCAACGTCGTCCTCCTAGTTCCTAAGCTCTATGTTTTGCCCCTTCACGGTCCTTTTATCCTGACATCGGCCTTCTTTTTCCTCGGACTTTTGTCTTCAGACTGTCCCGTCTCTCTCCCAGAAAGCTGTTCCTTAAAGGACAAAATTACCCCATAACTTCTGTATACCCCACTCTCTAGACGTACATAGAATTCCGTCACGTTACTCAGTGAATGTTAGCTGTCCACACACTGCGTAAATTCTGAATTGACGTTGCTTCCAGCGGCAGGTCTTGAAAATCACCACGCGAACGTCTATCGAATATTACCGTATCCTTTTACATATGCTACTACATGTTCGATTACTACTGCATGAAATTTACAAATTGTAACTCACAGCAATCCTTAACCTCCGAGATTATTCAAACATTACAAAATTACACTGTCATGGGTGGGGGGAGATAAACGAAGAAAGGTCGAAGTGACCTGTCACAAAGACTTTCTGGCTTAAATGCGATACAAGTTTAATGCTCAATATATTCAACTTTAAAGTTCACTGCAATTCAAAATTCGACACTTCACATAGGCCCATCTTTAAGAGTAAAATCAGGGATTTCGCTTCCCGAATTTTGAAGCTGTATTTCCAGTTGTTGTTTACATGTCCTAAAGTGACCCCTTCACATCAGAATCAATTAGTCTACTCAGATAACCTGCTCCTACATTGGCGCTACCCTTAATGTAGCGCAATTGAACTTGATATTGTTGGAGAAATAATGACCATCTCATTAAACGTCTATTTGTCAGTTTAGCTTGGGCCAAATAAGCAAGTGGTTGGTGGTCGGTTTCCAGAACTTTCGCCCATACAGATATCGATGAAATTTAGAGATCCCAAAGACAATCTCTAGGCGTTCCCTTTCGATAACAGAATAATTATGCTCTGCTGGAGACGACTTCCTGCTACTATAAGCAACCGGAAATAAGTTCATATCATGTTCCTGCAGTAAAACTGCACAAAGGCACCTGTTAGAAGCGTTGATACGTAAGACAAAGTCCTTTGTCACGTCCGGTAGTCATACTACGGCGTCTGACATCAACCTATCTTTCAAAGTCTGAAATACTCTCTCACAAGCGTCTGTCCAAATAACCTTCGTCGGAGCCTTCTTCGTTGTCAAGTCAGTCAACGGACTAGTAATAGCGCTGAAGTTTGCAACATACTTACGATAATAACTTGCAAGTCCTAAAAAAGATCGCACTTCTGTCTTCGTTGATGGACGTGCGGCGTTCCGAAGTTGGTCGATTTTGTACTGTCTGGTGTTAATGTATCTTCACTGAATGTGTGTACTAGATAAGTCAGTTTCCGAAATCCTATGTGGCAAGTAGATGGCCGGGCAGTGAGCCCTGTCTGTCTAAGTCGTTCCAGAACTTTTCTCAGTAAGACCACGTGTTCTTCCCAAGTTAGTGTCGCCAATAACAAATCGTCCATGAAATTTGAAACTCCGGTCCTTCTTAAAGGTTCTAACAGTTTCATTGTTCGGGTGAAAATGCTGGGTACATTCTGGACCCCGAACGACATGATTACCCATTCGTATGTCCCATCTGGTGTTGCAAAGGCAAGTTTTGGACGGGTTTCCCTACGAACTAGAATTTGCCAATATCCCTTGGACAAGTCTATTTTAGAGAAATATTTGGAGTTGGTTACTCCGGCAAATATGGACTCAGGATCCGGTAACATTTCGACCTAAAACTCTGTGATCCCGTTTAATTTCCAATATTCGACACAAAAGCGACGATAACCATCCTTTTTCTGGACCAAAACAAATGGTGAACTATATGCAGATTCGGCTGGTTCAATGACCCCTAATTCAAGCATAATTCTAATTTCGTCCCGTACAGTTTCTCACTTCGCATGAGGTGGTGGATAGGGTTTCAGTTTCACAGGCGTTTCATTCAGCAGCTTCAAACTGAACTCTTCCAAATCCGTCATGCCTGGTTTTTCTGTCAAGACACTTGAGTATTCGTAGAGTATCTCCCCCACCTCTTCACGTCGACTTAGGTTTCAACCCTCGTCAAAGGACAACTAGGAAATACTTCTGCCACTCATCCGTTCATGGTTTCTTCAGCAACCACGAATTCAGTTGGTGTCTCCCTTTCACGATAGCATTTAAAAAGGTTAACGTGGTACAACTTCTCTTTATCTCCTGTCCGGACACGGTAGTTCTGTCCACCCTTCTTTTCCGTTACAACGAACGGTACCCTCCAGGATACTTGGAGTTTGTTGTGCTCAAATGGTAACAACAACAACGCCTTGTCACCCACTTCAAACTTCCGTTCCTTCGCCTTCTTGTTGTAGTACTTGGCTTGACGTCCCCGTACGTCACAGAGATCCTTCTGGACCAAGTTGCAAACTGCCTCCAGCTTGTTACGAAGATCAACAACATACTGATACGTTGTTCGTATTTCCTCGGAAGCCTTTTCTACCGTCCACAACTGTCCTCACATAAACTATTTCGAAAGGTGAAAATCCTAGACTAGCTTGGGATACTTCGCGGTACGCGAAAAGTATCGCGCGAAGATATCGATCCCAGTCCTTGGGTCGACCTTCGCACAACTTCCTCAGAGCTTGATTTATTGTCCCATTTAAACGCTCTACTAGACCATTGCATTGCATGTGATACGGGGTAGTAGTCAGGTGCCTAAGCGGTTCAATTCTTTCATCACCTGGCTAATAAACCGCGTTCCTTGGTAGGTTAGTATTTCTTCACGTATACCAACTCTGGATCAAACACCTAACAAAGCAACAGCCACTGTAATTGAATCAATGTTCTTCAGCGCAACGGCCTTCGGGTATCGGGTAACGTAATCGGCAATCGTTAACACTTAACGATTACCACTTTCCGACTCAGGCTTTATGGGACATATCAAGCACATCACCACCCGCGAGAAAGGTTCATCATTCAGAGGGGTGGTTCCTAGTGGCCCTGGGCGATGTGAGGTCTTAGGTGCCACCCGCTGTCATTTGTTACACGACAGACAAAACCTCCTTACATCCCCTTACACACCTGGCCAATAGAAATCCCTCACTAACATATCTCTCGTCTTTGTTACGCCGATGTGACTACCAAGTAGACTCTCATGTGCTAGCCTAATCACTTCATCTCTCTTGGATCGAGGTACAATCACTTGCTTACACCTCCCGATCCCTTCCGGGCGTATCGATACAAGATACCCCGTTTCAGCACGAACTCTTACTCCCCGTCTGGCAAGTTCCACACGGATTCCTTCTTTGCATACCCGCGCATCCTGTAAAGGTTAGAATCTTCCGCTTGAAGTCTCCTTAATTCACCAGGTAGAAAATGTCCATGGGCGAAGTCGAGGGGTTTAGCGGCTTCGACCCTGACCTTCACTTCATAGACCTCGTCTCTACAGACCCCTCGTGTACAGGTGTACACGACATAGGATTAGGCTGTGGAAACACATACCTACATTCTATAATTACGTCATGCGACAATCCGGACAAGCACGTTCTTGAATTCGTCCTTTCACATACGGTGAATCAAGGTTGATGTAGACAACCGGGAGAGAATCTTTAGTTCTTATTTGCAAATTGGACTTCACTGTCTCACCTTTATAATGTGCAGATTTGACAAACGTGCTATCCACCAAGGCTGGATAACTACATCCGGTATCATACAACACGATAGTCTTCTCTCTATTTACCGTAGCTGTTGCTGTATTAGACCATTCTACTGGTTTACAGCTTCCACCAGTGTCTGATGTCACTGCATTTATCGTGGGATGATATTTACTGCAGACTTTGAAAATATGGCCAAGTTTGTTTCAGCTGTAGCGTACAACTTCAGCTTTCTTAGTAAGGGTACCCTTATCTACCCCTTGGGTCTTTCCCGGGCCACGGAACGGATTACAGCTGTGATTATCAGCCCCTGGCTTCCCACCATTTTGACCATACCGCTTATGAGGTGTCAATCCGTTAGCTCTTCTAAAGTCAGTGGAGCTGGGTCGATCCCTGCCACCCCAGGTGGTTAGACGGGAGTGTGCACTCATATCGCTCAGCCATCACACTGATATCTTCTAAGGTAGCGAAATCACGCTCCGCTAAGAATACGATCAGGTGGTTTCTATACGTACTGAGGACATGTTCTTTCAAGATCTCCTTCCGTATACCTTCATAAGTGAGCGCGGTGCCTGTCATTTTAATCCATTTATCGAAAAGCACGCGTACGCGAGTATGTCATTGCGCCTGTATCTCCGTTGTTCGCTATGACGACTCTCTAAAACGTTTGCGAAAACTTTCAGCCGACAGCTCGTATTACCTTAACAGCGTGTTCTTGAGAGCGTCGTAATCGTCTACTTCAGTCGGTGCCATATTATGATAGACATCCTTGGCAGCTCCTTGCATAAATACAGAGATATTAATGGCCCACTGGTCTTTGGGTATATTATGGATTAAAGCTAACTTGACTGAGTTAAAAAGTTATCGATGATTTCGTCTCTGTCGTTAAACATCGGCATTGTTATCTGGACGATGCGTCTATCCTCGGATCCGTTGCTTGTGGGTCCTGAATGTTCATTCAGTCCTTCACCCCTCGTAGATTCCACTTCGATTCGTTGTCTCTCCATGGCTAACCCATGTTCCCTCTCCCTTGCCCTTTCTTCGGCCTGCCTGATTCTTTCCTTTTCCGCATGCTGTTCTCTGTATTCTCTGAGACTCCGCTCTACAAATTCCGCTAATTGGGTCCCTTTAAGATCTTGTTCATCTTTACCAATAGACTTAAACTCTTTGACCAACTGCCTATCAGTTGACATTCTTGTATACTCGACTGTATCACCAAGAAATTTACTTATCTTAAGTATTTACCAACTCTAACTGCCTTACAAGAAACAGCTTCCTTAAGAATACTTAACCGTATTCTAATCCTATAAAATCTTAACCTACGGACTTACTTAAAGTTGTAGTCCAAGAATATTACTGAGCACTTTATAATTCCAGTGAAATATAATTTGAATAAATAAATCCACCCAAATGAAAAACTGGACACAACAATAAGACAAATTTTGCTTCAGATCTTAAGGCAAGAATGAATAATATTTCAAGTAAACAACATTATATCAACAGCTAAAGCACAATATAAGCGCCAGGATGTACGGCATTCTCCTTTTAAAAACGTTCCAAGTTGACAGCAAATTTATGAATTTCAAAGCTGAAAACCATGTTCTAGACTCAGATCCAAATAAACATGTTGACCTCTAAATACAATGGTCTGAATATTTAACCTATATTCTTAGAACAATATTAGCTATATATATGTGTGTGTTCTTTACAAACTCAATATCACTGATCAGGTACAACATGAATTTAATTTTGGACAAGGTCAAATACAAAATACAGATGTACATAACATACAATCATTAAAAAATGCCAACAATAATACAAGTTAAATATGCATAACCGATTCATCCACAACTAGGAAATACACATATATTTGATTTTCACTCATGTGGTGATACTTAGTAATTATTTAAGAAGGGAACATATATCTCGTGGCCTCCATTTGACGATCACAAAGTATTTTCAGTTCCACAGCTCTCGTCGAATGGTCAAGGAGCCACCACGCATGGCCCACACCTCCCAGTCGGCCAAAGGATCCACCAAGAGTCTCTTATTCGCTGCAGACCCGTTGGTTTCAAATCTTTGGTTGCTCACCGTGAGGAAAGCATTTATTCTGAGACAACGGTACGACCAACAGCGGATCAAGGTTATACGAAACCTTTCCGAGCCCTACGACTCCCCCATCCAAAAATATCAGCTCTACAATTGAAGATTGCTCTCGTAATGTGGACAGCGTCCTGACAAAACTTCTTCTGTTGTGATAATACTGTTCGACTCCTACGACTCCCCAATCCAAACTATCAAGTCTACAACTGATGATTGCTCCCGTAATGTGGACAGCTTCCTGACAAAACCTGTTCTGTTGTGACCATACTGTCTAATTGACTCTATAAAGTACCTTGGTTATGGTGCAATCCACGGTCAAAGAGCTTATTAGCTTAAGGTATTCGGATGTTCCACTGCAAACACTCTGCTCGTGCAGCATTAGGTGAACCGTACTAAGTGTTTCGAAATGTCATAAGAGACAAATAAACCACTGTTGGGTTACGATTATTACTAATATTAATACCCTTACTCCTACCTAGTGGACAGGGTACTAACATGAGCATATACGTGTCAATGGAGCAAGCCGGGTGTGATTCACACCCGGCGCTCTTTTAGCCTAATAATATCACTTTAAACATATTCCTTACATATAATCCAATAAATCGAGTTGTCCTCTTATTTAATACCAGAAGTATTGAAAATCATTGTAGAAATAGTTGTAAAATCTCGTTTACCTTTTTTAGCCGATATTTTCGTTTCGATCGTCCGCCATATTAGTTCAAATAATGATTACTTCCGTTCCCAGCCTCGTTTATTTGTGTGCCATACAAGGACATTGACGCCTTATTTGGAAACGTAAAACAAATCGTAGTAAAAATTTGGCGCCGTTTGAGTCAGAAATTCTGTGCATTAAAAGTAAATACGGTTTATCGGCAACTTTGAAACTCCACCATGAAGCGATTATTCTCTTTTTGATTGATAATATAATAGCGTAGAATATCCAAATATGGTCTGACAAGAAAAGGGGTCACGGCGAGAGTCTCACGTTATCTGTCATGGCGGACAGGATGAGGTTAGCATAACCATGCCAATTTATTTTATCGTGTAAGGGCTTAATAAATTCAAAATAAGCCAAACTTCTTTCACAACATGATAATACTTATGTAGTAGATTTCTACACTGTTTGTTTTTCTGACTTTAGTGATGATTTTTGTTTTGCTCCATTACATAATATGGGATCAGTTCGTAGCCTCCACCACAACAAATCAAGTTGAGGCTACGACATCGTAGCTAGGTTACGATGTACACGGGAACGTAACCCGAGCACATTTTGGATACGGTATAATGCATAAACCTTAAGTACACACAATTCCTTAACAGCTATTGCTAATATGATATAAGTCTATGATATATTTCATCGCATATCGTTTTAGACAAGTATTTCTCTTCGTCTGGTTCTATTTAGTTCTCTGGTTGTATTTCTTGACCATCAGGCGCATCACGTGGAGGCAACGTCTGTTCAAAACATAGATGACAGCGTAGGAATATGTCCAGTTGTATATTTTACGCCCAGGATATCAAAATAACTTTGTTTGCCGCGTCTACATTATCTGAAGACAAGATCACAATTGTTATATTACTGCGCTTTTCACGTCATTACCTGCTGTGTTAATCTCAAATACGGGTGCATTAATTTGACTTGAAATGATAAATCCTTTTGATGCTGAAATAATTTATTGGGCTGTATGTCACTGCAGATGTTTTCTGTACAAAAATCAGCCTTGCTTGCGATCCGAAAAATAAAACATAGTACTTTACTTTCAGAGAAGGACCGGTCCGGTGGCCTAGTGGTTGGAGCGTCTGCCTCTGATGTGAAAGGTCGCGGGTTCGATCCCAGGCCGAGTCATACCAAAAACTTATAAAAATGCTACTTCCAATAGCCAGGATTAAGAGGTTAGTGTTAGGACTGGTAGGCCAGGTGTCAGGATAGACATCACTATAAACTGCCACACTGCACACATCGTAGCGTTATGACTGAAAAATTGTTAAAGCTAAGTTAATAATCCATAACTCACACACATACACACACACACACACACTCACACACACACACACAAACATACAACTTCACAGAGCTCTGGTGTCATCACAGTGCACCTCTTGGTCGCAGCTGGATTATTGGCTAATATATCTTTGCCAGAACTAATTTTTGAAACTGGTTTTTGGCAGTGCTGGTTAGAGTCTCTAGGCCTTTAATCTTATTGGTGCCATTTCTTTAGCTGTCTATATCAAAGTGGTCATCTAATCACTTCACTATATTTATCCACTGTTATTTCCTTTAAATTAATAAATCTACTTGAAGGTCCTCATGCTGTCGTTTTCAAAACCAGTCGAGTCCACCATTATAGATGAGAAGATATATGTGACGTTATACACCATCCTTTGCGTCAATTACAACCTTTCGAATTTACTTGATATTATTTGCAATACTAAGAATACAGTTTCAGTTAGGTTTTAATTTTACTGTGGCTTAAATTATTTGTACTATAAGACCAAAATCTAAAGAAAAATCACCATTATTTCTTGCTATAACACCCCCTCTCTGTTTCCAGGCTCGTCAAGACTTGGAATAAAATTAAATTGTAAACATATGGACTTGATGTAGATCTGTTTCGTTAGAATGGGGCATCGTCTCAAAATGATTTCTTTCTTTCTTTCTTTCCTTCTTTCTTTCTTTCTTTCTTTCTTTCTTTCTTTCTTTCTTTCTTTCTTTCTTTCTTTCTCAGACATAAACATATACTCTTCATAAATTCTCTCCACATATGATTAAGTTAATGACCATATCTAACATTTTTAACAATATAACATAAAATAGGTTTAATTCATGTCATTGTACTGTACACAAAAAGCTGTTGTTCATAGCTTCCATCCAAGTACCTGAAAGACCTTGGGGCTCTGAAGGACTAACGGTACTAATTCAGTTCCCATAGTAAACCTATGAAAACACCATGATAATAAAAATTCAATAACTTTTTTCCATACCATTAGTACCGTGTGTCCTGAACGTAATAGGGGAGTACATACCATCTGCTGTTGTCTGGCAATAGCTGTATATGATATGTATATAACGGAATGTCATCCCAGTATTATTATTTAGGTTTTCGTTGACACCAAGTATTTATAGATCCTTTGGCGGCCTTGCCACAATAAAATTGCCCAGAACATTATCATCAGTATATTTATTTTTTGTCGCCTGTGTCAGCAGCATTTGCAACCAATTTTTTTAATCGTTTTATTTCCCATGTTGATATCGCTGGTCATGGTTCCGATAAATAGCTGCAGCACACCTGGCACAGATAGAAGTGTCTAATTGCCAATGATACTTGATTCTAAACTTTGTTCTGCAGAAAGCACGCGAACTTGAGAAAAAATATTGGTCGCCTCAGTCAACAAAACCTGGCACAAAAATATTTTCCCGCGTATTCCTTGTTAGTGGCATCTGCGCTGACTGTTGGAGAGGCCAAGTTGTCTTTTGCGTCAACACTCTTAGCGACTCTTTCATGGTGTCTCCAGATTTTAGCACGCGTTTATTAAGATCAGCATTAGAAATTGTTGATAATGCACTTGGGACACCGTTGCCACCGCCAATGACCGTACCAAATGCTGTATAAGCTCAATCGCACCAACTTATTTCTGATGTGATATTTTCTGTTACATCTATGCGGCTAAGTATAATATTGTAAGTAAGCGTAGTTTAATTTATCGTAGTCCCGAACAATATTAGCTTCTTTTTCATCTGCGTCATACATCTCTATCAAACGAATTTTTATATTTTAGCAGATACTATTATTTATATCACAGACGTCTACTTGGAGAGGCCAGAAATATTTTTCGAAGACATCGTAAAATTACGCCTATCAAGATAGTTTGAAATTGTTTTATAGGGTAGACTTCCCTGTGCAAGTGAACCACGTGCCATTACTTTTAGAGACTAAATAATATATCGATATCTATATTTGGTGTTAGTGACAACGCAAGTATCTAGATTTGGTGTTAGTGACTATGCAAGTGTCTATATTTGGTGTTAGTGACAATGCAAGTATCTATATTTGGTGTTAGTGACAATGCAAGTATCAATATTTGGTGTTAGTGACAATGCAAGTATCTGTCTCCAACACATTTGTTCACACAGACATATGAGCGCGAGGCCGATTATGTAGTGCAAGGACGGACATTACTGCTGGATGAAAATTTTATCACGCTTGATCAATGGGTACATATATTTTATTTTTAGAACGCGTCTCCAACGTGCTTTTTGAACGAAGAACTTCTTAGTGATCACGGCGGAGACGTCTTAATAGCTATCATGACAGACACAAATAATACCATGTCGACATATGAAAACTTGGGTCACAAAACACTTGTACCCTTTATAATTTATGCTGATTTTGAGACACTGCTTGTTCCCATTTTAGGTACATGTATCAAACCTGAGAGATCCCCAACGAGAAAATATTAGGAGTATGCCCCATGTGGTAACCCTTACAAAATCGTAAGTATTAACAATAAAATAAGCAAGCCTATACAACGTTATCGCAGAGAAAACTGACGAACATTTCATTCAGGGCCTGCTAGGATAAGTCAGCTACGTGAACCGCATTCAGCTTGCAAAATTAATTTGTGATGTGAACGACAGAGAGAACGTTATGGCTTCTACGTCATGTTGGATTTGCAAGCATTCACTATGAAAGACAAAAGTCCGAGACCACTGTTACTTTACCGGTCGGTATCATGGCGCTGCTCATAAAATACGTGATCTAAAACTGAGGGAAGCCAGAATTTATTCCAGTCATATTTCATAATCTCAGAGGCTTCCACTCACATCTCATCGTGAAAAAGTTTGGAAAATTCAAGAGTAAAATAACTTGCACACTAAATAACTTAGAAGAATATTTATCATAGTCTGTTGGTGAGCTGCGTTTCATAAACAGCTTAAAGTTCATATATGCCTCACGTTCAAATATATTGCACAATAATTTTGTGTCATCGAGCTCAGCTTGCTAACTCGCAAAGGAGTTTATCCGTTTGAGTACATGGCTTCGTTGGAGAAATTTGACGAGACAGAGTTGCCAGCAACACTAAAGAATTCTACGGCAAATTAGTCGGTGCAGGTATTTTCTGATGAAGGCTACACTCACGCTAGCAGCATCAGAAATACATTCGGTATTTAGGCGAGTGTCTTCATTCGTTTTTAAAATCAAACGTGCTTCTTCTGGCCGATGTGTTTTAATCATTTTGCGATTTCTGCATGTTATATTACACGCTAGATCCTGTTTGGTATTATTCTTGTCCCGTGCTATGTCTGGTGTTTTACTCAAGTTGACAAAAATCAGACTTGATTTACTCAAGTTGACAAAAATCAGACTTGCTTTACTCAAGTTGACAAAAATCAGACTTGATTTACTCAAGGATACCAATATGTACAATTTTATCGCAAAAGGAATTCGCGGTTAAATTTCTGTCATCACAAAACAACACACAGTGTCCAACAACAGACGGGATACCAAAAATCACAAGAAACACAGTATTGTATGAATTTCTAACAGCTTGTATGGCTGGGCTCTATCGCGCGAGCTTCCTGTGCGCGATTTCGCTTGGATGATTCCAGGCAATTTTACAGAATAAAAATGGTACGTAGCGATCACGACAGAGGCTATGTTTTCCAGATGTATTTAGACTATCCCGCTGAGCTGTATGTCGCACATAATGATTACTCCCTGGTGTCAGAAAGTATTATGTTAGATGACGAAATACCGAGTTCCTATTCTGCAGTGCTTAAGAAAGAAACTAGGGAATTTCAGGATGCCGAGACTGATTCCTAATCTGCATAAAAAACGCGACACATTATCCACCTAAAAAATTTGAGACAGTGCCTAGGGTTGAGACTGCAGCTAGTTAAAATTCACCGTATGGTGAAACTTAAACAGGAAGCATAGCTAAAATGTTATATCGATCTCGACACAACCAAGCAAGCAGCTGCGACCGACGATTTTGAGCTAGTTTTTTTTCTTCTTCAAGGTCATGAATAATGTAGTACTTGACTTTAGAAAGAAAAAAAAAAAAACGGTGGAAACGTAAGAAAACGCGTCAATATTTAGCTAGTAAATGAAATCATGCGGCGAGATACGGTAGTCACTGACTTGACTTCGTCTCCGTGAGAATTTGTTTTTACGAGAACTTGGTTACGATCCACAGTAGAATATAAAATTGAACAAATGAATATATGTTGGGTACACCGTGCTTGAGTTGTTCAAGTCCTTGATGGATGAATTTCATTATAATACCATCAAAGCGAAATATGGCGACAAAGCCCAGCTGCTGCTTACGGACACGGACTCGCTATATATGAAATTAGAACAGAAAATGTTTACGATATGTTTACATTACGAGACAAATTTTATTGTTCTGGTTACACTAGAGATGATTTTAAACTGCGCTACAAATACCATGACGCCAGCAATTAAAATATGGGCAGATTTAAAGAAGAGCACATGACAGAAATACAAAAAGTCATTGTAATTAGAAGTAAATTGTATTTGCTGGACCTGCATGATACCTCGAAGAAGCGCGCCAAAGACAACCCAGAATATTGTAAAATATGTTTTCATGCATGATGATCAGAGGGCTGCCCTCTATGGCGAGAAAAGAAGCATGGCATAATGAATACATTTTACTCAGATTTCCAAGTTAAATCTGTCGATATGATAAAATATTTATTTTGGACGATGGTGCCAACACACTGCTCACGGTCAGATGACATGGCGTCAGATCATCGTACAAAACTCAACCTGATCTAATTAATATAACGAAAGAAAACAGAGCGACAAGTAATAAACTGTATGCGCCCCCCCCCCCCCAAAAAAAGAAAAACATACCAGCCACATCGAATAAAATAATAGGAATTATTTCTGATCCTACAGAAACAAATAGGACAAAACGTATGCTAGTGTCGAAAGAATTCTCGGCTTTAAACGTGGAAGCACAAAGTTATTGTTCGCCAGAGAATACTGTTTAACGTCTCTTGCTGTAAGATCATGCCACAATTCAAATATAAATCTGTTGGAGTTCAATATCGTCTGTCATTTTCGTATGTTATAGACCTCTATCAAACGTAAGCGTTATTATCCAGATCTGTTGTTAGAATTTTTGTGACGAAAGATGTGTCTGCCATCCCCATTTAAAAATAATTTCATACAGATTGTTGGTATGATACTATGCCTTCAGTTCTGTGTGAAATCAATATATATATATATATATATATATATATATATATATATATATATATATATATATATATATATATATATATATATATATATATATAACATCTGCCACCATCTATCAGATATATCTGTCCTTCAGTTTTATCTAAAATCATTAATCATTATATAAGTATCATCGTTCGTTTGTTGTAAGTAGCTGTCCATCACGAATGCCTTGTGGAAACATATATCAGTCGGCTCTAATAAGTTGTAACAATCTTCATGAGTTAAAAAAACACTTGATTCATTCTTGTTACTAATGCAGTAAAATATGTTGTTTTTTAGTTTATCGAAAGTGTTGCGGTAACCACCTTAACATCAATTTATTTGCGACAATTCGATTTCTGCTATCAATCGGTAAGACCGCTGTCACTTAACACAAGGTCTGTCTTCGGATGATTGATTGTAGCATGGCTTCTCATATATCTAGTAATTACGGTACGCTTATGTGGAAACTCTTATAGTAGAGTGTAACCAGTCAGGAGTTATACCAAAGGCACAGGTTCCAGCTATGAACGTTTTCTGTTCCAATTGCAATGTTTGTTGTAATTGTGAGATATATCGTGTATTTTGTAGCAAACTTAGAACGACCGCAGTGACTGTAAGAAGTACAGAGGGATCTCGCTCCTGAGCATCATTGGCAAAGTGTATGCCTGCATCCTCCTCAACAGGTTTCAGCTGCTGGGTTACTGTGTGTACCCGGAATCTCAGTGCGGCTTCAGAGCAGGCAGGTCCACACCAGACATGATCTTCTCCCTCCGACAACTCCAAAAGAAGAACAGAGAGCAATGTCAGCCACTTTATATAATGTTCATTGACCTCACTAAGGCCTTCGACCTGACCAGCACGAAGGGCCTATTTGAAGTTCTCAGTAAGATCAGCTGCATCCCCCCCCCCCCGAAACATAATAATCTCTTTCCATGCCAATATGAAGGGAACAGTCCTGTATGACGGATCCTCCTCAGACTCCTCCCCCATAATCAGCGGAAAGAAGCAGGGCTGCGTGCCGGCACCGACCCTTTTCAGGATCTTCTTCTCCCTGCTCCTTTCCTACGCCTCTGACTCGTCCACCGATTGAGTATATCTGCACACCAGGTCCGACGGGAGGCTGTTCAACCTGGCACGACTGCGCTCTAAGACCAAAGTGAGGTCGGTGCTCATCAGGGAGATGCTCTTTGCCGATGACCCACACCGACGATGCCCTCCGGAAACTGGGGGACCGTTTCGCTGATGCCTGCAACCAGTTCAGACTCACCATCAGTCTGAGCAAGACAAACGTCAGCGTGCAATAAGCCACCACTGCCCCTTCCATCAAAATCGACGATGTCACCATGAAAGCAGTCAACAACGTTACTTTCCTGGGGTCAACTATCAGCAAAACTCTCTCGCTCGACGTGGAACTGGACAGAAGGCCTGGAAAGGCAAACACCATCATGGCGCGACTAGCGAAGAGAGTATGGGAAAACAACGCGCTGACAGAGCACACCAAGATCCAAGTCTACCAGGACTGTGTTCTCAGCACCCTATACGGAAGTGAGACATGGAGCACCTATATGAGGCAATGGTTTCGGCTCAACTCCTTCCATATACGGTGCTTGAAAATCAGCTGCCAAGCCTGTGTCCCACGCAGCGAGATACTTCATCGTGCAAGTATCCACATCATGTACTTCCTGCTGTGCAAACGCCGCCTTCGAAGGCTAGAACACGTCCGACACGTGGAGGATGGGAGGCTGACAAAATACATCCTATATGGACAGCTGGCCACTGGCACCAGAAGGGTCGGCCGCCCCTAACTCCGTTTCAAGGATGTGTGCAAGAGGGACACGAAGGTACGTGACATTTCACCCGACGGCTGGGAAGTGCAGGCCAAGGACCGAGGCACCTGGAGACAGACGGTCCGTAAAGGCATAGCAGTCGCTGATGCGAGGAGAGTCCAGCTGGCTGCAGAGAAATGTGAGAGTAAGAAGAGCGCTGCAGCAACCACGGCAACTCAGACTTCCCAGTACGTCTGCACCAACTTCAGCAGGGACTGTCGCTCACGCATAGGCCTGCACAGGCACAGCAGACATGGCCAAAACCCCAGAGACAGACAGCACTCCAATAATGCTACTTACATGGTCTCTCGAGACTGAGCTGCCAATGAAGATGACAAGTAACCTGATGAACAATCGCTTTTCCCCTTAATTTATTCCTTTCTTTCATATAAAAAAAGTATTATATATCCAGCTTTGCTGTGTCTTCAACTATGTGGCTGTCCGTGTTGTCCAGTTTCTATTGCGGTTTTTCTTTAATCTCTTTGTACCTGATGCACTCCTTGATTATCAAGGAAAGCCAACCTCCTCGTGATTGATTATATTGTCGATATTTCTTGATGATCGTGTCGCTGATATCGTTCAAATTAGTAATGGTTAAAGTTAGTATTTTATCTTTTTTTTTAAAACGTTGTTTTAGATGAACATCTCTTTAAAACTTTTGCCAGAAACCATGTGACTTTTTCACGACTCTCTCGAAATGCCAAACAAACAATTATACCAATAGTCATTCCTGCAGCACCTAATTCAGCGGATCGCATGCAAACTAAAACTGTTGTCAAGCCAGCCTCCAGAAATTCAACTTACATTTGCCTCTAAGACCTCAAAAATATTCGAACTAGTTAGGCGAATAGTTTTAAATCCCTTTAATTTATTGACTTAAGACCATTGTCATTGTACCAAAAAAGAGGAAAGAAAGAGTCAAATGCAAATGCAGTTGATGAAAGAATGGGGCTGATGCGTCTCAGCTCAAGATATGCAGCCTTGCATATGTTCATGACATGTTGGTGCAATATGAGAGTACTGTCCATAGTAACACCTAGGTTTCGTACTGATTGTGTGAATGTAATGTTGGTGTTGCTGATATTTATTGTTTGAGGTAAAGGATGTGAATGAGAAAGTCTTTGTGTTGTGATCAGAATGGCCTCAGTTTTATCGTCATTCATCTGCAGCTTGTTACACGTCATCCATGATTTCACATCAGAAATGCACCTCTTTACACCTTGGATGGTAGCATCAGCTTCAGTTGAGTGGCTAGATTTGTATATTTGCATGTCATCAGTGTACAGTTGGTGAGACACTGGATGATGATCTATGACACTTGAGAGCGTCCGAGTGTATAGAATGAAGAGAACAGGTCCAAGAACAGACCCCTGTGCAACACCACAACATAGATCAACTGGGCTGGAGTGTATTCCATTTGCAGACACAATTTGTGTCCTGTTGACCAAGTAGGACTTGAACCACAGTAAGGCTGTATCATGAATGCCAAATACATGCTGGAGACGGTGAAGTAATATATCATGGTATAGTGTTTCAAATGCTGCAGACAAATCAAGAAGAGTGAGGACTGTAATATTTTCGCTATCCAAAGCAGAGAGAATGTCATTAACTACTTTTAGAAGAGTAGTTTCAGTACTGTGGCAAGGGCGATACGCAGATTGTACATTGCTAAAAAGACAGTTTGAATTCAGATGAGATACAAGCTGGGATAGAACAACCTTTTCTACGATTTTTGATATGAATGGGAGATTAGAAACTGGGCGGTAGTTCTTTAAATCGTTATGGTCTAGTGCTGGTTTCTTCAGCAGAGGCTTTACAATGGCAATTTTGAAAAATGATGGGAATTCCCCTGATGAGAGAGAGGTATTAATAACATAAGTTAGTGAAGGCAATACTGGATCTAAGCACTCAAGCAGTAGTGATGTTGGAATTGGATCAAGTTCACATGACTTTGGTGCACTCTTCATCAGGATTGTACGTACGAAATCCATAGAGACAGGTTCAAATGCTGTTAATTGTTGCCACTCAAATTCTGTATCCCAACTGTATGGTGACGACGAGTCAATTGAAATTTATGGTGTGATTGATGGTGTAGGTGGTGTGATTGTATGTTTGTGATATTTCATTTTCTCTTCTACTCTAAGCTAAGACAAAGCGTTATGGATTGTGTGTGTGTATGGGATGCTGGGTAGTATAGATGGTGTGATGGATAGTATTTTTGTGGTGTTAGGGATAGTATATTTTGTGGGATTTCATCTCTTTCTATTACATTCTAAGCTATCTTAAGTCGCATTGGATAGTGTGTGTGTGTGTGTGTGTGTGTGTGTGTGTGTGTGTGTGTGTGTGCCTAATTTGACAATTCAGACTTAAACCCTTTACTATTACACTTCCACTTTTACCCTATTGACCCTTTTGACTCTATAAACTTTTTGTATAGGTCATAGAGTCCATCGTATATTAACTCCAATGTTCATTTAACATTGAGTTTCCAATAATTACATAGACTACGACGCACTGAGGTCAACTCGAACACTGTTACTCAGTCACCTCCTAACTGAGGTCAGCCACTTGTAACACTGCTACGTTTTGAGGCTATAAATATATACTAGGGTTTTTCAATAGGACTTTCCTGCAAGTTTAGGTTATAACATAGATAAGGTTCTCAGTAGGATTTTCCTACAAGATGAGGCTATACATATACTAACGTTTTTTCTCCATTTTTTCCCTTGCCTAGATATAATATTATTCCATTACCAATTTTTGTTTCTTTGTGTTGTTATAAGTGTGTGTTTGTTTGTTAGTGTATGTCTGTGTTTTGTTTTTCCCCACATAAACCCCGTATGACCCTATAAACTATTATGTCCCTAAAAATCCCAATTTTGTCCTTATAAACTTTTCACATAGCATTTTCCATACCTACCTAGAGTAGCACGTACTGAGGTCAACTCGAGCACTGTTGCTAAGTTCCCACCCGATTTAGGTCAGCACGTTGTAACACTGTTCCCATTTTGAGGTTATCAACCCTTTTGAGACTAAGTACTATTCCTATGTTAATTTTCCACTTGAGTTTATTGTATAGTGCCATTCCCATGTTAATTTCCTGTTTGAGGTTATACATGTTTCCGCCATTTTCTTCATATGAGGTCATACGAAGTCATAGAGGCGGATATAACTACTAAGACAGATGACACAATCGATACGTACTTGACTCTTTCAAAGGTAAACACAATACGAATTTATTTGCCAACTTTCGAACATAAAACACGTAAATTCTTTAAATCATACTAATCAATGTTGGTGTATGTTGTCTATCATAACAAATGTAAAACATAAATATTTATTAAATATACTGTACAATAAATATTATTACTGTTGTGAAATCCAAGAGGTACAAATATTTACAAAGACTCACTGCTGGGAAGCCAAGTTCTACTAGGAATTTTGTAATGCGGCATGTGGTAAACATTCAAAGTCCATATATCATACAGGAGTGCTGTGTCTGTACACACACTGAGCTCTTGGAGACCTGCATTCAACACTTTAGGCTTGCATATTAAATAAAAGAAATTGATCGAACCATGCCAAAAACCTTATACTCCGACGGATTTTTCAATAACTTCTTGCAATCGGTTGTTTAAATTAGTTAAAATTTTCACGATAGGCGATTCGGGTCAAAGTTCTACAAATATATGGGGAAGAATCTAGGGCTGTTTATGATGGGACATTCTTTCAAGAATTAATAATGAGAACTTAAGTTTCGGGCTTGTGGCTTTCTCCGGATAACACCGTTGCTGATAATGGTACATATTAATTCGTCAGCGGTTGTGCATTGAAGTGGTATTTTCACAGTTTCAGTGACAGGGGATCATTATCTCTGATCAGATAAGAACGTTTAATGCGATCTAAAAAAACATGTGAACATGACTTTGTTCCTCTGTGTGGATGCATACGTGCATACGTGGATATTGTTGCAATTCATACATAGATCATTCGTATCATTAGAGCCATAAAAAAATTCAACAAGACTTGTTGACACGTGCTTCAAACTTTCATCTGCAATATACTTCATACAATTTTTTTGACTTCGATAGTCCCGATAATTTCAGTATCTTGACTATTATGACTACCGTTTGTTTCCCACAACCATGCCTTAATCCTCCATAGCTGACGGTTGGAAATTTCTGTCTGTCTGTGTGTCTGTATGTGTGTCTGTTTGTGCCTATCTGTCTGTCTCTCTCTCTCTATCCGTATCAAGTCCACTCTATCATCATACACAATGCCCTCATGGTTCTGTATATTATTCACGTTCAAACAAATGATTGTAAATGCCAGAAAATGCTCTAAACAAGTTAAGGGGCTTATGTACTTGTCAGAAACGTTTATGATACTGGTCATAAAGCCTACGTGACGTTTTGCACACAGCTTCTGGGAACGATGCTGAGAGCAAACAGAGGAATAAAACGGAACACCTTATTACAGAGAATCTGCATTTTGAAGAGATCATGAGCACTATACATGGATGTACTCACTAACATTTGTAATTTTGTCGTCTAAAATCCAGTACATAAGAAAGACAAACACAGAAGCTGGTTACTAAAAGCCGATTGGACGGGCCACCCGCTCAGAGGGAACCGCGCATTGGTAATATTTAAAATATATCTATAGAGAGAAAGTAATTTTAAAGCGATGAAAGAAAATTGTAAGTCCAATATCATAGAAAACTTGATAGAAAACTTGTTTACAAGTTTATTTTCAAATGCCGTGCTTACAAGGGGCCCTGCGCGTAAATCCAGGGGGCCTCAGCAAAATGATGCAAATTGGGTCCCGCGTTTGTTAAGGCTGTTCCTGCACATGACGCAGTCTTGTCCAAGACTGATTCACGCCACCTCACTAATCGTTATCTACATTATATTATTTTAAATTCAATCAGACGTTTGCGATTCATATAATTCTAAATACCGTCGATACATAAAAAAAAATAAAAAATAATAAAAAAAATCTGGGGCCCCGAGTGGCCGAGTGGTCTAAAGCACTCTCCGTTACGGATCACTGTCATCTCACCTCTGTCTCCGTGGGTTCGAGTCTAGGATTCGGCCAGTGTGGGTATGTGAGAAAGCTTGCCAGTAGCTTTTCGTGGGCCGGTGGTTCTTCCCGGGGTTTTCCAGGGTTCTTCCTCCACCAATAATACTGGCCGCCATGCATAGCCTATCGTGTGCTGAAAAATGGCGTTAAACCACACAACAACAACAACAACAAAATCTCTTCTTGTCTTCACTATTTTGTTAGTTTCACCAACGAGACTTTGAGTTTTCACTCTTATAGGCTACATTTCATGTGCATTGCCTGTATGCCATGTTTCAGATATAAAATATTCACCAAACACACGAGGTTCCCTGTAAATTGTTCATGCTGAAAAACTATTGTGTTTAGGTAGAGTCATCGCCCTCGAGATTTACAAATATATATTACTAGTTAATTCCATATTTACTTTTTTTCCGGTGAATTTTCATTGAATAATAAAGGGGTAATCTATGAAGGAACAATTTTAAATATTTCACACATATTTTCTTACTTTGATCCATCAAATTTTAGGTATGGATTTTAATGCTAAATAAGAAAAGCAAAGGTTTTCAGAAAATATAGTACAATATAACTATAAAAGACTTGAAATTTGATAGGTAATGTATCATCAGATTAAAAAATTATCAAGATATTTTTTATATATCCACAACCGAAGTTTGTATATACATTTGATCTAATGATGGCATCACTGTTACAAGTAAAATAATATACAATGACACACGGATTATTGTAGAAGATAATTGTTTGGAATTATGCTATTCATGGTTTGATACAAGTCTTCAGACAGTCTCTCGTGGCATCTTCTCCCAAACGCCGGCTACACGTTCTCTGATATGTCCGTGTGTGCACTCGGTAAGAATCGAAGAGCAACAGTTATGGTGTGTTATACCCAGCGTGTTCCGCCATGGTTATTCTTGTACACTTCTGAGGTGGTGTTGTGCTCGCCAACCCGAGAACAACGTTCGCAATCAATGGTCGTTGCGTTAGAGCCAGAAGAAACACGAGATCATTGTTAACCACGATAATATTGTTCTAGTGTTGTTTTCGTGTCTAGAACTGGCTCGCCCAGACAGTCCCTGCGTCAGCGAGTCATTTTTTGAGTAACACAAAACTCCCACTCTTTTTCCGTATAAATGTGTACTTCAAAGGGTGGTCATCGCTCTGGCCATAAGCTATGTTGCTGTTAATGGCTCATGCATACAATAAACCGTCTACGTCAGTTACAGTAAATCTATTCCAGTTTACCACTGCAAAGGAATTTGCATTCTATGAGTGACTACATTTTTTTTCTCTCTAGCCATCCGGTCCGTTCACATTCGAATTATGGTTATTAACCTAATTTAGCTAGAAGTATGTGCAACATAAAACGAGTCCAGTTTCATTTATTAGTAGCTTGCAATAGCAGATTGAATGGACATTTTAGCTGTAGCTTTTCCATCGTAAAAATCTATCATATAAAGTCACAGGTCCTACGATCCAGATGCCGTATCTAAGTAGCGTGCGGTGCGAATGTTTTACAAAATGCAGTACGCTCGCTTACATGCGGTTAGGTCCGCACATATGGTGAATGGTAGATGTTTTTTTTTTGTTTGTTTCTTTCTTTTTGAGCAAAATACATCTTTAAAATTTTGACGAGCACAGCCTGCCTGTAAAGTTAGAGTTGCTCATTAAGCAAAGACATTCAGTTATTCTACTTCACAAAAGAATATTTTTAAAAGTGATCTATCTCATTTGCGTGGGTCTAAAACTTCACCAATTCGGCCAAGACGTGACTGAAATGAAGGACGTATTAAAGGCGGAGACAATAAAGCAGTTGCTCCAGGGTCTTATCTGACTGGATGTTCGGGGTGGGGTGGAGGCGGATAAGTGGCCGCAACGCAGCTAAAAATGGGCGGGGGTGGGGAGAACTAGTACCAGGTTTCGTACCACCTTAATCCTGTATTGACTGCACCTTGATACTATGGTGTGATTTACTCAGACATATTTCCACCAGGACGCTTGCTTTTATTGTGTTTTCCTAACTCAATCATAACAGAAGCTCGATATTGTTGTTTCTTTATCACCTTTAAAAAACAATTCGACCCTACGTGTGTGGAATGTCACCAATACGAGAGACCTCATCTTGGGTTTCTAAACCGTTTGTTAGCTGTAACCCATTTTGTTTACAAAACAAATTATGGTTGAAACTATTTAATCATTCTTCTTTTGTTGGTAAGTGATTATAAGGCAACAAATTTTAGTAATGAGAGACTTTTGTGGTATAAATGCTGAATCTCAATCCATTTTGTATTTTACGGCCCACTGCGATACAAATCACACTCATGCATTGTTATCTTTCATAATAACTTTATGTTCACCATAGATAATTATAGAGCAAATAAACAAATTTTGGAAATTCGTTCATCTTAAGTGTGAAACAACCTAAGAAATAGTAAAACACACAAGGAAAATATTTTTCAAAATGGATTAAGTTGGTTTCTACATGTCAGTGAACGAGTTAACGTAAATTCTCAACGAATTATTTAATCTCGATCAATCTTGATGAATGAACTCATCCAATAGTGTCTGAATTGTTTGAAGTAATTCTAAACCCTAAATTAACGAGCTCCATTTAGATATATATTTTTTATTTGTATGATATAAAGATTTTTGAAAAAGAATTTAATTTCATTGATATAAATAGCAAGTGGTGGAACGTTATCAAATGTAGAAACAGAGAAGACGGGCAGCATTGATAGCACAGTAAGGCTCCAGGTGAACTTAATGTGTTTATATAAATAAAATATTTAATTACGGCTAGGCACACAAGTTTATACTAAAACATAAACACATAAGAATTTGAAATATTTGCTTTGTATATGTGATTATTTTTTGCTATAAAAATAATATCTAGTTAACTCAGTTAACATAGCGGTCTTACAGGGTCAGACACATTTTAACTTAGAATGCTGAAAATATTTACTGTTGATACAAAATGTACGGTATACGGATGGGAAGTGCGATTGTTCTCAAATTACACGTGTCAATACACGTTTACAATCACAAGTAGTAAAGCAGACACGTAATACCTTGAACTCAATTACCAGAATGTTGATTAAACAGTAGATAGTTTAATTAATCTGGGATTATGATTTTTTCGCTATATTTTCATTATAAAATAAATGCCATTTGAAAGAAACGTGCAAATAATTGTTTTTTAAAAATGACCGTCGAACAAAGAACATTACAACTACATTACTGTTATATAGGTCTTTTCAATAAGGTAATTACTTCCCTTAGATAAGGGTCACTGTCTTCACTTAATCAACTTCTGGAGGCTACCTTGATCGACTTTAATAATCTATTATTACAATGAACTTTTTAAACGATCATGCTTTGGAAAGGTCTAAATTCCCTGAACTTAAATCTGACCTAAGACAGACAGCATGGGCAGAAAGTTAGCGGTCAAAGGAAAAAACTAGTCAAGCGAGCAAAGGGATTAAAGAGTTGGGCCTACAAGATGTGAATTTTGTTTCAACAAACGATCAGAAAATGCCTTCGCTGTGGTCACCGAATTAATGCACTATAGATCAATGTAACATTCCAAATTTTACAGACAATGACGAAAACAATTGTTTAGTTTTGACAATGACAGTGTTGAATTTATCTTAATGGGCCGAATCTGCTATGAACCGAGTAGCCTCGGAACCCGGTCTAGTAAAGTTCACGATAAGGACACTGTACGAGGATAACTGATGTCTTCAATGTTATTAAAACGTGTAATGCAATTCCGTTATTCTGCTGATACTAGTATAAAGCAGTCCAAAATTTTAACACAGGATTTGTTAATAATTAGCAACAAAATATTTTCTTGGAATTACAAGAATGCAATCAGATTTTTTTGGAATTAGTAGATACAGCATGAAAATTAATAGATTGCCGATGAGTATTTGGAGTTACGAGATCGCTATTGATTGTCTGGAAATTATGAGATTGTAACTGAATGTCGGAACTATGAGAAGATTGTTCAGTGTCTGCTATTCGTACAACGAAGTTGAATGTTTGGAAATTACACGTTTGCAGATATATGTATGGAAATACAAGATTGAAAATGAATGTTTCGATTGACAACATTGTATTTGGATGGTTACAAGTACGAGATTGTTACTGATATTTTTAATCCCGAGAATGCAATCCGATGTTGGAAATAAGGAATTTGCAACAGAATATTTGGAATTACAAGATTGCAACTGAATGCTTTAAATTATGGGATTGCAATTAAGTGCTTCGAATTACGAGAATGCACTTGAGAGTTTTGGAATAGACAATTGCAGTTGTATGTTTGTTTGTCAGATATTATAAAGGAATGTTTGGAATAGCAATATTGCAACTGAATGTTTTTGAAATTGCGAATTTGCAGTTGAATGTTTGGAATTATCCGAACACAATTAAATGCTTTGAATTACGGGAATGCAATATAGTGTTAAGACTTTTGACAGAGTAGTGAATGTTTTAAAATTACGTAAATGCTTATTAATCTTTGGTAATAGATAATGCAGTTATATGTTTGAATGTTTAGAGATTTCAGATGAATATTGTGAATAACGAGATAGGGATTGAAAGTTTGGAAGTAGGGGAATGCTGTTGGCTATTGAAAATACTGTGATTGCAATTGAATAGTTGGAATTTTAAAACTGTTATTGAATGTTTGGAAGTTGCGAACCTGCAATTGAATGTTTGGAAATACAAGATTGTAATTGAACAAGTGAAAGTACGAGAATGCAATTGAATTTTAAAATTAGAAAAATACAGTTGACTGTTTGGAAATTACGAGATAGCAGTTTCATGTACTGAACTGCCTTATATTGACAACCGCGATATGTACAGGACAGTGAGCTATTGAGAATAGCGTAATATGCAAAACCATCGTATAGCGGACACTGTCTAATTTTGTTAAATAAAGATTTGAAAATGAAATGAAGATAGAAGACTCAATTTCATCGTCTTTTTTCAATCTATGTTGCTATATATTGATATAATCTTGGTCATATGTTTCATAGCAGTGCCACAGTATATCCTAACTCACATTATACAAAGAGGCACATTATATACGGAGAGAGCTGTAGCTATGTGCGACTAACAGCTCATACAAAGAAGGACCCCTTCTTTCTCATTTTACATTGGGACTTTCTTCATAGTTACAACTTGTCTTGTCTTTTTCTTTCTTGCCTTGAATACTTGTCTGAATGAAAAAATACAAAGAAGCTGAAAGAAACCTTTTAAAATACCCGAGCTGAATGCCCCATCTTATTGGATAATACCTCAATGCTGAAACTTTTCTGCATTTCAGTGTGTGACACCAACATTTTTATTTACATGAGTCACAACACCATGTGTTAACAGAAATTGTTTTTTTTTCTTCCACAATATATCCAGTGTTTATGCAAGTAACGAATTTTGTATGTATTAAGCTTGCTCCTAAATCAAAACGTTAAAGATTAAAATTTCTCTTCAGGAAACCACTCATTTGCAAGTTAAACCACACATTTGCAAGTTAAACCACACATTTACAAGTTCAACCACACATCTGCAAATTTGCAAGTTCAACCACACATTTGCAAGTTCAACCACACATTTGCAAGTTCACTCCAGTTTCAATTATATTCAATAACTGATCATATAAAAACGTTGGCAATGTTAGACAACAGTAGGTTTGGGATGACATACAGCACAGGCATCATGGATTATAGAAAATCTACATCCTACACTCGACCTTAATCCTTTCATGCTGATTCGATCATTAATCAGATCAAGCTGTCATCAAGAATTTATCACTTCATGGTTTATTCAGTTTTATTGCTCCAATTAGAAAGTCACAGCAATATAATTATGTTATAGTGGACATCCACTATATCATGTGAAACTAAACTGTCAGCTCTGCTACATTACGTAACGCAGACTGATCTATTTAAGTTGAACATAATACCATTTGACATTCAAACACTTGCCCACTAAATCGTATTCACATAAGAATATCACGAATAATAAGTTTAATTACAATAATTTGAATGTGTGTGTATGTGTTTGTGCGTGAGAGAGAGAGAGAGAGAGAGAGAGAGAGAGAGAGATTTGGATTTTTAACATAACTTTAACAATTTTTCAGTCCTATCGCTACGATGTCTGCAGTGTTGCAGTTTATAGTGACCTCCAGCACTGGGGCAACATGCCGCAGACGTGTCGCACCATGTCCCACCCAGTCACATTATCCTGACACCAGGCCAACCAGTCTAACGACTTAAAAAAATAAACGAATGGAAAAAATCACAACAGTGTTGGAAGGTTTCATTCCGTTATTACATTTTTGTAAAAATTGACATACAGATGGGATAAATCCCCCAGTCACTTTTAAATTGCTTTCTTAACACGTTTCCGCATAATAAAATATAAACCGTGCTATCCAAAGTTCAGCCACCACTAATTTAACTTCTATTTTGTTCTTGTGAGCCAAATTTACACGTCTATTTAAGACTTTTTCTGAAGTACAAGAATTTTTTTATGCAGACTACATGACACATGTGGTGATGCTTTCTATAATCAACAGCTTAAAAGAATATACTTAGGAGCACTGAATTCTGAACCTGTTCATCAGAGACCAAAATCACATTGCATTTGAAAATATAAGGCCAGTTAATAAATCAAAGCCTTTAAAAAGATGTGAAATTAAAACTAGTAATCTGTTTGGTTTCCTTCTAGACACTTTGGTCTCCTCAGTCATTCATACCTATGGGATTCCAAGATGTGAAAATAGTCAATGCGAAAATAGCAATTGCATTCGTTTTTCTCCATGACCTTAATACATGTTGCTACTGATTTCTGACCCAGTACCGTCAACCTAATCCATGTTGCTGCAGGCTAAAATAACAATGAAATTAGTTCAAACGTTCACCAGGTCAAATGACAAAATTTTCCCCATTAATTCATTAGGACCTGTAACTGGATTTCGATGAGGGTGAAATATACAAAGATAATTTTAAAACAAAACGAATTTCTCAGCCACTTTCCAGGAATAAATTAAAGAAACTAACTTCTGTAAAGTAAAATCTTTTGATACTTATTAGTAAAGATTAATATTTTTCTAAGATTAATGCTAGTATATCTGAACCAAAGTCAATTCAATCCCAACCGTTGAATGACGTGCACCTTAAATATCATCAAAGAACTTTGTTATGTATATTTGATTTAATTATATCTGATCAATTCAACTGTTTGTTTGTCAGTTTTAAATTAATGTTTTTATTTTTCATTACACGCTATTGTAATGTAAATTTAGTCACTGGAGATGATACTCTTTCCAGAAAATAGTTTGACCTTGACTGTCTGTTTTAGTAAACACCAGGTGTTGACCTGGATCCTGACCTTAATTCAAAATTAGTAGCAACCACGTAAATAAGATCTATTTTTGTTTTAAAATGATTGGTTGCTGTCGAGGTCCTGATGGGACTACTGAATTAAGATGTAAAAAATGTTTTAAACTTTATTTCTTAGAACGAAATGATTGGTTTTCGTCAGGGCCACACTGGGTGTACGTGATCTTTAACAAGTAAATAATTTCGACAAGGTTCTGTAACATGATCACATGAGCCCTTTTTGCGTTTTAGAATACGATATAACCTTTGTTTTTGGGAGATATTCTCAGTAGTTGGGCTCTTACACTGGAAGTTGTATGTTGTGCTGTTTAGAGTTATTTCAAATTACTTGGATTCAAAAGGATTAATTCTTTTTTCCTCCTGGAAAATACGTTTGCTCATGTGAAATTCCTGAACAAAGACAGATTTTATACAAATGTATTCAGATTTCCAAAACCGGAGTGATATTTCTTGTTTCTACAAGGAACTGTGGACTTCGACACTACAGATTACATCATACGTCATCGTCTTCCATCTTGGATTCTTCGTCGGGACTAGAACTTGAAATCATTAGAACATTTTGATATTAGGACTTACAAATTTTTATTCGTGGGTTATTCTTGGATTATTTTTTTATTTGAATCTTAAAACCGTGAGTTCGTATTTTTTCATTTGTACAGAATTGTGTCAGGGAAATAAATTGTATTTTTCAAAGCTTGTTGTTTTCATTCTTCTTGTGTTACTGTTTATTCGAGCCTAAACACGTAACATAAGAACTTCCAGACCAAAATCATTGATGGCTATGGACTTGTACAATAGTTAGGAGGTATTAAACTTGGTCATGAGAAGAAGGTCTCGGGTCTGTCAGAACGAATATCAGGGTATTTATGTTTTTGTTTCTCTTCAAAACAATCCGCATTTCTCATTGGGACATGACAGCGCGCGATATTCACTCCTTTTTATTTTGGATCACACGTGTAGGTTGACCTCGTTCAGAAATATCATTAAGGATTCTCTGTGGGTTCAATTATAATCTCCGGAGATCTATTCTTAGACTACGAAAACTTGTTCAAAATCTACACTGTGCTTTTTCACATTTACGTATCCGTATAATATCTAAATACTCCATAACAATGAATGTTTATGACAAATTTAAATGACGTGATTGTGCACCACTTGTCTTTGGTACAATGGCCTGAGGAATTCATTCTGTTTCGCTTTCGATTAAGGACAGTGCTACAAGTCGCTCTCCCTCGAAACGTAACCGACATTAAGGAATATGTTCGAAATATTCTCAAAATGGCTGAATTTGTACAACCTGCCGTGAAACTCGCTTCTGTAAGAGTGTCACTCTTTGCCTGAACATGTTGTTTCAGAGGATAAGAATTTGATACACGTGCGCGAGCTTTTGAGAAAGCTTTTATAACGTTTTCTTACTTTCGGATGTGTTTATTATTGTTCGCCACTATAATGAGCAGGAAATGGCGGTGAATTTGAAAGAACTGTAATATCTCCGAGGAATTTGTTACAATATTGCTAGATCTGTAACATGAGCACGGACCAAAAAGAACAGAAAAGCCTCGAAGACCGAGCCTTGCTCCAGGCAGAATTGAACTTCAGTGTGTTGATCTTTCGGGTACAGGTTGGACCTAAAGCTACTCTTGGGTTAAACAATAGTTTCTTTTGTTTTGTTTTGTTTTTTAATTTGTAACTACTAAAAATAAAGCGTTTCACCTTGCAGACTTTCACAAGGTGAATGGCAGAAATGAAGTATTTTGGGTAGTATGGCTTTCTCCTTTGATTTTACCTAATTTTCAATGTTTTTCATATATGAAGTTTTTTTCTTTCTTCTCCAAAACCATATCAAATGCCTTTGGGAGAACTAGGCTTCACGATTCACCCAACATTAGTTATATAACGTAAGACGTATCACATTATGTTTTTATTTTGGTGCATAGTCTCACTGCGGCGAACCGATGTTGACTAAAATCGGAACGAGAGACCAACTTTTCAAGAATATCTCTCACACTTGGCAGAACATATCGAAGCTTTTCCACAAACTAGTCATGTTGACTTAAGGTGACTTTACTTACCTGGTATCTTTTTTTTATAACAAATTAAAATTTTCATGAAAGCAGACGAGTGTGTTTTCAAGCTCCGCTGACCAACATTAAAGTCAACAAGGTATATATAACATTTAGATTGATATTTGTGGAGGAGTGTCGATATGGGATGCTAATTTTGTTAAATATTCATGAAAATGTTATCTTTCGTTCTCCTGTCAGCCAAAGCCAACCAAAAGCTGTCCAAATCTACCACAAACTTGATGTAAATCAAACGAAACATACTAAAAAGCACAAGAAAACGTTGAAAATGTAGAGACTAAAAACTGATGACATATAGTATTGACATCAGAGGGAAATAAAATAAGGGAGACAAATCGTACCGGATTCATCGCCAGTTCTAGTTATCAAATAAAAAGGGACCAAGTCAACACGGTCCAAGTACGGACTCATTGTGAAGTAAATAATGGACCATCAGTGTCATACATATCAACTGAGATTTTAAATATTAATAAAAAACATTGACACGATATTACAAAGCGCGATTTACATATCCAAAGCATGCTACAATGGAGCAATTAAAACAATTGTCAGAGACAAAAACATGACTGTAGTTAATACCTAATACCTATGCAAATACATAGATTTATGTTTCTCAGAAGTTTGGCTAATGATACAGTTATTAAGCCTATATCTGGTAGATTATATTGGTATGTTTGCGCTAACTGTACTTTGTTCACCACGACAGATAACACGAGCATTTCGAGGTAATTTGTTTTCACAAATAAGGCGTGCTATTCGATATATGCACATTCTTCGATATATTAATACATTCATACTGTATTTACTATGATCTGTTCACGTTTCTTTATACTGTTCACGAAAAGTGAGGCTTAAAACGGAAGTAGTTATCAGTTGAACTATGGTGGATGATCCAAAGGAAAATACCGGACACAAAAGGTAAATGATATTGACACGTATTTCTACAGTGATATGTGGCAAATCTAGTATTATGCACTATTATATTTATTTCATTATATGCAAGGAACGTATTCAAAATCTTTTAATAGTAGGCTGAAAAAGCACTGCGTGTGAATCACACCCATCTGCTCCGTTGATATACTTTGGCTCGTGTTAGTACACCGTCCACGAAGATGGGTACTAATATTGGTACAAGTCCGAAACCTATAAATTAACTACATAAACCTTAAGGGAAGTAACCCTCGCATGCATAACCGGTAGCAATAATAAGGATTGCTATGAAAGTACCACATCGATCTTTATAATTGATTTTAGAGTTCTATCAAGCAGTTTTAAAACACAAAATAATGTTTCTACATTCAATGGAAATATGCTTTGCATACATCTAAACAAAACATGAATACAATGTACATAATACAAGTATTACTTTCGGAGTGTCTCATTGGTAACTAAAAATTAAAAAATATGTACACAGCTTAGTATTCAAAGTCTTATGAAGCACATCATTGAAGCGTAAAGTGTATCAACATACAACTAACGAAGTTCAATTAAAGTAACCTTACACGTTTATTATCAGTATCAAATGTTTATATCACATACATTAAAAATAACATGGCATTTAAAGTGTTACTATAAAGCAATTTGATATGTTGATACTATTGGTATTTCAAATTGTGACCCGCCCATGGCGCAACAATACGCATATATAAACATTCTCGTGACCGTGTGCAGCTGGTTCTAGATTAATGACGAATTTCCACATATTAATAATTAGTCACGTGAAGATACCCAACAGTGACTTTAACACACAACTAAGTGGATTAATACAGGAAATAAGAAACGAGGAGGGAGACAAAACTGATATCTCAGTAAACAACGAACTCGTGAACTTGACAAAAATAGACGTAACAGAAATAAGGGACAATTCACCAACCCCAGAATGGGAGAAAATCTTAAGTCCCAGTAATACAGGGAAACTAAAAACTCCCTACAAGGCAACCCCAATTACACTAACTAATAGGTTTTCTCACCTACAAGAGGTGGAAAACTCCCTGGGAGTCGAAAAGGGAAAAACGGAAGGTGAGGAGTCTGAAGTGAGCATGAATCACCTGACCTCTACTCTCTTACCAAAACTGAGACTGAAATAAACGAAAGCCCTCTCTAGGTCGGGTTCATCCCAGGAGAGAGGCAATAGTGAAACAGAACGAGAAAGTCCGCAGTCAGTTTATGAAATCAAGGACGATAAGATCGGGGGGAAGAAAAAATTGAGACAGGAACAAGAAAGTGACAGTAAAGACCAGAGCGAAATAGACAGTGACATAGATAAAGAATAGACTGAAAACGACATTGAGACAGGAACGGAAAATGAAACTGACTCAAAACTGACGGAACACGAAAATGAAACGGAAATGTACACAGAAAATACCACAGATTAAACGAGTATAGACAGGACAGAAGAGAATACAACGGAGGAAGTTACTCCAGCATATAGTAATACAGAGGGGATCAAGTGCCCCCTCAAACAAAAACAAATAAATTATCTAATTAATTAACATACATACTATACATTCATAACTATATTTTAAATAATAGTCACTGTATAACCGAAATGCGGCAACCTGGAAGGAAAATGAAAAATGGAAGGAAAAAACTTCCGTGTTTCATCTATAAATGTAAATGGGATTTATAGGGATAAATTAATTAAAGTATATAATGAAACCAATAACGACAATCTATGTATACAAGAAACACATAATAGATTTACGAAAGAGTTACTGGCGTTATGTGAGGAAAAAACGAATGGTATACTGATTTTAAATGATTTTAAGGATAAAGACGTAAGAGGAGGGGTAGCAACATTTATTAAAAATAAAAGGGGAGTAAACTGGAAAAGGGAAAATGAAGGGGATTTTTAAAAAAAAGGAAGAATGATCCACATTATACTAGATGTCCACCTTTTAAATGTATACATGCCAGCCAATAAATACCACAAACAACAATTTTTAGAAAACTTATCAAAATACATGGAACAATATACCATGGAAAATTTAGTTTTAGGGGGAGATTTTAACTGGGTGGGAGAAAATATAGATAGAGTAGGGGAATTAACTACAAATGACGTAAGGTATAAACCAGAGATGGAATTTTTCCTAAACAAACACAAAATGGTAGACGTATATAGGAAATTAAATTGACTTCGGAGGGAATACACATACGAGTACAAAATATACAAAGGGAGTAGATTAGATAAATTCTATTGTACCTACTATGAAAAAAAGAAATATAAAGAAGCAGACATTACGGATTTTAAAGTCTCAGATCAAAAGTTAGTATATTTAGAAAAAGAATTGAAAAAATAAAACATAAATGGGGTAAAGGGAACTGGAAAATGAATAACAAGATTTTGGATGAGAAAGATTTTATAGAAGAAATTAAAGTAGAAATAAAAAAAAATTATAGATAAGGGGAACGTAGATATTTTAAATGAATGGGATCAATTAAGAACTTTATTTTAAAAAAAGTTATTACTTATTCAAAAATAAAGAAGGAAAAACAAAAAATGAAAAAAGACGCGATTATAAGACAGCTAGAAAAAATTAATACAAATGAGAGAGAAAGTATACTTAAAGGGAAATTAAATCAGATATTAGATGAAGAAAACAAAGGGAGAGAGATAAGGGCTGGAAAAATTACCACAATATATAAAAAGCGGAGGGCCTATATAAAAGAGAAGAGTTAAGGAGGGGGGTGGATGGTGAAAAATATATTGAAACTTTAAAAATTAATGAAGGAAAGGTATCCGACAGAAAGAAAATTTTAAAATATATTGAAGAATTTTATAGTAAGTTGTATACCTCACAATATATTAATAATAACACAACAGAGGAGTACCTACAAGGAATAGATTGCGAGATGATATCATCAGAACACAAGAACTTGTGTGTGATGATTTGATCTGAAGAGACGAAATTTTAAATAGTATAAATAACTTGACTAAAGGAAAATCCCCAGGTAGAGATGGGCTCACCGGGGATTTTTAGATGAAATTCCGTGGCGAGTTGTCGCCCATTTTAGAATGGTTATACAACAATATTCATTTGAGAAATGATACTAAGACAGAAAGCATTAGGGAAGGGATTATAACACTGATATATAAAGGGAAGGGGGATAGGGAAGTTCTAAAAAAATGGAGGCCCATCTCCCTCCTAAATACGGACTACAAGTTATTGAGTAAAATTTTAGCAGAAAGAATTAAAAAGGGAATGAATAAAATCATAAAGATAAACCAAACATGTGGGGCCAAGGGGAGGGACATTCAGAATAACATTTTAAGCATTAAAACAATTATAGATTATATACAGGAATGTGGGCTAAAAGGTGCTATGGTACGTTTTGACCAGGAAAAATTATTTGACAGATTAGAACACAACTATATGCAAAAAGTCTTAGAAAAACTTGGATTTGGAAATAACTTTCAAAAGTGGACTAAAATCCTGTACAACAAAATAACCTCAAGAGTACAGGTCAATGGAGTGAACACGGGAAAATTCGACATACAAAGATCAGTGAGGCAAGGATGCCCACTATCGATGCTATTATACGTAATAGCTGTGATGTGATGTGATGTGATTTGGATTTTTAACGTAGCTTTAACAATTTTTCAGTCATATCGCTACGATGTCTGCAGTGTGGCAGTTTATAGTGATGTCTAGCACTGGGGCATCATGCCGCAGACATGTAGCATGATGTCCCACCCAGTCACATTATCCTGACACCGGGCCGACCAGTCCTAACACTAACCTCTTAATGCTGAGCGCCAAGCGAAGCAGCTGTTAGTACCGTTTTTGTAAGTCTTTGGTATCACTCGGCCGGGGATCGAACCCACGACATACGTAATAGCAATTGAGATCCTAAGTATAAGAATAAGACTGAACAGTAAAATTGAAGGTATTAAAGTTCCAAATATAAAGGATGAAATTAAGATGCTACAGCATGCAGATGATTGCACTAACGTTATAAAAGACCCATGTTCCTTCAAACACCTTGAAAAGGAATTTGAAAAATTTGGTAAGGCTTCAGGGTCTAAAATCAACCATGAAAAAACAGAAATATCAACGATAGGGAACTGGTGGGGCAACCACCCCGGACTAGACCCCCCCCCCCACACACACACCCCCCCCATCTGATCAAGGACCGAGTTTAGGCATTGGGAGTCTACTTTGGGTGAAGAGATGAACAGAAAAAACTGTAAAAGCATGAAAAAGAAAACAGAAGAAAATGTGAATATTTGGGCACTAACGCCACTTTGTATAATGAAACGGGCCCAGGTGGCCAAAACATACATGTACTCTAACATAAACTATATTTTAAAATCTACAGAAATAGAAAAAACCACTTTAAAAGAAAATAGATAATTATATTATTAATTATATATGGGACTATAAAACCCACTACATAAATAAACAAACGTTATATAGAGCAAGAGAAAGGAGGGGATTAGCATTACCTAATCCCATTTTAATTAAATATGCCAACATTTTAAATTGATTTAAAAGATTAAAATCTGAACCCAACCTACCGTGGGAAGGGATATATATGTATGCATATATATATATATATATATATATATATATATATATATATATATATATATATATATATATATATATATATATATATATATATATATACTGGTACGGTTTTACGATGAGGAATATGAGGGAAATATATCAAAATAATAAATTCATAAAAAAATAGAAATACCTAGAAAGTTCAGGCATATTAAAGAATTACTAATTAAATATCGCGATAAAACAGACTTGTGAGAAAAGGATGAAAAAGATACATATCAATGAATAAGAGAAGATACAACAACAAAAAGTAGGGGTAAAGTAGAACAAGAAAATTTAAGGGTAAATTGGGAAAGAGCCTGGGGGCACTGGAACAAATTAGGATCACTTAAAATTCAAAGCCTCTGCTTCAAATACATGCACAATGCATAGTTGACAGGAGAGGTGGCAGTTAGACGGCACATGATCAGAATATCGCCAAAATGTCCACTGTGTAAAAATGCCCCTTTCAGTAAATACCATACCATGACGCAATATGAAAAAAGAAAAGAAGAAAGACTAAAGTTAATAGGGGAAATATGCAAAAAGGACAATTACAAAAGAGAAAACATTTTATTTTTAGATGGGAAATTTGACAAAAATACACTTTATAAAATTACAGATTACATTGTTGGAACAATGATGGCCTGTGGGCATATAATAGTGATAGGTAGATAACTATGAAATAACTTGTTAAGAAATTGGTATTTGGGGGAGAGGAAGGAACATAAAGGGGAGGGAAATGGGAGGGAGAGCTTTGGTTGGCTACCCGTTAGGGGTGTGATACTGTCAGTGCGCAGGCCAGAGCCTCCAACTCATTCCCCGACCCAGACATGAGCCCCACCAAACAACAGGACCCAATTTCAAGTCTTAAAAATTTAAATTTTCTGTTTTTGTTTTGTACAAAAACTCGTATATATAATTTGAAAATCTACTAAATCTAAAAATACGAATCTACAGGGAATCCACAGGGAATCTATATAGGGAAAGTACAAGGCGATGACATCATGGGGCTACGTCACATGGCGCTACACGAAGTGGACAGGCCTATAAAGGAGTCTTGGGAAAACACCCTATATAGAACATAAACAGACAAAACAAAAACACAAATACAAACAGAATAATACATAGTAAATACCCCACTGACCGGTTCTTTATCTCAAACCATGCAGCTCCCGTACTGTATGGTTGACAAATCTACAATTTTGTAGTTATGCAAACACTTATGGATTTTTTAAAGAAATAATTTAATAAAATAATAAAAAGAGGCCTAACTCGATTCAAGAGAAATACAATGAGAATAAAGAAGAGTGGATCTTGAATAGAGCACAGCCTATTTATTTCTAATTCTAGCACTTTTTGCGAGGAACGACACAGATTAACACTCGAATAAAACAATATAATTTTTTTTTCATAACCTAATATATTGCACCGTTCCCATCGCCAAAATTCTAAATTGAAAATAAGTTAACGAAAAATAACATAAAATATATTAAAATGGATTCTAAATCCAAAGAATTGAAATAAGACAACTGGGAATAAACTTGATTTATACTTGCTGTCTCAAACATACAGAAAATATACCATACACACAATATAGCACTAATACGCATAGCAAGCACTGAGACTTACGCGACCTCTAGCAAAGGTCACAAAATTTTCAAGGGAAGGGACTTCGAGCAAGGTGAATAAAACCAGGCTCGGACGAACGACCCTATAGATAACACTAGGGAAAAATAAATACCCCATCAAAAATTTACATTTAAATTTTTGGTACAAAATTCTGTTTAAATAGAACATACAATATATCTGAGGGGGAAAAACTCAAACATAAAATACTTTTTAAACATATTTTTGGGGAAATGGGGGGGGGGCATCTGTCTCGTGCCCTCCCCCCAAAAAGTATGAAAATAACGATATAAAGTATAAATAATCCCCGTTTTCTAAATGAATTTAATATGGTACACGTTTTCATCGCAATCCTTTCTGCTTTCTGTTCCCCCTACCCTCACATGCGTAACTGACAAACTACCCAGAAATGTGGAGTGAGAGAAAATAAATCTGGGTTGGATACAAATCTTGAAATAGAAATTACACCAAGTAATCTATAATAATACGGTTCGTCGTAAAGAATGTGTGGACTTTCCTTGGGATTTGATGGTTTTTTTTTTTTTTTGGTTTTTTTTTGGCACCAGACAGATGTTCCCCCATTTCCAAAAAAATAAAAAGTATTTTATGTTTGTGTGTTTCCCCCTGAGATGTTTTGTATGTTTAATTTTTTTTTAAAAATTTAATATAAAAAATTTAGTTTTTAGAATTTTTGATGGGGTATTTATGTATCCATAGTGTTATATAAAGGGTTGTTAGTCCGAACCTGGTTTCCCTCATCTTGCTCGAAGTTCCTTCCCTTGAAATTTTTGTGACCTTTTGCTAGAGGTCGCCTAGGTCTCAGTGTTTGCTATATGTAGTGGTGCTATAGTTTATGTATGCTATAGAGACAGTAAGTATAGATCGAATACCTTTCCCAGTTGTATTTCTTCCTAATTTGGATTTAAGATCCGTTATGATATATTATATTTTATCTTTTAATTTGTTTTATGGTTTTCAGATTTTGACGATGGAACGGTGTACTATTTAGATTTTGCTATAAAAAAAATAATTCCTATTGTATTATTTGAGTGATAATATGTGTCGTTCTCGTAATAGTTTTTAAGGATGCTGATAGGTAGGTTACGCTCGATCCAAGGTCCAAACTTCTTTATTCTCTATGTGTTTCTCCTGGGTCGAGTTAGGCCTCCTTTATTTAGTTTATCTGATTATTCTTTATTGAAAGATCCAGAATTGTTTATGAGACCACATTATTGTGTAGTGATCACCCATACAGTGCGGGAGCTGTATGGTTTTTAAGATAGAGAAGAAGTTAGCAGGGTTTTAAAACTAAGTGTTATCCAGTATGTATTTGTGTCTCTGTTTTGTCTGTTTATGTTCTACATGGGGTGTTTTCAAAGACTCTTTCATGAGCCTATCCACTTCGCGTAGCGCCATGTGACTTAGCCCCATGTTGTCATCGCCTTTTACTTCCCCATATAGTTTCCCTGTATCCCTTACTATATATATCTTTAGAATTTTCTTTCAGATAAAAACAAAAACAAAAAAAAAATATTAAAATATTACAAAATTAAAAAAAATAATTAAAGAATTCTCTCTTTCCTTTTCTCTTTCTTTTCTTTTTTTTTAAAAAAAAGGTTTAATGTTTTTTTTTGTGAAATATTTGAATTATAATTTAAAATTTTCTTTGAAATATGGCTGTTGTGGGTTGAGAGGTGGGGGTATGGGTATGGCATCGGCTCGCAATTGCGCTACTCGATCCTTCGGTCTGTAATACCGATTCCTCCCTCCCCCTCTCCCCCAATTCCAACATAAAATGCGTTATATCAGCCTGACGTAAGTATCTGTTCGTCGAAAGACGTAGACAGTTCGTATTGTGGTTAATATTCTTATATGTACCACGTATCTTATTTAAAAATCTTTATCACCTGTCCACAGGATATCATCGTAGTTACTATGTAGTCTATAATTTTTAGAACGATTTTGTTTTCGTAGTCTACATCTATGAATAAAATGTTATTTTTGTTATACTTATATTTTATGCAAATTTCCATTATTACCATTATCCTATTATGTTTAGTTTTATCACATTGGGCAATCGTATGTAGTTTGGTGAAGTTCGCTGTTTTACATAAAGGGCATTTCGGCATTATCCTGATCATACGACGTTTAATTGCTCCTTCGCCTGTTAGCCATGCGTTGTGCAGGTATTTAAAAATTATACTTTGTGTTTTGACAGATCTTATTTTTCCCCAATTTTTCCAAGTTTTTGTCCAATTTACCCCCCACCCCCCAGTTGTCCTGCTCTACCCTACATTTTATATTTTGGGGATTTAACTACAGCTTTCATCAATGATACAAAGTTACAAAGTTGTAAACCATGTCTACATCATACGCTAAATACTGTGATGTATTTATTCTTTTATTGTTGTTGTTGTTTCTTAAACATATTATAATGGGTATCCCTTCATCAGCGCGCAGGTCAAAAGCGCACCGATCAATGCGCGCCGACAGAAGCGCGCAAGACAAAGGCGCCCACCGACAAAAGCGCACAAGACAAAAGCGCGCAAGGAATAAATTATAAATGTTATTATTTCAAATAAATAAGCAAATATTCGCTATTTGAAAATTGTTTAATAGTATTAATATGAGTTTCAGTGTATTTATTTCTATCACTGTTCGACATGCGATATCCATCGTTATTGATTTTTTTTTTGGGGGGGGAAGGCACCAGACAGATGCCCCTTCCCCCGCTTGTCCCAAAAAAACAAGGAAAGTGTTTATATGTATGTGTTTTCCCCCAGGTGTGTTGTACGTTTTTTTTTTAAGAAAAGAATTCCGGTCAAAAATTTATTTTAAAATAATTTTTGATGGGGTATTTGTTGGATTTCCCAGTGTTTTCTACAGGGTGGTTCTTCTGAGTTGGTTTCTATCACCTTACTCGAAGTCCCATTCCTGATTTTCTAGTTGACCTTGGCTAGAGGTCACCTATATCCTGTGTGTGCTATGTGTATATTGCTATTGTATGTGTGCTATATATAGTTTTCTTTGTGGGGATAGCCAGTTATTTCAAATTTTAACCCAGTTGTCTTATAATCTTATATTTTATTAATGGTTATATTTTTTCAAATTTGGAATTTGGCGAAGAAACGGTGGACTATTGGTTTTGAAAAAAAAAGAAGCTATTGTTTTATGTGTGTGTTGGTCTGTGTCGTTCTTCGCTTAAATTAATATGATTAGGTCGGTTGGGCTCGAGCAGGGGCCCACACTTTCTTTATTTACTGTATTTCTCCCTGCTCGAGTGAGTCCACCTTTATTTATTCAAGATTATGTTAAAAAAAAAAGAAAAGGTAATTTTTATATTCATTTCCCGCCAAATGGGGATAGATACACAGTACGGGAGCTGTGTAACAGAAACAAAGTGAATTAGGTCTAGAGTATATACGAGTAATTATTTCTTTGTCTTGTACGCCTGAGTTTCCCACCTGGGGATATTTCCAAAACTATTTCACGGGCCTGTTCACTTCACGTAGCGCCATGTGACGTAGCCCCGCTACTTCATTATCATTCATCAGTTATGATATGCTCTTTCTTCTTATGCGACTCAGTCTTTTCCATGGTTAGATATGATTTATAAATTTTTACAATATGAAATTGGTATTTATAGTTTTCTAGGTTTATACTGCATAAATATGCACCTTGATGTCTGCTCATTGAAAACAGTGATTGAAACCATTACTTTATTTCTACTCAATACTAAGAGTGTACACACTTTGATGTCTGCTCACTGGAAAGTGATTCAAACTATTACTTTATTTAATTCGAAATGAGACATTAATCAAAGTTATAAGGTGGCGCTATACAGTTTCGCATTTTGCATAGGGATAGGATTTTAAAGAAAAAGAATGTCCCCGGCTTTCCTCACTGGTTATACTGGCTATTTAAAAAAGACCTTGCATATCTTAGGTATAATGCAAAGAACCTTTAATTCCCTTTATTTTGGTGTATGATTGATGGGTGTACTATGGGTTATAGAGTATACAGCTGGCCTTACTTCAAATGTGCACCTTTCAAAAAAGTGCTAGCTCTACTTGGTCATTTTTCCTTCCTGAACTTCAGAGGTAAATTGTGTAAAAAAGAGCCGATAACTTTTTTTACATTTTATATATTTGGTAATTCATTCATTGCACTTTCAGAAGCTGGTATTGTCTAGTCTGTCAAAATTCATTTTCCCTATTTTAATAGCTGCTATGTATAGTGTACTTTAGACTAATTCAGACTGATTTTTTAACACAAGGGAGCAGTCATTTTAGTTAGCAGTGTGCTTAAATCATGTAAAATTTCCAAAAGTACAATATCCAAAAGAAATATCATCCACATTACATTAATGTAGCATAGAGGTATGCAAACATTCTCTCCACTGTGTATGTTTTAAATGCGAACTACTTCACCTTACATACGTCACTCTCTCAAAAGTACATATTATCCGGTGAGTGACACCTAATAAGATTATAGGCTTATAGTTTATGATGCGCGCTTTTAACGGCGCGCATTTGACGGGCATATTTCGCTGCGCGCTTTTGTCGGCGCGTTTTTGACCTGCGCGCTAACGATGGGTTCCTTATAATGTTCTAAAAATCGATTACTTTTAATTAAATATGAAAATGTCCAAATCTCTCTCTCTCTCTCTCTCTCTCTCTCTCTCTCTCTCTCTCTGTGTCACAGAATTAGGCAAAGAAATAATTTGGTTTTATCTTCAAACTATTCGACTATTTCTCGTTGTACATGCGTACAGCGTTATCTAGGGTGAATATGTTTTTCCAGGTAAGCGACTGTATTAACATGTACCTAGCCACAGAGATTCCTTGTGACGAGGTAACATGACTAACGGGATATGCACGGGTATTTTACCCTAACTTGTACTCACTCTCCTATGGATTTAAGTAAGACCAATTTCTAAAACCACATTGGTTGTTTTTGGATCACGTCAAGGAGTATACACTCTCCATTGTTCTCCAGCCATAGGGCTGACTGTTATGGTAGCTGACTGTGTTTGAAGCTGATTCTGACTGTTATTGTAGCTGACTGTTATTGTAGCTGATTGTGACTGTCGCTGTGATTGTGTCTATGAAGTGTGATTGTCATTGTGACTGTGAATATGACTAGAGCGGTCTGAAGCTGTCCGAAGCCGTGTAAAGTTGCTTAGTTGCTGAAGTTTTCAGAACATTTAATGCTACTTGCTGTCGATACGTATGTATGTATGTACGTATGTCTGTGCCACGGACGTAGACGTAGCAAATTAGAAAAAGTGCTGTATGCTATCTGTACGTGTAACGTATGACTGTACTCGTGGTGGATTCATAAAGGGTGCGAGCGGTCGATAAGATTGTGGATAAGCCCAAGGAATCGTGCGACTGTACAAGGGGTCTAGAAGCATACGTTTGGATCAATTGTTGTTCCATTGCATTTTTTATATCCATAAGATTATTTTGAATCTTCGTTATGTTCATAAGATTATTTTGAATCTTAGTTGTGTTCTTAAGATTATTTTGAATCTTAATAGAATTTTATTCGAGATTATGTGAATCTCTTATTGTGTAAAATACTGTTTGAAGCGTATGTGCGGTCCGTGAGGTTTCTTGGATCTGTAATTCATTTTGATTTAATATTTTTGGTTTATTTTCGATGTATGAATGTTGTGAAGAGTGATCTGAGTAAATCGTATGTTGAGAGCGTGAGAGATTCATTGCATTTTTACATCATATATTTATCTTTATTAATTCATTCACAAATTTCCATCTTTCTCACATTGTGTTTGTCTTATTCATTTAGTCCAAAAACCCACTCGGTTGCAATTCTTTCTCTCTCTCTCTCTCTCTCTCTCTCTCACACACACACACACACACACACACACACACACACACACACACACACACACACACACACACAAACACACACACATTCTCTATGAAACGACGAGCGCAGAGGATTTTTGTTTGTGCCATCTCACGGTGTGTCTGGACTTATGAGTGACTGTAAAGGTTAAGTCAAACCGACCAAAGGGTGAGAGAGAGACAGAGACAGAAAGAATTTTAAGGTTAAACCAACAAGAGAGAGAGAGAGAGAGAGAGAGAGAGAGAGAGAGAGAGAGAGAGAGAGAGAGAGATATGATCAGTAGTACTGTTATTAAAGCAGAATAATGCTTTAGATCAATTGTAAATATATTAAAATATTTTAATTACCTCTTGTTGGCTCGTCATGTGGCTTAGTTTCTATTCCACATTAATTTCCATTCGCCGGTACGTGAATGGCAAAGCGTTCATATGAATGGCGTATCTAACCAAGTGTTTATAGTGCTCAACTTTCTTCATTAAAACCATCTTTTATGTTTAATTCGCAAGTGTTTATGATATTGACTTAATCAATGTGAAAAAAAATAGAAATTAAATAAAGAAAACAATCAACTCATTGATATTCAAAGGTGATTGTGAATAGCCACAAAGGCATAGAACTACATTCTGTAGCGGACACACTCGGTTCATTCACTCGGTCAATACAAAGTTGCCTGTAGTAAATCTTAACTCCATTCAAAGGGCAAATATATGTCTTTGCATATGATATAAATAAAATATATGTATAGTATGTACACTGTATGAATGATATCCCACTCGTTGTTCTTATGTCGTGTTTAGGCTCGAATAAACAGTAACACAAGAAAGAGTGAAAACAACAAGCTTTAAAAATATAATAATTTATTTTCCTGGAAACATTATGTAAAAATTAATAAAAAATATGAACTTACGGTTTTAAGAATCAAATCCAAAAAAAAAATCCAATAAAATTCCACGAATAAATTTTTGAAATCCTAACAACAAAATGTACTACTGATTTCAAGTTTGAATCCCGACGAAGAATCCAAGATGGAAGGCGATGACGTATGACGTAACCTGTAGTATTGAAGTCTACAGTTCCTTGTAGAAACAAGAATAATCACTCCGGTTTTGGAAATTCAAATAAATTTTTATAAAAACTGTCCTTGTTCAACAATTTCACATGAGCACACGTATTTCCCAGGTAAAAAGAATTAATCTTTCTGATTCCAATTAATTTGAAATAACTCTAATCCAAGTAATTTGAAGTAACTCCAAACAGCACAACATACAACTTCCAGTGTAAGAAAAGGCCCAGCTAACTGAGAATCTCTCCAAAACAAAGGTTATATCGTACTCTAAAACGCAAAGAGGGTGTCATGTGAACATGTTCTTGAAGCTCGTAGAAATTAGGTACTTGTTAAAGATCACGTCCACCCAGTGTGACCCTGACAAAAAACAATCATTTTACTCTAAGAAAAAAATTGTTTATTTCTTAAACACGTAGTCCCATCATGATCTCGACAACAATTAATCTATTTAAAATAAAAATAGAACTTGTTTACGTGGTTGCTACTAATTTTGAATCAAGGTCAGGATCTAGGTCAACATATGATTGTTTACAAAACGAACAGTAAAGATCAAACTATTTTCTGAAAAAAAGTATCATCTCTAGTGAATAAATTTACATTACAATAGCATGTAATACAAAAATTAAAACTGACAAAACAATGAACTTGAAATAAATATATATTAAATCAAATATAATTAAATAAAATATGCATAACATTGTATACATTTTTCATTACAAGGAAACTCAGCAAGCCTGGTTTCCTTTTAATGAAAAATGTATACATCACGTGATATATCATTGATACAGCATATATACTATACATATATTCTCTCTCTCTCTCTCCCTAATTATATATATATATATACATATATATATATATATATATATATATATATATATATATATATATATATATATATATATATATATATATATATATATATATATATATATATATATATATATCTCCCATCTTTATTGCTTTCCGAATCTATTTCAGTCGGATGTATTGGACTTTTCCATTAGAGCAAGTTGTAAACTTACAAGTATTGGAGTTAGTTGCTTTTGTACAACTTTGTGAAGATTGGTATTAACAAGTATTGAAATATTATGAGATCCTCAGTTCGCCAATAATTTTTAAATGTAATGTCATGAAGTATAAAGTAAATAATGGATCATTAGTTATTTGCACTCCAATTTAGAAGAAGAAAAAAAAAGACTCAGTACCGTTGCATAACTTTTAAAATACGACGTAAAGAAGAAAGACAAATATTGGTATAAACCGTAGCATCAACCACTTTCTAATGAATACTAGAACAAATACATGTAAAAATCATACGTGTATGAATCTATTTATGTCTCCGTGCACAATATCTATTGACATGAAAGAAAAATCGAGTAGAGAGTGATTACTGGTAATAAAATATATTGAAATATCATGAGATCCTCAGTTCTCCTCTAATATTTAAATACATTTTAAAACCAATAATCACTCTCTACTCAATTTTTATTTCATGCCAATAGATATTGTGCATGCAGATATGAACAGTCTTATAAAAGAAAGTTATTGGATATATAAGTTAGATACTTTGTATTCTAATAGGCTTAATACCAAGGCACGAAATTAAATTGCACAAAATGTTAATTCAAAGTTTGATATGTTGTATATCCTTTATAAAAATAAAATTGTATGTATAACATTAAATACAGTAAACACACTCAGATGCACAATTTCCACACTTAATGCAGTAAACACACTCAGATGCACAATTTCCGCACTAACTACAGTAAACACACAATTTCGACACTTAATGCAGTAAAATACCCCAAATGCACAATTTCCACATTAAATGCAGTAAACATACCCAGATGCACACTTTCCACACTAAATGCGGTAAACACACCCAGATGCACAATTTACACACTTAATGCGGTAAACACACCCAGATGCACAATTTACACACTTAACGAAGTATACACACCCAGATGCACAATTTACACACTTAATGCAAGAAACACACACATATGCACCATTTAATACACTAAATACAGTAAACACACCCAGATGCACAATTTCCACACTTAATGCAGTAAAATACACAAAGATGCACAATTTCCACATTAAATGCAGCAAACACATTCAAATGCACAATTTCCACGCTTAATGCAGTAAACATACACATATACACAATTTCCACAATAAATGCAGTAAACACACCCAGATGCAAACTTTCCACAATAAACACAATAATCACACAAAGATGCACACTTTCTGCACTAAATGCAGCAAATACACACAGATGCACAATTTCCACACTAAATACGGTAAACACATAGATGCACAATTGCCGGACGCAATGCAGTAAAAACACACAGACGCACAATTTCCACACTAAATAAAGTACACACACACAGATGAAAAATTTCCGCACTAAATGTAATAAACACACACAGATGCACAATTTCCATACTAAATGCAGTAAACACACACAGATGCACAATTTGCACACTAAATACAGTAAACACACACATATGCAGAATTTGTGCTACAGCTGTCACAAGGATTTTTCTTGATGTGCTTTGGACCCGTTTGGCGCAATAGAATTAAAATATCTAAGATACTTGATGTAGTAATTATTCTCAATGATGCATTAATTTAGAAATGATTAAAATTGATATCATGACTTTATATATACCAATCGAGTTAATTACAAAATAATCTCATCATTCTCAGCAATTTTAGACCATCCTTCTTTATATTGATTCACTTCTTTGATTTTTATCACCTTCTGTAACTTGGCTTGCCTTCGCGTCACATCATGTACTCAAATAATAATTTGGTTCGTAGGCATTTTTAAATGTAATGTCATGAACCATAAAGTAAATAATGGATTAGCAGTTATTTGCACTCCGATTAAGAAAAAAAAAAGAATCAATACCGGTGTATAACTTATAATATACACTGTAGAGAAGAAATAAAATATACCGATGAATACTAGAACAAATACATGTAAATATCATACTTGTATGAATCTATTTATGTCTCTGTGCACAATATCTATTGACATGAAATAAAAATCGAGTAGAGAGTGATTATTGGTAATAAAATGTATTGAAATATCACGAGATCCTCAGTTCTCCTCAAATATTTAAATACATTTTAAAACCAATAATCACTCTCTACTCGATTTTTATTTCATGCCAATAGATATTGTGCATGCAGATATGAACAATCTTATAAAAGAAAGTTATTGGATATATAAGTTAGATACTTTGTATTCTAATGGCCTTAATACCAAGGCACGAAATTAAATTGCACAAAATGTTAATTCAAAGTTTGATATGTTGTATATCCTTTATAAAAATACAATTGTATGTATCACACTAAATACAGTAAACACACTCAGATGCACAATTTCCACACTAAATGGAGTAAAAACACCCAGATGCACAATTTCCACACTTGATGCTGTAAACACATACATATGCTCAATTTCCACAAGTAATGCAGTAAATCCACACAGATGCACAATTTCCACACATAATGGTGTAAAACACACACATATGCACAATTTCCACACTTAATGCAGTAAATGCAACCATATGCACAATTTCCACACTTAATGCAGTAAATACACCAAGATGCACAATTTCCACACTTAATGCAGTAAATACACCAAGATGCACAATTTCCACACTTAATGCAATAAACACACACATATTCACAATCTCCACATTAAGAAAGCAAACACACCCAGATGCACAATTTCCACATTTAATGCAGTAAAACACAACCAGGTGCACACTTTCCATACTTAATGCAGTAAATACACCCAGATGCACAATTTCCACACTTAATGCAGTAAAAACACCCAGATGCACAATTTCCACACTTAATGCAGTAAAAACACCCAGATTGCACAATTTCCACACTAAAAAAGTAAACACACCGAGATGCACAATTTCCAGACTTAACACAGTAAAACACACACAGATGCACAATTTCCACACTTACTGCAGTAAACACACCCAGATTGCACAATTTCCACACTCAAAAAGTAAACACACTCGGATGCACAATGTCCACACTTAATGCAGTAAACAGACTCAGATGGACAATTTTCACATTTAATGCAGTAAACACACACACAGATGCATAATTTCCACACTTGATGCAGTAAACAGACTCAGATGCACAATTTCCACACTTAATGCAGTAAACAGACTCAGATCCACAATTTTCACACTTAATACAGTAAACAGACTCAGATGCACAATTTCCACACTTGATGCAGTAAACAGACTCAGATGCACAATTTCCACACTTAATGCAGTAAACAGACTCAGATCCACAATTTTCACACTTAATGCAGTAAATACACCCAGATGCACAATTTCCACACTTAATGCAATAAACACACACATATTCACAATCTCCACATTAAGAAAGCAAACACACCCAGATGCACAATTTCCACATTTAATGCAGTAAAACACAACCAGGTGCACACTTTCCACACTTAATGCAGTAAATACACCCAGATGCACAATTTCCACACTTAATGCGGTAAAAACACCCAGATGCACAATTTCCACATTAAATGAAGCAAGCACATCCAGATGCACAATTTCCACACTTAATGCGGTAAAAACACCCAGATGCACAATTTCCACATTAAATGCAGTAAACACTTCCAGATGCACAATTTCCACACTAAATACTGTAAACACACCCATATGAAAATTTCCACACTAAGAAAGTTAACATACCCAGATGCACAATTTACACACTTTATGAAGTAAACACACCCAGGCGTACAATATACACACTTAATGCAGTAAATAACATATGCACAATTTCCACACTAAATACAGTAAAAATACACAGATGCACAATATATACACTTAATGAAGTGAACACACCCAGACGCACAATTTCCACACTTAATGCAGTAAACACACACATATGCACAGCTTCCACACTCAGATATGGTTTCCACACTTAATTCTGTAATTACACCCAGATGCTCAAAATCCACACTAAATACAATAAACACACACAGACGCACAATTTCCACACTAAATGCAGTAAATACACACATATTTAAAATTTCCACACTAATTACAGTAAACACAAGCAGCTGCACAATTTCCAAAACTAAATACAGTAAACACACACGTATGCACAATTTCCACACTTGATGTTGTAAACACATACATATGCTCAATTTTCACACTAAATACAGTAAACACACATGTATGCACAATTTCCACACTTGATGTAGTAAACACACCCAGATGCACAATTTCCACACTTAATGCAGTAAACACGTACAGAGGCACAATTTATACACTTAATGCAGCAAACACACCCAGATGCACAATTTACACACTAAATACAGTAAACACACAGAAATGTACAATTTCCACACAAAATACAGTAAATACACCCAGATGCACAATTTACACACTAAATGCAGTAAACACACCCAGATGCACAATTTACACACTAAATGCAGTAAACACACCCAGATGCACAATTTCCACACTAAATGCAGCAAACACACTCAGATACACAATTTCCACACTAAATACAGTAAACACACAGAAATGTACAATTTCCACACTAAATACAGTAAAACACCAAGATGCACAATTTACACACTTAATGCAGTAAATACACCCAGATGCACAATTTACACACTTAATGCAGTAAATACACCCAGATGCACAATTTACACACTAAATACAGTAAACACACAGAAATGTACAATTTCCACACTAAATACAGTAAAACACCAAGATGCACAATTTACACACTTAATGCAGTAAATACACCCAGATGCACAATTTACACACTAAATACAGTAAACACACAGAAATATACAATTTCCACACTAAATACAGTAACATACCAAGATGCACAATTTACACACTTAATGCAGTAAATACACCCAGATGCACAATTTACACACTAAATGCAGCAAACACACTCAGACGCACAATTTCCACACTAAATACAGTAAACACACAGAAATGTACAATTTCCACACTGAATACAGTAAACACACACAGAGGTACAATTTCCACACTAAATATAGTAAACACACTCAGATGCACAATTTTCACACTAAATGCAGTTAAAACACCCAATGCACAATACATGCACCAAATGAAGTAAACACACACAGATGCACAATTTGTGCTACAGCTAGCACAAGGATATTTCTTGACATGCTTTGGACCCATTTGGCGCAATAGAATTAAAATATCTAACATACTTAATGTAGTAATTATTCTCAATGATGCAATAATTTAGAAATGATAAAAATTGATATCATGACTTTATATATACCATATCACGTGGAACGTATTGACTGGGTCCGTTTTTACTTGATACTAGCATTGGCGATGAATCCAGCAAGATTTGTCTCCCTTCTTTCGTTTTCCTCCAATGTTAATACTCAAAGTCTCATAATGCTTTGTTTCTACAAAATAGTACTTTTTCCAATGTTTCTCATGGTTATGTGTATGTTTCATATGATTTACATCATGTTTCTGGTGTATATGGGCAGGTCTTGTGTAGTTTTTAGTGAATCATGCGCCTGAGGAGAGTTTGAATGGTTGTGCTTTAAAATTTTTTATAATTTTCAAGTGAGGTTAAGTCAACATTTATTTCTCTATGCCATACGTAAATTTCTCAAACCGTTGTTAACTGGTAAGATTTACATGTATTTTTAATTTTAAAAGAAATTGGTTTTTGAGAAGCATTAGAAACCAGGAATGATGCTTTTTAGCATGTTTTTGCATGAAAATTGGCAAATATGAATATTTAGGTTTTGAGACTAACTGTGGTTTAATTTTTTTCATATGCTTAAATTTTCATTATTTTGTAAAATAAAGATACGTTCTCATGGCCATATAAATTCATGGATTTGTCCCTGTATAAATTCATAGATTTGTCTATGTACAAATGTTGATAGCTTTAATGGTTCCAACAACTGTACTGATAATTTTCAGGACTGTATAAATTAATCGATTTATCTCTGTACAAATGTTGGTAGCTTTAACGGTTCCAACAACTGTACTGATAATTCTCACGACCGTATACATTCTTAGATTTATCTCTGTACAAATGTTGGTAGCTTTAATGGTTCCAACAACTGTACTGATAGTATGAGCACAAATCAAACACCCTACCAACTAAGCTACTGCGGCTTCCTAAAGAAGAAAATCATCTTTGGGTTAGATAACTATAGTGATATAGGTACTTCTAAGCAATTGCAGTAATGCCTTCCGATTGTAAAATTAAGCTTCGCTAAGGATATACACTTGCAGTTTGGTGTTTAATCAAAGTAGGATGTAGAGTGCAATCAATTAAGCAAGTGATTCAAGTTTAAGTAACAAATAAAATAAATTCATAAAATAAATGACATGAATGTCACCCTGAGTCGAATCTCTGTCAGGTAGTTTTCTTTTTTACCCAGAGATAATAAAAGTTACAATTTTAATTTTAGTCCTTCTTGCTCCAAAACTCCTGGCCACAATATAAATTAATACAAATATGTGGTAAGAAAATGGCAGTGTACATAGGGTTTCTCAAGCTGATATTTTCTCCACTTGTGGAAAAACGCATGTTTTGAGTAAAGTTAAATTTGAGCCTTGGGTCTCTTCAGAAGAAATCCAGGAATTATGGTTTTCTGTTTAGCTGTATTGTGATGAATATTACCAAAAATTCATTGCATGTTTTTTACCACGGTAACTGCATGTATAGATTTTGATAAAAAATAAAATGTGGGAAAGATTAATGCAGCCATTTCTCTTCGATAAAAATATCCAAAAAATGTCAGTTTATTTAAATTTGTTTATACTTGAGGTTTGATTCCATCCTATGACGGAAAGGAAATGACCACACACGTTATATCCTATTTTTATTGCAGATAAGTCCACAGGGGCAGTCTGTTAATTGGAAAGCTTGGTGAATTTTCGCCAGTTGCTTTCTTTGAGGAAATTGAATTAAAAACAGAGGGATAGATAGTAACAGACAAGGCACCACAATACCCCCCCCCCCAACTAAGGTGTTAGGTACCTTACCTTACCTTACCAATAGTCGCACTTTTGACCTCATCTGATATATTCTGCACTTTGTGTGAATTGTAGGTGCGAGTGATTTCAAAGCAGAGATAAGGGTATTACAGAATTCATTCTCAAATGTTCATCAACTGGAACAGGTCGCAAGAAACAGTACAGACTGTTCAGTCACCAAAGCATAATTTTGTAGTTATTATTTTCATTCATTTAAATCCATTGATTCGTTGTATTATTAAGTTGTGAACTCTTTTCAACCGAGAATCGAATGTCTTAGCATTTGGGACGTGTGTCCACTGGCATAGTCAGTGATTTACAACCCAAAGGATAGCAGTAATAGTTAACAAAGAGGCTAATTATGTCATGATTTCAATTAGGAATGCGAGTAGTGGCTAGAAAGGACATTAATTTATAGTAATAGAGTTGTGAGTGTGTATAAGTTTGCGAAATGACCTTAACTTAGTTATGTTGAACTACAAAAGACAATAAATAGCTCCATACCTGTACTGATAATGGAGAAGAGCACACACACACACACACACGCACACGCGTGAGAATGCACACAATTTCTGTAAACGGATTCATGTAAGGACTTTGTTCCTCTGATAATCATTTGAAGTTTATCTCGCCTTATTAATGCGGCCTTGGGTTAATTCCCGTCTGCCTTCTTAACCTGTTAGCACCTTTATAAACGTTAAATTTTCACACGCCCCCTTAGTTATGTTGGTGGTTCTAATTTGTTTTTCAAACTTCATTCGCTGGCTTGTTTATTTGATTGCAATGCATACTCTACTCAGATTAAACACTAAGTTGTAAGTTAAGTCTTGGCGCAAGCTTAACTTGAAAATAAAAGAACCGACTTGGAACGAGTTTGTCTCATTAAAGTTAATTAACTAGCAAGGTGACTTGGCTTGCTCTTTGTTTTTTTTGCCACATTTATTAATAAGTGACAAAACCTAAATACTCCTTTGGAGGGAGGTTGTTGTGTATAAATACTAGAGGTTAACAAACGTCCCACTTCACTACTAATATGTTGGGCGTAATATAATTGTGACAAATGTAGACATTTTGATAAGTTGTTCATATATTAGAACAACTGTACAAGTGTTTTCTGAGACAGCAAATGAGCAAAATAACAAAATATAATAACACACAAACCTCAATCACACAGTAATAACTACTTTCAAAGTATAACAACACTATAATACACAATCGCAAATCATCGAACCGTCAAAATTCGAAGATACCCGCTAATAAAATTTATTGGGCTTGAAAGCTAATGATGCAAATGCAGGGAACGATTATTCTTTCCAAACGAGCACGGAATTTTGTTCAAGATGTAAGAAGAATACACCCCCCACCCACCCCCGTCCCGATCGACCCTAATCTTGCAGCATAAATTATTCGGAGTGGGATTTTTAAAAGATTTTTATGTAAAAGATTTTTTGTCTGTTTTCCTGTCCCATCCCATAATTGTGTAATCTGTTGAGTTTTCCCTACTTTGATGATATATCACTTTCCAAAAGATTTACAAATTTGGGTTTCTAGGATAGTATCCCCCGACCTTTGTTTTATCCTGACATGATCAATCGACACACTGCAAAGGAAATAAATTATGATTGGTTTATGCAAAGTATTGTATGCCTAAAAAAATGTGTAACAAAACAATTAGCTATGTTCATGATAGTTGTCTGAAGTCAATATTTTGGGATATTACCACTCAGCATAAGCTAAGACAATTGCAATTAATGTAGCTAATGGTTTCCTTTCTCCCCGTTATTAGGAGGGATGAAACCGGAAGCCAATTAATTTTAAGGTCAAAAGGATTAATCAATTTGTTCTCGTGTTGAACCTAATGGACCGATCGAAAGACAACAATTATAAGGCAACCAGATATCACCGACGCCGCTCTGTTGTTATGATCGAGACAAACAGTGACGATGATTTACTAAGCGCGATATTATTTTTTAATTTTTCAACTCAAGATCAAAGATTTAACTATGCTGATATATTGTGTGGTCTGTTCCCTTAGACATGCAATTGCATCTCTTTGATGATTCTGTATTACTCATTTTATTATGCAGGTGTGAAGTTTGGGGATTTGAAAGTACCACAATTATTGCAAATCTGCACATCGAATTTTTAAGAAGCATCATAATGCTGAGGAAAAGTACTCCCACTTTATGCTTTATTCAGAACTAGGAAGGAAACACATTGATATAATTATCAGATCACGAATGCATGATTATGGCTGTCTGTCATCATTGGTAAACGAACTAAACTATCTAGACTTCATCAAATACTTTTGAACGAGGCGATATTAACGCTAATACTTTTAAATGGGTGAATAACATAAGGAACACTGATAACTGCTGGGAGACCTGACCGCCTATATTCTGACTCTGTTAATAATCCGAAAAGGAACAAAACGCATGATAACAGAAAATTTGAAAGACATTTATGTACAGGAATGGCAATCGCTGGTAACTTTAACATCCGAGGGCAAAGTTTACCATTGTTCAAAAGAAGACCCACATGTGAAAAAACTACTTATTACTGTTACCTAGGAATCAGTATTTGCCATTGATAAAGTTCAGGCCTTCTAATCACAGACTTCCCATTGAAACCAATATTTGGGATATTAAACCTATTTGAGAAAAGAAAATGTAACCATTGTGATGAAAATGGCATTGGTGACGGGTACCATTATTTATTCAATTGTTCCATATTTCACAAAGAAAGAAATATGCTTCTAAAACGGTTCTATTAGAGCAAACCATCTTTTTTTTAAAAAAAGTTATCAAATTTGCCACCAAAAATTGCCAAATTCTTCGAATTGTTGCCAAATTTGTTGCTGTAGTAATGAATGTAATATGATAAACTTCGTACTATCTCTGGAAGCGTAAATTCACAACGATGCATTATTTTTGTTTTTCTCTCTTACAACTTTTGTACACTTAAGGAGATCAAAACAATGTTCCATTTATATACCCAAATGATCTCACATTACGTCTGAATGTTACATGTATGTACCCAGATGATCTCACATTACGTCCGAATGATTAGTCTTACTCTGAGTGTAAACGTTGACCTATGATGTGATTTGTAACGCCATATGTTACTGACGTCGCCTTATGGTATTGTAGCAGTTGTGATAGTCTCATAGCCACCTATGTGTGGCATGAGATATATTTCTATTAATACCAGATTTGTTGTTCTGTTTTGAAATATGCTCGTTGTATAAAACAGTAGATTGAAAGGCAAGATCGCATTGGGGTCTAGAGGTCTTTTGGGGATAACTTGATTTTGAGGAAATCTGCTGGTCATTTTCCCGATACACAAACCTGGACCTGGAATGTAGGTTCGCAAAGCCAGTGTGTATAGTTTTACAATCATAAATATAAAATGTATGTGCGACAGGTTCTTCCAGCACGGACTGTTTTGTGACGAAAGGGCAAAATTAGAAAGAAAGATGTGAAATGTCCAAACAAGAGCGAGGATGGATCGAAAGAAGACGATTTCCGTGATTCGCTCCCACTAGTCCGCTAATCGGTAAACTGTATTTGTGCCAGTCACATTCTTCTATACTCCCTAAGAGAATATAATATTTAGATACTTGAAGGCCTTACTAATACTAACTTCGATACTGCCCGTATTTGGGTGGGTTTTTTCTGATACTAGATCACACAGCGACGTTTCACTTGCTGGCCACAGTTCGTTTGAATAGTCGTCCACTCTATCAATTCGTACCTCGTATATATTAAAGTTATTATCGATAATCTAGTTCTCACATCATCTTTAATAAGTACACAGTCAGTTCCAACACAGTTCCAATGAGACGATACATGAACCACTATTAGAGTACCACGTCAGCATACTCACTCATACTGATTGTTTCCATGAATTATAAAATGGGAATTAATTTAAATGTAACCGGAAGATGGGCTGTAGTCAGTAATATAAAAGTCACATTTGAATAATTTAATGAACCTGATTATGAAGGATTGGTACTTTTTGAAAATGATGTCAAGAAGTAATAATCAATTAGATGCTTGATGCTGAAAGGGTTTATATTTTAGTAATTGAAATCTATGATACTATCGTCTCAAAAAGTCAGTTGGGGGCTTTGTCTGTGCAATTATTTATATGTTTAATCAAATACCATTTGTCTGAAATGGGGTTTATGTTATATATGGAGAAGAAGATCTGTTCTACATTTCATTCCTGATTTATCTTTAACAAAACATTTGCAATTATGAATTTACACTGATGATTTTCAAAAGTGTTCTAAAATGTCATTACTGAATAATTTTGTCTTGCTGGCCATCAGTTCCCAAGATATCACATTATTCCTAAAACATCCAAATACAGAAAGAATAATCGTTTCCACGATCTGTACATGAAGGAGTTGTTGTCCTTCTACGAGCTATGTCCTCTGCAAAAACAAGAATTGGCTAATATTCTCGTACATAAATGTTTGAATATCGATTGAGTGTAGGCTGTGTGACATGCTAGCACACCCAGGTCTTGTGTCTGAAGCTAAACATCAAAGTCAGGTTTACAATCTATTACAATCTTTATGGTGTTTTCAATTGATCTCTGATGCATGTACAATCAAGATCATGCAGGAAAAGGGATATTCGAAAATAATACTGTGTGCGGTATGTATGTATGTGTGTATGTATGTGTGTATGTATGTATGTATGTATGTATGTATGCTGGCTGATTTTCAAAGGAGCTCGACGTTAATCTGTAGTAACCTTTTTCTTGTTTTCTTTTTTTCTTCTATTGTTTGTTTAACAGCATTTTTAACACATTATTAGCAATATCATCCAAGCTAAAACATACAACGTTTTCACAACTTCCCTGTAAGGCTGTGATTTGGTTAAGTGGAAATATAATGTTCCAGCCACGTTGCTAAAACGTTGCACATCAATATAATGTTAATAGTCATCTCATCTCAAGATTAAACAAATTACAAATGGCACGTACGTACATTGATATTAGCATGATGTACAGCAACTAGTGTCATTGTTACAAAGACAAAAACGTTTTCACAGCGTTGTACAAATGTTGTGTTTAATACTCCACTGTTAAGGGGAACAATAACTTTTTCGTAATTTTATTTCATGTTCATTTTCAAAAACAATAACTGTATGAAGGTTGCAATTTTTGTCCACAAATATGTAATTCGTAAGCTTTTATCATTATTATATATGATGTACGATCATTGCCTTTTCAATTTGTTACGATTCTACGAACCGAGGTTTGTAGTTCTTCATGTACCGGCATAATAACATTTGTGATTAATTATCTGCTATTTGCAACCGTCAAAGTAAGAACATTAGTTAATTAATGTAACATCTGCGTTTTTAGTTGCAGAAAGTATGAATTCTATTGCGATACAGATCTTCCTTTTTGACTGATTGTTCGAACATGTATGTTGAGGAATTCACGCATGTGTAAACACCATGCCACGAAAATGGAGATGTATTTAGGTAATAAAATGCTCTTATGTTACGTGTTTAGGCTCTAATAAACAGTAAAAAAAAGAGTGAAAACAATAAGCTTTTAAAAATTTAATAAATAATTTATTTCCCTGGAAAAACAATGTAAAAATGAAAAAATAAGAACTTACAGTTTTAAGATTAAATTGTTTTATTATCCAAGAATAATAGACGAATTCAATTTTAGAAGTCCTAGTAATGAAATGTTCTAATGAATTCAAGTTCAAGTCCCGACGAAAATTACAAAATGAAAGGCGATGACGTATACTGTAGCTAGTATTGTGTTGTTGTGTCTACAGGTCTTTGCTGATTCACAAACAATATCCCGGTGTTTGAATTTCAGTACAAAATTTCAAGAAATGTCTTTGTCCAAGAATTATGTATGAACACTCAAATATTTCCAGGAAAAAGAATTAATCTTTTACAATCCAAATAATTTGATTTAAAATTAAACTGTAACTCCAAACTGGTCACAATCAAACACTTTCCAGTGCGAAAGCCCAGCTAACTAAATTCGCTTTAGTCATCGGTATAAAACCTGAAAACTGCACAAAACAGATGCCCAGATAAGGGTCAAGTGATCATCTTCCACAACAGTTTAGAAGCTATTTGAATGTATAAGGTCACGATTGCCAGTACAGCCTTGATCTCACTCTAGGTATCCCACAATAAAAATAAATAAAAAAATAAGCTTTTTTTACTTGATTTTCAATCAAGGTCAGGAACTAGGTGGGCAAAAAGATACAAAATTCTATTTTTAGGTGTTTTCGACTAAAGAGTCATGTCAAACTAATTTCTGGAAAGTATCAAATTACAGTAAACAAAATAACATTACTTAACAGGTAATGAAATAAAATATAAAGATTTTAAAACTTGCAAACAATTAAATTAAATCAAATATAAATTAAATCAAATATACATAATAATGCTTTGAGTTAACTTTTTGGAATTGCTCATTCCCTTAGCTGAAGAACATAAGACTTATCATTCTTCATCAGTTATCATTCTTGACCAAAATATATTAAAAAAATCAAGTATAATAAAATGTAATAAATTACAACCGAAATTTAATTAATTATATTTTTGTCAACGTATACATTCTGAAATGCACACTTAAAGGCAATTAAATTTTGATAATTACAGACAAGAAAGGATCATATAACTGATGTTTTCATTTTTAATATTATGATGATGTTGATGGTAAACAGTCATTAATTACATTTTTTCAGTGATGAATGAGGTTTCTGTGAGTAATAAACACATTACACTTGAATAACATTTGTTATCAAACTATACAGTCTGTTTGCTAAGCAATAACATCTGTTATTAAACTGTACAGTCTGTTTGCTAAGCAATAACATCTGTTATTAACTGTACAGTCTATTTGCTAAGTAATATGTTATCAACTATACAGTCCGTTTGCTAAGCAATAACATCTGTTATCAAACTGTACATTCTGTTTGCTAAGTAATAACATGCATAAGCTGTATTTTCGCAAATCGATTTAACCATCCATTTGCTTGAGTTGACAAGTGTATGCAAAAAATAACGTGTAATCCTGCTTAAAAATATTTAGGGATACACAAGTACAGCGAAGATAGTTCCCTATTTAACTTGACTTCTAAAATGTAAGCCGTGCTGAGATTATGTGACTTTTTTCAAGCATTACAATTATTTTTCAATTTGCAGGAGTTGAGCAGAAAATGACACAGACTGACTTCGCTGTGGAATATACCGATTAAAAAAGTCCAAGACATCAACATAAAAATAAGGTGATTGTAAAACATATGTTGTATTGCTTTCTTTTTCATATTCCACTTGACTCTTCCTAATTAATTATCCTTACAATGTAATCTTTTAGATTTTTATTCAGTTTATCTTAACAGTTAAATAAAAATTCTAAACAGTGCAGTGTGGGTGGAGGAGCCAGGACAGTAAAGTGTTTTGATTGCGCATGTTCAGGAAGCTGGGTTGTTTTTTCTGAGAGACATTATTTGCATAGCGACCTCTGAATGTTGCAATTTGGAAGACAGAAGTTTTATTTGATCATGTGGGTGGAGGTGTCTATTGGGTATATTGAGGGGGACGTGTCGAAGTACTATGTGGTTTATGGGAATCTGATGTTATGGATGTGACAATGCGAATTTATGGATATTTAACATTACGTGTGGGTTATTATAGACTCAAGTAGTACATAGATGATGCATTCTAGACTTTGCATGTATTTTGAATAATGTTTTTAAAGTTTCAAAAGTGGCCTTATAAAAACAGAGCGACTTAAAAACTTTGAAAGATATTGGAACGGCTTCTAAGCAAAAGAAGTATTAATCAAACTGACAAAATTCTCATTATTCTTCCATATTTTAAACGGAAAATTATTGGAGATAAAAGGAGTAACACAAAACCTGACTTATCTAAAGTAAAAACATTCTCATTCATTATATAATGAGTGGCCTAGTAAAATTATCGTACTCTTTCATTAGTTATTCACATTCCTTATACAACGTGTGGCCTAGCCATGTTGAGGTACTCCTCCTATACTAGCTGTCTACAATAAAAGACTGCGTATCATTTCTACAACGGGGAGAATTGTTTCGCATAAAATTATGTACCGAGAAATATGGCAAAACCTGTCTGGCAACAAACCGGAAGTAATTAGGATTCACTTGATTCATTCAGCAAAACTTACAGGTACGCTTCGTGAACTCTTCAAGCGTTAGTTTGAAAGGAGGTCGATTCTTGAGATACAACGTGTGCAAGCTGAGAATGAAGGTACAATATAAATAAAGGCATCCTCTCTCCGCTTTGCGATTAAATAAATGTAATGAAAATAAAAAACAACGACTTGCGTAGCCGGTTGTAACAAGATATTAAACTTTGTCAAGCCATATAAATGATAACCAAACCATATGAAACGTTTCATTCCTTAAGTCTTATTTACCTCCATAAATATAGAATAATTTTCAGACGTCAACAACTCAGTTTTATTGTAACGAACTGTTGTCTTGCACATATTTCTTGGTGTATCGTACGATCATGTGCAATATATAAATGTATCTGTTTGATTTAAGTTTGTCCCGCCGACCCCCCTCCCCCCGGACATATTCTTGCAGACGCACATGCATACAATCCTTCTTGGATGTCTTTTATTAGTCGTTTCCATAGCTTTTTCAAGTGGTATTAAATTTTATCCTGTTTTCTGCACACTCTCTGGAACAAGAAACATAAGGTATTCCAATTGTTGTATCGTATCTTCTCATTCGTCCACAAGTTAAGCTATCTCATCGAATGGTTGTTTCAAATAACATTTCCCTGCAAAGTTGGTAGAACTCATTAGGATATTTGACTTCATAGCATTTCCTATGAAGTGTCTAAATGTGTAGTATTGAAGGTAACCATGTTGTTCCATACTTTGACTTTCCTGAAAACATTTTGGAGAGAAACGCAAAACTGTATTATTATTGTTTTTCTAAACAAGAATTCATGCTTCTTATTTTAATTTCATACTGAATAATATATGTAGTTTGCTACAAGTCGGCAAATAATTGTTTCTGTGCGCATTATAGTTCTGTTTCTAATGAAGAAAGTCGCCTTGCAATTATACAACTACTAGTATTTCACACAGCCTATTACAAGAATATTGGGATTACAATGACTTTGTAAAAATGAGGATGTAACATATTGCTACGTTTATAAGAATTTTGCCTTAATAAATTATAACATATGTCAGATGTAACATAAAATACTTCTTTGTAACCAAATGTCACCATTATTACCAAATTTCCCTTACGCACCAGATGTATGTGTGATTTAACAATACATCTCAAGAGCAAGTACAACGAAAATTTAGAGGAATTAAATCCTATTCGAAATCCTTAAGAAGATATACAGGAAAAAGAAATAAGATAATTACTGCTACAGCAACAACAGCATGAAAAATACAATAGCTTGAAATTAAAAATGCAGTTGAGGTATAGCAAAAGAGAATACAAAAATTCGATAGAGAATCCTATAAGATATTATCAAATGACCTTCGTAAGTTTAATGGGAAAATATAAATAATCTACAAATATGTGATTACACAGCCGTAAGCTTGAATTTCTTAGTTACTGTAGATGAGATATTCAACAGTGAGCTACAGGAAGAGCTAGATGTTTAAGAGTTAGAAAACAACCTCATAGAAAACAACCTCATAGAAAACAACCTCATAGACAACCTCATAGAAAACAACCTCATAGAAAACGAGTTAAAGCATAATGAAGACAACATAGGAAGATTTTAAACTGATACCATGGTCAATATAGATCAACATTATTTTAAAGATTTTCCTTGTAAGTATTTCCTTTATCACAAAATAGGTTTTGATTCGAATTAAATACTTATCTGATGTTCTGTTATGTAATGAAATTGTTTTATTACTTGTCAAACCGCTACCTGAGAGTTTTCCATCTGTCTTCAGCGTCATCAAAATGTCAAGTACTGCTGGAGTTCCCAAAGGTTCAGTGCTAATGCCTTTTATATTACGTTTTGAGTCAGCGATATATCAGACAAGTTCAACTTGCTTGCGATGATACCTGCTGATGATACATGATACATGCTGATGATACATGATACATGTTGATGATACTTCCCTTGTGACGTATAATACAGATCCTTCACAAGTACAAAATATAATAAACAATGATCTCGAAAAACGTAATGCATGGGCAAACTACATGCTGGATACTTGTAACACTTCGAAAAGATATATTTTATTATTCACATACTGGCAGACGGACATTTCCGATCCGAAGTTCTGTTTTGACAATATCCATTTGCTTCCTATTAAATATCATAAAAACACTAGGACTAATATTGATCATATTAGTATGAACATTCAGAACGCATTTAAATATCTGTTTTTCGCGTCTAAAAATATTTGCTCTCAGGACAGCTTTGGCCAGACTATATATTATTATTCATACGTTCAATTTTAGAATATATGATTCAAGTCTAAAATATTTTCTCTACTGAAGGTTCGGACAGATTAGAAAAAAATTCAACTGACGCTATATATATTTAATTTCTATTGATTGTTACGGTTCTTTTATTATATGTTATGGGTTATGTAAAATTGTATTTTGTAGCTGACAGTATTCAAAATCAAGTTCACTGTCCACCTGACCAGAATCATTGATTTTTAAAAACAAATGTCTGTAAACAAATAATACATATTATTTTGTCTATGAGTATTGGTTTAATATTAAGATCATTATCAACAGAAGTAAATATGTTTATCTTTGTCTGAGTCAAAGACATTCTGTTTACCATGGTCTTTCTTATGATGTTAGTAACATTCTAATTATAACTATAGATTTGTTTAATAAATGAACTTTTGACCCTCATCTGGGTTATTTGTTTGTGTCCTACATTTATATATATATATATATATATATATATATATATATATATATATATATATATATATATATATATATATATATATATATATATATATATATATATATATATATATATATATATAAATACACATACATATATATATATATATATATATATATATATATATATATATATATATATATATATATATAAATACACATACATATATATATATATATATATATATATATATATATATATATATATATATATATATATATATATATATATATATATATATATATATATATATATATATATATATATATATATATATAATCTTGTTTACTTGAAAAAGTGATTTATTCGTAACATAACAGAAATCGTTTATACTGTCGTATTGAGATTTTGATTTAAGTGAAATCAGCTATTATTCTCTGGAAATACAATGTGCTCTTTAGTATTATCGTAAAGAGATATTAAGTGAGAATTAAGGAGAATTCAAATAACGAAACCTTGGATTATATTACTGCGATTCAACAAAAGAATTTTGGCACATCAAAAAAAACTCAGGACATTAATACATTAGTACATAGCGTTGGAAATTCTTTGGAATACCACTAAAGACTTTATTCATTAAGACTTGTATTAGTAATTTTTTGATTATTTGCGATTTAATTCACAATATTGTAAGTTATTTCTTGTATATTTTCATTTTGTATTTTAGGGAAATAAACTATAGGTTGAATTTCACAAAACTTGTTGGTTTTCGCTCTTTTGTGTTGCTTTCTTTAAGACCATATATTCGTATCACTGTGTATGTCATAGCGGCTCAGCAATACGGGTCATATACTAGTTACTTAAAATCAGATCTTGATTGTGAAGATCTGACAGCAACTTCTTAGGGGTCATAGTCTGGTGAAATTTGAATATGCCAATGGAAATGCACCTTTCAGACATCTTAAAGTGAATCAAATTGATCTATTAAGCCATACTGATCAGTCTCCCCAGTACGAAGATATAAGACTTAATCTGATCGGTTGATAAAATTAGCGATTGTGGTAATAGCATAGGTCACCAGAACATGATCCCTAAGCGGTTGTTGTCAGATCTTGACGTATGAAAGTGGGGATCAGATTTTCAGCAGATTGATGTGTGATGGTATTGCTGTGACATGATATGTTGGATAACGCGCAAGTGTAATCGCGCATTAACTTTCCATAATTCCCTCCTCAAAGGGTAAATGTTGCATAGTGAAGGTGGGTGACATTGTCAATAAGTGATACTATTCATGACTGTACCTCCTATTTTATCCCACAACGCACCCACCCCACCTTACTCACCCCAACACGTGTGTTTGACGTTTTTGGAGTTTGTAGGCGTATTTTTTTAAATTTATGATAAGTTTTGGTCAGTCAAGGTAAATATTGATCAACGGAGTTCCACCATGTAAAATTCCAAAATGGTTCATAAGATAATATAATTTATTTATCTATAGACGCTTTAAATATTTGATTTTCCGTAGAAACCATATGACAGAGAGTAATGTTTAATGTTAAATTCCCAGAGGGACATATTTAATGTTAAACTACCACAGATCCCCACAGGGTCAAATTTAATGTTAAGTCAATTACAACTCCATAGCTCCCTCTGTCCCCTATTATTCCCCATACCTACTTACATGTTTCTAATAGGAATGATATGAAACATAGGAACCGTCTATTTGTCAAAATCAAAATGCATTTGAAATAAATTTATTTCAAAATTTAGCTAATAAAATAGTTTCGAAACTTTTGATCATTATCTCCTAATTACAAGGTATTAATAGGGCTTTTAGGTGCAGATATCAGCATTTATATCATCTTCATATGCGATATGAATAGAAAACATTATCTTTTAATTCGTCTTACCAGTTTATTGGTGCTTTTTTGATTAAATTAAATCATTCATATAATATATTACATATGCTGTTAGTAATAATTATATCAATTGTATGACAGTTGTCGTGTAAAAAAAATATAAAATCTGCATCATATAAATAGCTTTTCAAGATCCTATTTCACAACCTGTTTTGCTTTACTTCAAATAAAACTAATGAAAATATTGAAAAGAACGTATTAGATGTTCTTTTAGTTATGTTGTGAAGGTCCTCACGAACTAACCACAGGCATCCGCTATTTATACCACTTCACATGGTCTTGCAATTTCTCGAGGAAGAGCTCATCGGTTCCGCATTGCAAGAGAATGCCTATTTTATATTTGCAATAGCGCCATATTATGTAGGATTGTGTTATTCCGCGTCCATTTTAAACCTGTCAAGCATAGGAGTTCATCCGGAAATATTAAAAAGTCCCTTCAGCTGACTGTAACTCAAAGCGCGATAAATACCGGCAAGTGTCTAGAATTTATACCGATGTATCCGAACGTAAGTGTCCGCAACTAATTTATCATTTTAAAGAAAACGCGAGATCAGCCCATAAAACTTCAGTCGGTATTAGAACAGGCTCTGGACACTTTGTCGTACCAAGATCTCCAACATACCGACGATCTAACCGGCTCATCCGTTTTGAATGGTTTGGCGTGTCAATTACTAGTGATAAAACAAGAATGAATTATTTCTATATATTGTGTCCTATTCTAGGTGGATTTACAACGTCATTAACAGGTAGATCGTCATTCAAACAATTCCAACAGCAATAAATCACACGCACATGACATCGATGTTATCTTCACGTCAAGGTGTTATGCAGGGTGAATTGTAAAAGCGTCTTCGTTTCTGCTGTCTCATGTCTCTTGTTGCAATGTAACCATGTACCTGTGTATTCATAGTAGTATGTGATTTGAAGCTACATTTGATAGGTTAGATAACACTTGGAGTCCACAAGAGGCTGTATTTTAGACACGTTGGAGGCAGCAAAGAAGCATGCAATCAAGCACGTTAGAAGGTTGTTGGTCGGGTTCTACCACCATAAGATTGTGGCAGATTTTCTTATTTTAAATCCATAACAATAATATGTCATTGCCGTCGATATTCACACAGATGACAACGTAAATAAATATGCATGCATTTGTGCAGACGAACACCATATATTTGCCTATCGCCCCGTCTTATATGATTTAGTGATAAAGTTGTTATTGGATATATTTGGTAAGCAAATACAAAATAGTTTATCCATTGTTTTCATTTGAAGTTTTGCACCTCTTTTACTCATTCGACCTTCTGTATACGGTTTAATGGCTCACAGACACTGTTAATATGCAAAATTTGTAAAATGTATTTCTCTGACACGATAGTACATGTACTTAAGCACAAAATCAGTCGCCTTAACTAGACGATTATTTATTTAGTATATATATATATATATATATATATATATATATATATATATATATATATATATATATATATATATATATATATATATATATATATATATATATATATATATATATATAATTGACCTTTGTCCGTAATTGAGAGCAGGAGTTTGTGCCTGCGCATGACTACTGACATATTTTGTGAATATGATTACTTGGGTCTGAATTCTATATATAGATTAGATTCTGAGCTTAGAAAATAGTACCAAAGAATTTTGTTTACAGTTTGATGGAAATTTCCATAAATATGACATAATATTTTTTAGAAAATGGTTATTGCGACACAGATCACGTGGGGATCTATACAAGTTTGTTTCCATCAGAATTGTTCATTCACGTGTCTAGTGGATCAGTCTTTTAGTTGTGTTCAGTCATTATGTGGGAGTACTTATTTTTTTAATTACAGTGTGCTCATTAATACTTTCGGATCAAATCACTATTTAGAGATTATTGTGAATTTATGTAGGGACATTTTTAATTATATAACTGTGATACATCAAAACAGTTTCACATCGACACCATTCCAGGTTATCGGTGCATAGGTATTTTCAATATCGGAATTTGTTCAGAAAAGAACCAGAATTAATTGGGAATTCTTACGGTTGGACTTGTCATAGAAGTTTTAGAACGGTTTGGGATTTAATTCACAATATTTTAATATCTATATTTAATGGAAATAACCTATGTGTTGAATTTTACTTAACTTTGTGGTTGTCGCTCTTTTCTGTTACTTAATTGAACATGTGAAATTCGTAACAGAAAAGTGGGCGATACGAATTTCGTTGAAATATTTAAGAAAAATTAAAATTCCTTTTGAAATTTAAGTTCACTTTGTTTCTTAGTTTTTATAATGTCATCTAAAGGGGAGAGTTTTTTTTAAATCCTAGCTAGGAAGGGTTAGAGTCCTTGAATAAGGTCGAGTTGTTTGCGCTTACCAGAATACATGATCTTTCTGAAGCAAAGGCTTCCAGCAAGGGATAAAGAATCGTTTGGTTCAGCATTTGGTGGAAAAGAACGTTCTGGATAAAGTTGATATTAATTTGATAAGGATGTCCGTTTCTGGTTCGGATAAGAATTTTTAAAGATTTGCTTTTAAATAACCAGGGTTAAGAAAGTTTTATAATCAGAAAGAAATGACGGAGATTCAAAATCAGAAGGAGAAAAGGGAGAGCTCGAGAGAAAGATGAGGGAGACAAATGCAAATGCAAATGCAAAGAGAATAAAAATAAAAATAAATGCAATTTAAATTAAAATAATTAGGACTGGCAAGCAGAAACTACCCTCTCCCCTTTACACAGAAGTTAAGGTTTTCATTTTGCTAGAAGTATTAGGTTAGTGCCATTTTTATAGAAAAAGAAATAGATCAATATTTCTTCATTATTAGAAAACTGGCCAACAGATAAGTGGACTTATTTATTATTACGGAAAGTACTTATTGGCAAAGTTTGTGAAGTTCACATCTCACTGTCGTACAACAAAGTGCTAATTGGAAAGAACACTTGGAAATCATACGGAAATTCTTTTATCGACTCAGTAATGCAAATTTGACAATCAATTTAGGCAAAAGTAAAGATTTCTCGTGCTTGTGTTACATTTTTATGATATATTGTGGACTACGGTGAAGTTAAACTAATAGAAGGTGTGTGTGTGTGTGTGTGTGTGTGTGTGATTTGGATTTTTAACGTAGCTTTAACAATTATTCAGTCATATCGCTACGATGTCTGCAGTGTGGCAATTTATAGTGCTAAAAGAATGTAAGGATAAGGCTATCTCTAAGTTCCCTGCGCCTATCAGAAAAAGCAACTGATGCGAATTTCGGTTTTATGGAAACGTCGCTCAACTTTGTCCATATTTGCTGAATAGTAGACTAATTCGTTGAATAATAAAACCAAGTTTCATCGGTCTGAAAAACGTAAGGAGGCTTTTGATAAATTAACAGCCATACTTAAGAGTAAACTAGTTCTTTTAGCTCCAGAGTTTGTTAAATCATTTAAAATGACCGTTGATGCAAGTGATGTAGGGTTTGGCCAAGTATTTTATTTAAGAAGACAAAAATGGCTTGGATCTTCCCTTGTGCTATTTTTCAAAAACTTTAAACAAACACCAGAGAATATAATGCACAATTGATAGGTATTTTTGAATTTAATGTTGTTGTTTTTGCAACACTTTGAGGTGTATATTAGTATTTATTCGATAATTTTATTCAATGACCACAATCTCTTTACTTTCATGAGCAAAAAGATAATAAAAATTCCATCTATCATTAAGTACATTTACCGACTTTCTAGATGAAAAATGATAAAGGCATTCAAAAATTGATATTTATGCATAGGATGTGAATATATCACTTCAGATATATTTACTGGCGTTTTGATAGCTGTGTATCGGTATTGCAAATGATATCTACATGTTGGGTTGTGTTAGAAAGAACCACCATTGGCCAGATACATAAAAAAGAGATAAGTGTTGAATACATCTTTATTCCAAGTCGATAATCATTACTACCATACTCAAGGGGGTCCTGACATAATTTCTTTATCTCATCATCCCCCACGAACTGCTGTCGACACTATTACAAACGCTACTTTTGTGTATTGATAGGTAATATCAATACATCCGTTACTCTATAGATAAACAAAGCGTTCTTTCCTTTTGATCAGATATTATCTATAGACTGGTCGCCCTATCTTTCGACAAATACTTTTGTGATATAAAAGTCAATGTCAATAGCTTGGTTCTTCTACGTTTTTTCATTTCTTGCTATTTTGGTAGTTTTTTATGCTTACTCCTTATTATAATGTCGAACGGCACCATTTACAGTTAGAATTAGTTACAACGTCAAGTTACTGTTGTGCTCTTTGGAAGTCGCATGTCTGAAATATATAGTGCAAAACTTAGGAATGCAACAAAAGAATTAATTAACATATCATCCCCCACGAAGATATCGAAGCACACGTGACTGGTCGAAGGTTAGACATAGACTCCGTAATGTACTAATATACACGAACCGTCACAAAGAAATTAACGTCTTTTACTCCATTCTACTGTCAAACTAAATTTTCAGGGATACATTATCTCCACAGGCTACTAAGGATTTTTAATATCCAGTGATCTTTTTAAAATCATTAACGTACAGATAACTCAGTAATGATTCTAAGAGGAAAGGGACTTATTTGACTTCATTGAATGTACACGTTGTACAAGATCGACTGCGTTTGGCTGTATTTCATGGGGCTTTTTTGCACAGGAAACAATATATCAATGTTGCCGTCAAAGTCCCGTAAATAAATATTTAAACGTTTTGTTGTCAGTCTCGTACAACTCAGACACAGTAATGGTCCTCTAAATTCAAAGCATCCTTGTGCAAATATGACCAACGAAGGCATATGTTATAGTCCTCGTTTCAACCACGCAAGCAAGTCCTCTGCCAAAAGTTAAAGAACTGGTTAAATTGAAACATACAATGTAGTTTGAAATGAGTTAATATTATATCCCAGAAAGTCAAACTTACCATCAAAGTTTTGTGGCCAATAAATTGGCCATGTGCTGCTTTCAAACATATGAAGAGTTCAATGATGGAGCAAATATACCATCACGTCTAGGAAACTTTTACTCTTTTAAAAGTATACAAATATTTTATATTTCAATACATGACAAGTTAACTCAAGAAAGCTTTTGAAACTACGTAGCAGCATGTTTGCCGTCATACGAGATACATAATGATGGTTTATATTTGTTTGCTTGATATTAAAATTTGATAAACTAGCTCTTCCTGTGCAGTTAGGATTGTATTATACATTAACTGGTAAATTGATTTACAAACTACATTCATGCAAATAAATTACCGACAGCTGATAACAGACGTTGTCATCAAATCATGTGTCCTGTATAGTGACAGAGCATAATCTATCTTTTCTTGCTGCTTTCACGTTGAGTTCATCTTTGGAATTACTTCAAAGTAACACATGATTTATTTGGTTTTGGACACACTGGAAATTCCCGTAGTGAAAGAGAAATATATTAACTATAAAGTAAAAGTAACTGTGACCTGAATCCATTTACCAATCAATATATCCATATACTTGCGACAGGACTATGTTCCCATTGTTAGACTGTTATCGTCTGGTTCATACAATATCTTTGACTAATTTCCAGTCTTTAACTGCATACAATCAAATTTCTCTTACTTGTGTCAATTAACAAAATTGATATAAGTAGCAATTTTTCTATTCGGATCATTTATTATATTTCCCTAGATCTATAGAGGCGAGAGCTCAGCTGGTGAATTATCGGGACCTGATCAAACATTTTGACCGAGGCAGGCTTTTCCTTTCCCGCACCATTTCAGCGTTGCCAGTAGTAAATGAATAAACCTTTAGCCACGTGTCAATATTACTGCATAGACTCTACTCCAATTTAATTGTGTGGATTATGTCAATACTCCTTCATAGACTCTACTCTAGCGTAATCTTGTAGATTCTGTCAATACTCCTGCATATACTCTACTCTAGCTTAATATTGTAGCCACGTGTCAATACGCCTGCATATAACCTACTCTAGCTTAATCATGTAGATTCTGTCGATACTCCTGCATAGACTCTACTCTAGCTTAATCATGTAGATTCTGTCCATACTCCTGCATATACTCTACTCTAGCTTAATCATGTAGATTCTGTCCATACTCCTGCATAGACTCTAGCGTAATCATGTAGATTCTGTTAATACTCCTGCATAGACTCTACTCTAGCATAATCAGGTAGATTATGTCAATACTCCTGCATAGACTCTTCTCTAGCTTAATATTGTAGCCACGTGTCAATACGCCTGCATATAACCTACTCTAGCTTAATCATGTAGATTCTGTCAATACTCCTGCACAGTCTCTACTCTAGTTTAATCATGTAGATTATGTCGATACTCCTGCATAGACTCTACTCTAGCTTAATCAGGTAGATTATGTCAATACTCCTGCATAGACTCTACTCTGGAGTAATCATGTAGATTATGTTAATACTCGTGCACAGACTCTAATCTAGCTTAATCATGTAGATCATGTTAATAGTCCTGTATTGACTCTACTCTAGCTTAATCATGTAGATTATGTCAATACTCCTGCACAGACTCTAATCTAGCTTAATCATGTAGACTATGTCAATACTCCTGCACAGACTCCAATCTAGCTTAATCATGTAGACTATGTCAATACTCCTGCACATACTCTAATCTAGCTTAATCATGTAGACTATGTCAATACTCCTGCACAGACTCTACTCATGTCAATACTCCTGCACATACTCTAATCTAGCTTAATCATGTAGATTATGTTAATAGACCTGTACTGACTCTACTCTAGCTTAATCATGTAGATTCTGTCAATATTCCTGCATAGACTCTACTCTAGCTCAATCATGTAGATTCTGTCAATATTCCTGCATAGACTCTACTCTAGCTTAATCATGTAGATTCTGTCAATATTCCTGCATAGACTCTACTCCAGCTCAATCATGTAGATTCTGTTAATAGTCATGTATTAACTCTACTCTACCTATATCATGTAGCCACGTGTCAATAATCCTGAATTGACTTTAGTCTAGCTCAGTCAAGTAGATTCTGTTAATACTCCTGCATTTACTCTACTCTAGCTTTATCATGTAGCCACGTGTCAATACTCCTGCATATACTCTACTCTAGCTTAATCATGTAGATTTTGTCAGTCATCATGCATTGACTCGACTCTAGCGTAATCATGTAGATTCTGTTAATACTCCTGCATATACTCTAGCTTAATCATGTAGATTCTGTCCATACTCCTGCATATAATCTACTCTAGCTTAATCATGTAGATTCTGTCATTACTCTTGCATAGACTCTCCTCTACCTTAATCATGTAACCACTTATCAATACTCCTGCATATACTCTACTCTAGCTTTATCATGTAGTCACGTGTCAATACTCCTGCATATACTCTACTCTAGCTTAATCATGTAGATTTTGTTAATACTCCTGCATTGACTTTACTCTAGCTTAATCATGTAGATTCTGTCAGTCATCATGCATTGACTCGACTCTAGCGTAATCATGTAGATTCTGTTAATACTCCTGCATATACTCTAGCTTAATCATGTAGATTCTGTCCATACTCCTGCATATAATCTACCCTAGTTTAATCATCTAGATTATGTCAATACTCCTGCATAGACTCTACTCTAGCTTAATCATGTAGATTAAGTCCATACTCCTGCATGGACTCTAGCTTAATGATGTAGATTATGTCAATACTCCTGCATGGACTCTACTCTAGCTTAATCATGTAGATTAAGTCCATACTCCTGCATGGACTCTACTCTAACTTAATCATGTAGATTATGTTAATAGTCCTGCATAGACTCTACTCTAGCTGAATCTTGTAGATTCTGTTTTTGTGCATATGTTCTTAATAACCCATGATTTGTCCTAAAAGATAAATGACAAAACAATTTTTGATTTATCAGCAATCTCTTTTGATCTCGATTTAAAGATAAAAAGGATACCCGATACCTCATTGTAAAATGAACTGAATGACATGATGTTTAGAACCAAGTAATGATCTAAACCAAATATATATAATCATCTGGCAATGTTTCAAGCAGATACTTAGCGACACCTATCGGCCGGCGGTGTTATTTGTTAATATTTGTCCGAATGTACAATAGACAGCTCTACAAAGTCTGCTTACATGCAAAGGAAATTGCGTAGCTTTATCTGTTGTTATGTACTACATAACGAAATAATCACGTTACCAAATTAGTATTTCTCATCAATTGCAATCTGTAAACATCCAGGCACAAATATACAGATCCTTGCACGTCTAGCATGTCTTTTTTAAACAGTTTTCCTATATCGCTAAGAACATACATTCCATCAATGTCCTCAAAAATGGGCCAGAGAAAGTAAAGACACCATTGCACATCAAAGTGATAACATAAATAGCCGAGAAAGTTTCAATAAAATCCTGCAAGTAGTGTTGGAGAAGAAGCGACGACACATTTTCTTATGGATGAGGAGGCTACGGACGGAAAGATGGATAAACATACTGACAAATTGACAACGGGTGGGGGGGGGGGGGAAACGGCAATATCTCCGCTTCTCGCTGAAATGCGGAAATAATAAGTTGTTTTAAGCCTTTAAGGAGGAAAATGGTAAATCTAATAATCCCCTGTTTGTTCTAAACGTTTTGAATTAATATCCCCCAAACTGGGCCTGAGGGAAAAGGTAGAAGTTTACTGCGCATGTGCACAAACCACATATCTATCCCACAAAATTTTAATAAAATCCCTCTAAGCAACTGTGACAAGAAATGATGAACTAAATTTCCCCCAAAAGAGGTTGAATTAAATTTCTTCCTTCCGGGTCTCTTAAAATTCTTTCAAGAAATGCCCTAATATATGTGGCAGAGGAAAAAAAGTAATATTGCACATACAAATCAGTTACATATATAGCCTGTTAAATTTTAATAAAATCCTCCAGCCGGTGTAGGAAGAAAAGTGATGAGGAAATGAATTCCCACAATTTTTGACATTATTCCTGAAAATGTCCTCAAAAGTAGGTCAGATTAAAAAGGTGACAACCTCACTGACCATCTGAACCAACGACATGTATAGAGCATACAAAAAAGTTTCGAAAAAATTCTATAATCAGTTTTTGAGTAGAAACGATCACTAACTAAATTCACGAATTGCGACTTGTTTTACAACATTTAAAGACATTTCTACAAAAATTGGGATAGAGTGAAAATAGGATAATAATAATAATATCTACGTTTTTTTAATAGACAATAAGGAAATATGTCACGAGTGAGAGGGGAACAACCGTAGTGTCACGAGTGGCAATCGAAAAATGTTCCATTTCCATAGTAAAATAATTCCAAATATTTAATTGAAATATCATAGATTTTTTTTATTACATATTTATAAAGGCAAAATCCGTCGATTTGCATCATAGTTTTCTTAATTCTATGCCAAACCGATTAAAGTCTGCATTATTACATCGATAAAAAATTTAAACTTTCAGAATAATATAGGCCAGCGACAGTTTGCAAATCTAGATTGTACCCATAATGTTTCAAATTGTCTATTTTGTCAAATTAATGGAAATATTGTGTATTTTGTCAAATTAAAATTGCATTTATGGTATGAAAATAAAGAGATCTTACTTATCGTTAAAAAATGTCGTCCGCAAATTAATTTTGAAATTTTAAAAACAACTTAAAGTATTATGAATTAAACCCCACATAGTCCTAGACGTTGTATCACAAGTCCAAATGTATATAGTATTCATAATGAATTCCAGTGGTGTTCCGAATGAATTCCAATCGTGAATGTGCTTATGTACCAATAGCCTGGAATAGTGATGTATAACAATGACATAATCCAAAATGCCCTTGATTGAATAACCCCAAAATAATGATTTAGTCTAAGAAGTATTAATGAGGCCTTTGTAGTTCCAATTAATAATTTAAATAAATAAATAATAACAAATTAAAACGGAACACAACTAAATGGATCAATCTACTGGTCAGATGAAAAAACAGAGAAAAAAATAATTTCTCCTCGCTCCTCCCTTATATAAAAACCTAAGTCACGAAACGAGGACCATGATGAGGGTCAAAAGTTAACTTCTAGAGCAATTTATTATCTAAACTAGATCCGTCCTATTACTAAACATATAGTAAAGAACACGTAAAATGAAATAGAAACACGAATTTGAATAGCATACATAAGAATAGCCGTATTTCCTAAGTAAGAAAATATCTCAGTTCCAAATATCGTATCGCCACTGTGGCGATAAAAAATTTCCAACATATACTTCGAGATGACTTTTTTGCACATCTACGCCAAAATCACATATAACCTTCATAGTTTCAGTGTAATCCTCCAATCGACGTAGAAGAAGAAACGATGATAAACTGAATTTGCATTATACCTCTTTTTCAGATTTCTTTCACAAGAAATTCAAAAAATGAATAGGAGGAAAAACATTGAACTTCTATGCCCATCTACGCAATCTGCTTATATATATATATATATATATATATATATATATATATATATATATATATATATATATATATATATATATATATATATATATATATATATATATATATATATATATATATATATATCTATATATATATATATATATCTATATATATATATATCTATATATATATATATATATCTATATATATATATATATATCTATATCTATATATATATATATATATTATATATATATATATATATATATATATATATATATATATATATATATATATATATATATATATATATATATATATATATATATATATATATATATATATCCTACACAGTTTTAATAAAATCTTCCAAATAGCGTTGAAAGCGACGCGATGACGATATATAGCGATTTCGCATCATCTTTTTGGAAACTCTTCGGGTGAATACATCTTTCCTGTACAATATATTTGTAAAAATGAATTTGACGTAATTATAATAATAATTATTATATGCTCATTTCTTTCTGCGCTAACTTTACATTGCCAGAATCGTTCAGCATTTTACGATATTACACACCTTCATATTGCACTCACGTGCAGGACATGTGCCCAATAATGTATTAGGAACTACTTTGTAAACAAATCATGTACACTCCTGTAGCAGACGCTTTATGTTTTGGTTGATTAAATTTGTTTCTGAATGAAATAAAGCAGATATTTCGTGGACTGCCATATACCATAAACTCACCTTTGTTCACAGAAGAATGTAGACATAAACCGGTCTCTGCAACTGACAGAACTTTATCCAACCACAGCATATTTACGCGGTAAATATGTGATGCAAGTCCGATTCAAAATGAGATTTGTTTACGTCTTCTGTACAATCTAATGTTCCAAATCAAATACTGCAAATATCCGGTCACAAATACAGTACACTAAAAATGTGTATTTTTGCATCCAGTAACCTTCTTTTCACAAAAGTATCGCAACAATGTAATGTTTGGTTGGGATTTAGTTTTAAAACATAAACACTGTCACTGTGCTGTGTAGGCCAAATCAAACCGGTATTGTGCACCGTATCAAACAATTACACCACGCTTATTGGTGTTTGTAATTTGTGTGTGTGTGTGATTTGGGTTTTTAACTTAGCTTTAAATTTTTTTCAGTCAAATCGCTACGATATCTGCAGTGTGACAGTTTATAGTGGTGTCTAGCACTGGGGCATCATGCCGCAGACATGTAGCATGATGTCCCACCCAGTCACATTATCCTGACACCAGGCCGACCAGTCCTAATACTAATCTCTTAATGCTGAGCGCTAAGCGGTACTGCTGTTAGTATAATTTTTGCAAGTCTTTGGTATGACTAGGTCGGGGATCGAACCAACGACCTCCCGCATCCGAGGCGGACGCTCTAACCCCCAGGCCACTGGAGCGGTTTATGTTTAAAATGTCAACTTTGTTTGGGAAGATGTTTTACGGACAACAAATGAAATGTCAGAATGTCAGAATGAACGAAATTATTCGTTCTTCTTTCTATCAAATTAATTTCTACTGAAACAAAACTATGTGATATAAAGAATCTCAAATGGGTAATGATTTAATATTACCTTTATGAAACTCGTAAAACGCTGGACATTATTTATAGTAATTTATAGTTTCATAAATTCAATATTAATTCATTACCCATTTGACATCTTCTATATATCACACATGTATACAAAATTAAATTTGTAATTTTGAAACGATCTTAATGTTGATTCGCGTATTAATACAGTGTAAAAATGTGATTTATGCAAATTAAAACAATTAAAAAGTAATTTCATCACAGAAAAAAACAAAAGTCGACAAGCACTTTATTTGTGTAGAATTCAAAGAGAAAGTTTTTTTTGAAAAAAAATAAAAAAACAACTTAGAATACAGAGTGAAAATTTAAAAGGAACTTACAGTATTATGAATTAAGTTGCAAATAGACCTAAATGTCCTATCTCAAATAGGAATGTATAGAAATTTCCGAATAAGTGCCAACTGTGTCTATTATCATGATGTACCACAATGATAATTCAGAATGTCTTTGAATGAGTTCTCAATAATCCCAAAGTAATGTTTTACTCCAAAAATCAATGAGCAATTTGCAATTCCAATGAACGTTATAAATAATTCCTCACAAATTATATTTGGACACAACTGTGAACTTAAAAGACTGATATTAAACAAGTTTGAATAATTTCATATATGATCATTTATACACATATTTTAGTTGACCTTTGTCGCGATAGATTGCTCAGTTAAGCCTTAATATCCGATGGAAAATTTAACCAAATTGTAAACAAGTTCTCTTCCTTAACCTTGTCAAGGTTAGGCCTTGAACTACAATTTTAGTAAATTTTTAATTTAAGAAAAACAACAACATGACAAATACCATGCTAACGTGTGGTGGCATGTTGACAGATGTTCAATATTCACATATTTTGATATAAGAATGTATTTTTAATACGTGAAAAAAAATTATTTCACTAATAATTTCCCATGTTTCACTATCATGTATAGTGTGAAGATATGTCCGTCAATAAGAAAATTAAAACAAATTAAAATATTGTCATGTCAGTTCTTTGTCTCCAGTACATACATATATACATACATACATACATACATACATACATACATACATACATACATACATACATACATACATACATACATATATAGTCGAGAAGACCTTTTCTAAAATTCTAACCACTTGATATCAATTTTGTCCTGAAAAAGTTAAAAAGAAAACATGGATTATATTTGAATTATAACTTTGGGAACCGAGATAACTTATTTGCTAGAACGTTCCACTGGTAATACGAGAGTCATGTGTTCGATACATGCCCAGGCCAGCCTGGATAAGCTACCTCATTGTGTCGCTGGGAAATGCACTTAGCTCCCGTTTCGTCGATATGACATGTCCACAATGTATTACAAGTGACTTTGAAACCAACAATAACAAATAACAAACATGACGATACCATCGTATAATAATAGTACCATAATCATTTAGGCTAATTTTTGAGGTAAAGTTAAAATTACGAATGTTTTCCAAGGTAATTTTCATCGATGATTCAAGCTGTATTTATAGCAACAATACGAACAAGTTAACTATTTTTTAGATGAAAACAAATGAAGCTACTCAGGAAAGAGAAGTATATATATATATATATATATATATATATAATATATATATATATATATATATATATATATATATATATATATATATATATAGAGAGAGAGAGAGAGAGAGAGATATATATATATATATAGATATAGAGATATATATATATATATATATATATATATATATATATATATATATATATATATATATATATATATATATATATATATATATATATATATATATATATATATATATATATATATATATATATATATATATATATATATATATATATATATATATATATATATATATATATATATATATATATATATATATATATATATATATATATATATATATCTTGCTTCACATTAAATACACTTTATGCAGGTGTCAAAATTGAGATACTTATGCAAAGAACTTCGTCCAGGAAACTATTACCATGAACCAGATATACAAAGTCTTTTAGCATTGGGTTATTTCAATCCTAATCAAAACCATCTTGCTAGAGCAGGTCTTTGTTCAATTTCTTTAAATACTAATCAACACCATCTTGTTAGAGGAGGTCTTTGTTAAATTTCTTTTTTCTGTATCATCCCCCACAAGGTTCTCTCCACACATTTGTAACACTACTTTTGTGTATTAAGAAGACAGTGCTTATTTGCCTTTCAATTCCAGATATTTAACAAAATCTACAATATAAATCTTTATCAGCATATGCTGTTTGTATATTATTGTTGCGATATTTCTATGGAAATATTTTAGTTGTTTAGTGTCCCCCTTATACAAAAATGTTATGTTGGATATATATATATATATATATATATATATATATATATATATATATATATATATATATATATATATTGTAGTGGTCAGTGGAATTGTGTCAATCACGGTCATAGTGTTCATAGCGTCAAGAAAATATATTATGTAATGTGTAATGGATGTGATCCGGGTCTATGAAACGCCATATGAGCAGGGGCCGGATTATACATTAAGCACGCGAAGCACGAGTTTATAGCACCAGTCCAACTGGGGCACCAAAAGCACCAATTCGAATTAATTGTCGATGATAAAATTGAATTATATTAGACCATCTCTATCTGCAGGACAGAGTATTTGATTTGGAAGGATGGCAACACTGGTATTTTCCCACCTTTTTAGCTTTTAATATTATCTTCTTTTTTTTGAGTTTCACATTTTGTAGGAAAGAGGGTTGGGGTGACGCCATAATATTTTCTGTGTTCAGGACACCGAAAGGCCTTCATCTGGCACTGCATATAAATAACTTTCTATGGCAAACTGAAACCATAGGTTTGGTTTGGTTTGATGTTTTGCGACAGAACATAACAAGTAGATTATTTAGTACAAAGGCAATTGAGATAGTGCCTTGCTCAATGACACGCACAGAAGCCGGCCGGACCAATCTGATGCCAGAATTCAAACACACTTTTTCAGTCGCGATTTCGACATGCAAACTACCAGGCGCCACAACTCTTGTTCATTTCTCTCCTCTTACGACATACTGGAAGACACGTATTGTCTTCCAAACGGTTTTCTAAATACCATGACGAGTTCAGGTCTCATTGGACAGTTTATCTGGTGAATTTTCATCCGACAATGACCAATTACAGAAAAATGAGAATAATTTTACATTGAACATACAAATAAAAACAAAATAATGATTTTTGTAGAAAGCATGCATGTGAGATTTTGACTACAGTAATCAGGTTAATTCCTGATGGAACTGGTGGTTTTTATACTGAACCAACACTGCCACCAACCCCTAAATTTTACATTCATTTTTGACAAGAAATACTATTTTGAATATTTTTCTGTGACAAGGCAGCTAAAAGAATCAGTATGTGCCTTATGCATGAATAAAGTTCACTAGTACTATAACACATTAGCATACTTTTCATCACCCCTCAACCATCTAGATTTTAAATATTTACCTCTGTAGCAGACACACATAAAAACGTAAGCCAAGTTGGCAGCTCATTTACAGCCTAAGTTACGCATATGATCTCCAATGCTCATCTAACTGTGACAGACCGTCAACAACAAACCAACCTATTTCCAAACCTAACTCAAAGTAAATCTAAACCACATTATAGATTTAGCTTATGTGTGAATT